>VXAK01024637.1:10806-191988 GCA_013399435.1 Arenaria interpres | reverse complement strand
CACACCAATGCTCAGACAACAAAAAACGAGTAGATACCTCTCACAGTCCAAGGGATGGACCTACAGTCTCACAGGTAGCTGGAGGTTAGGGTAAGAAACAGCATCCCTGTCACACGGCACTGCTGATCCGCTGAGCCGCCCTCTGCATCTAGGCACACGCAATTTTTTCATGAGGATTTTATTTTCACACTATTTTTCCAACGCCTCTACTTTTCATATCATCTCTTTCGTTTTTGTTTTTTTTTCTTTTAATTAGACTATAGAGCATTTTTCAGACATTTGCAACTGCACTTTTAAAAAATTCCTTCTCTTCTTTGCAAAGCAGTAAATACTTTTGAACTCACAAATGCAAACACTAATTTCAAAATGGTTGAGACCCTCTTTGGCACCTCACATGCTTCTCATCTCACAGGGGTTTTGTACAGACTGGAGGAAATCTCATGCCAGAGTAGAGTGAGGCCGTTAGCGTTACACCAGTATAAAAGGCATCAGAAATGTAATTTCATTAAAAAATACATTTCCATGAGAAAGTAGTATATCCAGTAACACACTTTCTGCATAATCCATTTTTGTTTCATATTAGCTCCCTGCAATAGTATAGTATAGCGTGATTGTTACTATATTTATGCCCTTTTCTTTGGCTGCATTATACGTAACAGCACAGCCCTTGGAGAATTTTATTTCCAAAGACTGAAATACTCAATTGTATGACGTACCCCCAGATTCTTGAAGCAAAGCAGAAGGGATATCGTTTTGAAGCTCAAGATTAATAAAATTATTACTTTGTTTAAAAGCTGAACAGTGATCTCATACCACTGGGATGCCACCTTGGGTAGAGGTCATGGTCTGGGGACAGAGGAAACCTGTGCTCCTGGCACAGTATTTTTGATATCTGTTTGCAGAGGTCCCTGTGGCTACCAGTGAGCAAGGAAAGGGTAGAGAGAACTGAATGTTAAGGATCACAAAACGTAACACATAGGGTTTACACCCTACTCATCCAATCTTCATTACACCCATCTTCAGCCTTTACCACTATACGCATAATAAAAATTACTTTATCATAGAAACTTCCGTGGCTTTTGGTAGCTGGACATACACAATTAAGAGCAACAGTTCTGGATCTGACACCCAAGTAAAGCTTTCCACCTTCTCCTAAATAAACTGTTTTTCCTGTGTGCTTTCTTGTGCGAGGCCACGGCCTCAGAGTGTCTATGTAACGCTTGGGATTTCACATGAAACTTGGAAAATGTGAACTTCAGTGAACTAATTCTTTTACCTGCAGTTCACTGAAACTCTGTAAACCAAGCTCAGTGGTCTCTCAAAATACTGGGACAGCAATACACAGATAAACCACCTTGTCTGGTAACCACTGAAAATCCATCAGATAGATTTGAAATACAATTACCTATAGTTTCTCTAATTCAGTACAGGTACTAAATACATTCATTTGACAACAGTAGGAGATATGTGATTACGTAGATCAAAGCTCTGAGAAATTCCAAATAACTTTTTCTTTTTTAAGTCATAGCAAGTAATTAAAAAGAGAGCAAGTAAAAAAAAAAACCACTTTGGGGTTTCATCTTGGTAGAAAACATCAGGAAATAGTTTCCCCATCCTGTGAGATTCTTCATGGTGTCAAAACATTTTCTGGTCCAAATAAGGACAAAATTTTAAATCTTGATAGGATATTCTGAATTCTGTTTGGTTCAGACAAAAATGTAACTTTGCCTAATTGTGAAGGGTTGCACTGGTACTTGTTACACAAGTCACATCTAATTGCAAAACCACACTCATCACACCAGTTTAACAATTATTACCAGGCTTTTTCTTCCTTAAAAAATGAAAACAAAAAAAAAAAAAAAAACAACCCACCAAAAAAAACCAAACCTCTCTATTGCTTCTTTCATCCAAAAAGTTCCAGTTGACAAACAGGCACTTTCTGATGAAAATCACTATCTTAAATTTTTTCAGTCGTATTCTCCATAGGTTTAATATCCATCTTTCCTGAGGGTTTACAGTTACACAGAGATAGTGCAGTAAAAATGACACTACTGAAAAATCCAGCCCAGACACATTTATCATCCCCTCGTCTTTCCCCCTCATCTCTGGTGACCTTATCTTCTTATTTTAGGCAGAGGCATCCCATGAAAACCTTGTGTAAACTGGTCTGGGGAGGTGGTCCGAAGGGGATTCCCTTAAGATGACCCTTATTTAGCTGTGGCGGGTGAAAGCTCTCAGGAAATACTGTGCACTATATGAAGTGTAACACTTTCAAACGAAGACCTTGCAACAGGGCTTACATGCCTGCCAAATATTAGTCCAGACTCAAAAAGAAATACTGAGTTTTATGAGATTATAATTTTTTTCCTCCCACTAACCTGTGCCTCAGGCTATAAATTACTTCTTCCCTCTGGTTCTCCCACAGGAAACAGCCACCTTACCACAGCACTCTTTACTGCCATCCCCTCTGCTCCTCACGTACCAGCCACAGTTTCTCTCAGACAGTTTAGCTGATTAACATTTCCAGTTAATCTCAGAGCGATTGTTCTCAACCTGGATTTCGCTTTGATGTCTGCTGCTTCTCTGCTTTAGACCTGATTAAGGACTTGCATGTGCTGGAGAGCTTCTGCTTCCTCCCGAGAGGACCGAGCTGCCCCAAGGAATGGTCCCACCTTTCCGACAAACCCTGCCTGGCTCCCATGCTGAACATCCACTACCAACAGGAGAGGCGGCTCAGGTGCAAAGGGTTAATACATCCCTTAAAACCCACCATGTGAAACGGCCTTTTGCAAAACCTGAGGTAGCATAGAAGCTTTAGCGTAACTTAATTGCGCTAATTACAACCGCCACAATGTCCAGTCACCACACCATTGCTAAACTGAGCTGAAAGAGTGCGCTTCTCGGCGTGACTTGGATTGTGTAGTTCAGTCCGTTCCCACCATCCCTTTGTCCCTCATGTGTCTGACATGTGGATGAAACCTTCCCCATTGTGCCTTCTCTTTTCTGGGAGAACAAAGGGGAGCTGACAATGAAGTGGCTGCCAGCCCATTGCCACAGTCCATATATCCACGCAGCTGTCATTACGCAGTCAGAGCAGTCGTGCGAGCAGGCGAGAATAGGCGGCCCATGTGAGAGACAAGTGGGCTTAGCTAGAAAAGCTATATTATCATCTACAATACACATACTGCTATTAAAACGCCATTAAAGGGAGCGGGGGGAAAAATCCCCATGTGCAACCCCGTGACCTCAGGGAACTTTGGTAGAAAAGTACACTTAAAGAGCAAGCTTGGAGGGATTCCAGTGCATGTCCTCTGCCTCCAACTATCCTGAGCAAGCACCTAGCCCCTGCCCTGAAAAGAAGCAAAGGCAATTGTGTCATTACGTAGGTATGCCTAGCACCCAGGTTTTCCATTGAGGAATGTATCAGTTTGCTCAGGTAGTCAAGACTCCTCCTGTTGGGCGCTGACATGTCACATCAGCGAATTTCTTGTTTACAGAAGTGGCAGATTGTTAATGTGAAGGCAATTTCCTGCATTACAACAAAATCCCATGATATATTTCAGTTGCTGAAAACCTGGAATGAAGCAACAGCTCTGTGATATGGAAATGCCACCGAGAGCCAAGTGGTAACTGGAACGAAAGTTTATGAAGTAACTAAGCAAAAAAAGATGAAAAAGAAAAAAGAGGCTCCCCATACGAAATAAGGCCCATTCTTGAACTACTCCTCACTCCCTTTGCAGATGGTGAAGAGTATACAAGCTATGGGTTTGTTGTGCCTGGCTAAAGTAAAGAAGAATGGAAATTCACGGGACAGCTGTTCATGGTTTTCCAGGATAGGGTAAAACCTGAGAAAAAGCTCTTGTTAAATTGCTCATGTGGCCTTTCAATGCATATAGATTGTACACCAAAATGCAAAGAGTAGGGGAGAAATAGAGATTGTAAGTGAGACCAAGACTGAGGTCACTGAGGGACTTCTGATGCCACTATACATCTACCTCCTTACCTTGGGTAAGTCATCTCAGCAGTGGGTCTCAGTTTCCATTTGTAAGATGAGAACAGTGATATTTCTCTTTGGATTGGATATTGTCTCTTTGGATTGCCTTAACATTTGCACAGGGGCTCTAACACCCTGGGACCCCAGGGATCTGCCTGGAGCCTGGCCAGGACCAACCCCATCACTCTCCAGCCCTGCAGATGCCGTGCTGGGGGCCAGGGGATGGCTGGGAGTGTGCGTGTTGGATTGCCTGGTCAGTGCTGCTCTCAGACCCACACAGCCACCCTAAAACCCTGGTTGGTTAGAGCAAGCCTGGCAGCACTGAATCGCCATCTCTTCAGGTGCTTCTCAAACATTTCATTGCCAGAAACAACAAAAGTTGCTGTGTAAGCTCAGAAAAAGAAAAACAAACCAAACTTCATCAAAATAATGTTCAGGCTGATACTGAAGATTTCTGTGTCTGCAAGAGGTAGGGAAGGACAGTGGGACTTTTCTGGGGTTCTTACTACCCGGTGTGGGTCACTGAGTCTGATCTTGCATCATGCTTCCCGCAGAAAGCATAGAGTCAAAAAAATATTAAAAATGCACATGAACTATACACCCAGCTTGTCCAGTCCGTTGCTCTGTTTGCACCCTCTCCCTTCCCCTACAAAGCCATCGGTGTTCTCTGTGCCTCTGAGTGGCTTCACAGAGATATCTCAGGGTGTCTCCCTGCTGGTGCCTCATGGGGGTCCTGGCTCCTTGCTCCCTGTATGTGCTCTACTCTCCGTGGCAAAGCTAAGGGCCTAGCTTTGTCACAGTATGGAACCATCCAGCTGTAACTGCTTTTTGACATCATCTGCTTCCCTGTGTACTTTCCTGCTCAAGCATCCTTTCAGGATGGTGATCACATTGTCAGGCAACTCCACTGTTCCCCTGATGATCCCAGGAGTCTTTAGTTGCCATGACCTTCCCTACCATTTCAAAATAAATGCCCCATGATCTCTGAGATTTTGGGTTGCTTCCCCCCCACTGTCTGTATCTTCAAGTACAGGCCTACCTGCTGCCCTCCCCTAACCAAGGTGAAAGAATTTCCTCCTTACATCTCCTACATTTCAGGCAGCTCTTCTGCAAAACAGCTGCCTTACCTCTCTGCTTCTGCCATAGCAAAAAATGTGTTTTCCTCCTTGCTTCTAGGGGGGGGTTGTGGGGTTTTTTTCCTAATTATTCTTTAGTGACAATATTTATACTTCATCCAAAAATTGTAAGCCAAAGTACATCACAGTAAAGAATATAATCTTGTGATAATCGGATGACTTCCTTGACAATGGAAAGCCCCCTTTCCCTGTTTTTAGAAAGGGTTTTTCCAAGTTCTCAAAGCAGGTATAAAGTCACCCCCACACCCCCAAAAGGAGGATTCACATTTTTCCTGAGGGGATTAGTGTCTCAGCTCATGTTTCAAGCCTACTTATCAGGTTAAGTCCATCTTTGGCTGAGAGCTTCATTTTCCACACTAAACCCTTTTCTTCCCCCTTCCTCCCTTAGGCCCCTGCCACCCCATTATTTGTCCAGGATGGTCCCCAATAGCTTTGTAGTTTCAGTAAACCCAAGAAAAGGCTTTCTTTTCTTATTCCAAGCTACTTAGGATACACCGAAATAGAAAATGCTTTGTGCAAGAATGTCACGCTGCCCTCCTCCAACCTCAGCGAAACACATGAGCACTGAGGTGATTTTCTCACCAGCTCTCATCTCTTCCTACAGAGATTTGCTTGGGAAGCAAAGGCTGCTTCAGCAGGCTGGAACGGGGACTTTATAGGTTTTGTTTGAAGCGTGGAAAACTGAAGTGTGATTTCTTTCCCAAACAGTTTTTCAATAATGTGGATCGGGGGTACAAGTACCTATGTGAGGCTGAAGAATAGGAAGAATGAGTCATTTAGTGGCGTGGGTTTCCATTGGGGTCAATATGATCAAGACCAAGTCTTGAAACACAGGCCAGTTTTGCAACAGCATTTCATAGTCTACCAGACAAATGACACATTGGTTGGAGCCGTGCCAATTAATACCAGCATCAACAATGCTTCTGAGAAGAAGACTCTTCAGGAGGCGCAGAGAGCTATTATCGTTTTCTGGCAATCACACCGCTTGTGCAACAATGTCGTAACGCAACACCCGTCTGTATTTCCACACGCAGTTGGGCCAGGCTAGCCGTTCACCACCACCAAGAGAGAGACCTGGCTCCTCTCCCCCTCTCCTCGCATCAGCTCTAGCACTCATCAGAGACCTCCATGAGCGGGTTCAGCTCACCAGCTCCACTGAGGACCATCTTGTTATGGTGGACCGGCAAACTGAACCAGTTGACTGAAGTGCCTCAGGAGCACCAGAGCTGGTACACAGTCAAGGGGGGGGGCACGCCACCAGGAGATGGAAGGAGGGGGGTGCTAGGAATTCCCTATCTGCATCATCCTGCCTCCTTACACTGAGCACCACATTTGAGGGCTTCACTCTCTCTCTTGCCCTGGAGGAGGGGCAAATTTTCAGCCACACACTGTGGCAGACAGGATTCAACTTTACCTGTAGTTTTCCCCAGAGGTGGAGTGAAGGGAGAAGGGAAGGAGGGATGCATTAATGAAGAAGAAAGCCTTTGATAGCTTCTTAACACCTCTGGCAACAGGCCTTGCTGCTACCTAGGTTTATTGTTTTTGAATCCAGGGTGCTTACTGCTGTTGTCACGTTTGGTTTTTATTTGTTAGAGCAACACTTTAAAAGCCCAGAGTTGTACAGATTCAGCAGAGGTCAAACAAATTGTTTGCATTTTTGCTATAAAAGGGGCGTGAGGGAGAGGGAGACAGATGGTAAATTGGCTGCTAGGAAGCAGAGCTTGAACTTTTTCAATCATATCTCCCTCTTAACTCACAGCTGGTGAAACTCTCAGTTCTATGGCAGGTCTTTCAGTGGGCAGATCAAATCCAGCAGCACAGAAAACAAAATTCACCAGAAGCCACACAGAGTGAGAAATTATTTCCTAATAAAACTACAAAGCCCAGAACAATAACTGGGCAACACTGACATGTATTGTTGTCCTTTATCACAATCTCTTTATAAGCCTGGTTAAAGAACAGAGATGCAATTGTCCTTTGATGTCTTCGTTCAAAGGACTTTACACCAGCTTCCACCAGTGATAAGCCAGGGAGGGGGAGAGGAGAGGCTGAAACACAACAGAAAAGGCTTGGCAAATAAATACCTTGTTATACTTCTCTACTTTTAGAGACACTACCATAAAAGATACAGCCACAGAAATCACAAGTCGGATGCAAGACAAGCAGGGCAGCTTACACCAGCGGCAGTCGCTTCAGAGCCAAGAGCTTCTTGGAAACTCACCAGCAGTCCATTAAGGAGACATGTAGAGGTAAACTTAGCCCTGCTTGCAGGCACCAGGGCTAGCCCCACTTAGAGGCTCCCCAGCACTGAATTTTTCCTTGTGTTACACCAGCACACAGCTGGGGCTTCCCAAATGGTCTCTGGTGGTTATTCAACTCCTGATGCCCAGCTCTTTCACAGTGAGCTGTGGGATAAGTCACCTGTCCGTGAACACAGCATCATCACTCTCACACCACTAAACACTCACCAGACTCACAGTAGAAGCAGCTTAGGGACAACACCTGAGTAAATCTTCAGGTTTTTTTCATGGTGATAATAAACTGCTGGAGGATGCATGAACAAAAAGAACACAGCACTGTCTCCACCAAGCTCACAGTGGGACATTGCTTCTCACTGTGATTTCTTCTTGCTCTGCGCCTCTGTTATGAGGCAGCAATTTTTGGCAGGGGTGCTGGAGGAGATAATGTTTGAAACAGTTAAATCTACCAGAGATCCTCTGTCCGAGCCCTAAATCCCATATTCAGAAGCAATGTAAACACTTAGCAGCCAAGGACCAGATGCTCTTGAAAATTCTGCTCCACATCATGCACTGAAAAACCTAGTGATTGCAATACAACACACTAAAAATAATCCCTGATTTGGAGTTTGCTGCTGCTGAAGAATCAAGAGAAATTCCAGCTTGGCTCCTGCTCTTGTTCATACAACACTAAAACTATACAATAAGGCATTGAGCTATGTTGAGATCATGGGGACTTTTTTAGGTAATGATCAAATTAGCTGCCACAATCTGAATAATCAGTCTGATCCCAGGTATTACCATTGCCATTTTACTCCAGACACAAAGAGAGCATACAATTTAGCAAAGGTCAGACGTGAAGCGTGTGCCAGACCTAAAAATTGAACCCATATGTCCCTGTCCCAAGTCCTAACCTTTCAGAGTGAGCCCACCCCTCCTCAGAGAGCATGTTGACCATGACGATGTGGTCACATTGCATGAAGACGCTTCAGGTTTATTATCATGTCATGGTTGAAACCTGGATTTGAAAACTGTTTATAAATAAGGTCAAGTTTCCCAACAACACAGGCCAACCAAACAGATGTCACAGTTGCTTAAGTGTTTTCAGCATGTCTAGACACCACGTGGTGATTAACACCAGTGGACCATGCTTCCGTACGTGCTAGGAAGAGCAGAGCCCAAGATGTGGTTGATATACAGTGGAAGGATTTTGGAGAATGCAGATGAAGTCAGAGAGAGAATCAAGTGCTTTCTCAAATCTTGCAAATAACTGTCTGAACCTCAGCAGCATCCAATTAAGAAAAGAATTAAGATTGAGATAGACACGGACCACAACTCCTTTGTCAGGATCACTGTAAGGTGCTGCCAAAATGTTAGCATCCCTTGGTTTCAAACACAGCCTGGCAAATGGCAGAAAGACGATTCCCAAGAGCAGCTGCAGTGAGCGCTCCAGCTTCTGCAGACTTTGGAGTATAATGGTTTGGAAATTGCATTAAAACCAAGAACGAGGATTGTGAGCTAAAGCAGTAAAGCGTTATACTTCCTAAACCACATCCAGGAAGGGGAAATGATGGATCCTGGAGGAGCCAGCAAAGGCGAACAACACGCCATCTACTATTTCTGATGCAGCGAGCCCTGCGGGGACCCTGCTGGGAACAGCATGGTTCCCTCCACCCCCTGAAAGCCGGGTGCTTCATGCCAGCACTGAGAGATATGGCATCGGTTCTGCTTATCCCACACTTCCCTGCTCAAAGCGGCATCCTACTCTTGAAAGTCAGTCTCCCTCTTCAGTCAGCCGCTAGGCTCACATGGTCAGACATGCACTGCAGATAGTGTTAGCTTTATGATTAGAGCTGTCTGCTGCGAGACACATTTTAAAATTCATGACCTTTCCCATCAGAGTTCAAAACTGGACTGGCCTGAAGATGAAAGACTGGCTTAGACTCCTGCTGTAAGCCGCTTCCCTTCCTTCCTCCCCCCAGTATTTCTCCTTCAGCATTTACTTCCAATTATTTTACAGGCTGTCTTCCATTAACTGTGGTTTTAAAAATTGCTAATGAATTGAGGTAAATTAAAGTTCATCGGTATCTGAACCAAGCATGTGTTTCAACTTTACAGTTATGTCTGTCTATCAAAGGTATCTTCTTTTGTCAGGTAGAAGATGCTTGAGGAAGGCTGCAGCTGGCCAAAAGAGATAGAGACGAGTTTTGAAGGAGAAAAACAAGAGGGAGCGCACTTATGTTGGCTGTGAAAGAGGTATTTGCAGAGGGATTGGCCATAATACCAGTAAGATGAAGGAGGGGGTGGAAGAGGGGAAGAAGAGGAAATGCAAAACCAGCCACAGCACATGCATTGGCACTCACACAGTCCTGGAGACCTTGCCAATGAAAATTAAAGAGGAATGTGTTTGCTCCTTACCACGATTAGAAGCAACCAGACTTAAAAAAAAACCCAAACCCTCCTCTCAGTGGGATTGTTGTCATGAATTGTGTTTTACCACTATAACACACTCCCACTTCTGGCTTTTTCTCAAGGAAAATCCATGAGAATATGAATGCATTTTCCTAATTTACACTCTGCAGACCAGGACGTTTCTGCCAGTTCCCAGCAACTGCATGAGACGCGTTTCCTAGTCAGGCTGGCCAGAAAACAACAATTCATATTGTGAGGCACTTTGGGACCAGAAACAAGACCTTCTGAATGCAAAGAGGGGATTCTCTCTAAACCTAAACCACGTGGGACCACTCATCGCCAACCACCTGGCAAGGAGGCAGCCACATGCAACTGCCAGCCTTTGCAGGGCTAGCCAGGGAGCAGGGTTCGGCACAAGGTTGCCCGGAGTCATGGGGAAGCTGTACATCACCTCAGTTGGAACTGCTGCTGGCACGCTGCTCCTCGCCTCCACTGTCACCTCAGCCCTGGGAAAAGCCACCAGCCACTGCTGGGATGCCACTTGCCAGCTACCAGCAGATGCCTTCCCAGCATTGCCTCACCTGTCCTTTCCCCAGGCACCATTTGCTACCACACAGTAGCCTGGACCCACCCCAGGCACCGTGTCTCCAGCTGACCCCTTCTTGGATGAAGCACATGTCCCATGTCCACTGCTTCCTGGGGCCACAGTCATTGCAGCAGGGTGGGGGGAGTTTGGAGGGGTGTTGGGCAGGGGCAGTCACAGATGGTGGTGCCCCTCAGGGCTCTTAGAACAGCCACCATTGAGATGATGCAGTGTAGAGCCATGCTTAGCCAAACGCTGCCTGCAAATGAAGGATGAAGCAGTAGGAAACATCACTTTCATGGGATTTACCCATCACATGAAAGCCATTGCATGTGCACCTATGACCAGTTTCACCCTGTTCTTTGCTGGTGATGAAGCACACCTTCGGGGACAACCTCCATTACCCTTCTTAAAACTAGCAGTGGAAAAACACACCCATGGGGATCTCTAGATGGCCTAGCAAGATGCGTGGCCATCCTAGCTCTTCATCTGTGCTACATGGGGGAGAGCTGAGAAATGACTCCACTCTGGCATTGGACCCATGGAGATTAGCAAAGCCATTGTGCTGCTAAGTAACATGGAGAGAAACCACGGATAGTCACCCCCATGAGAACCCAGGCAGCCAAAAAGTGTCTGGTGCCTAACCCTTGCATGCTGCTTAGTTGCTCTGAATGGAACAAAGCCTCACATATGCATCTTTTGGCCTTGATCACTGGTATTTACAGATCCTGACAGCCTTGGCAGGGTGACCAGCATTTTCTTAGCTCTGGAACTAATAGTCTTTCTGCCCTCCCATGCTTTTAGACCCTGCCTTCATGATTCCCAGAGATGCCAGCCCTCCAGAGATGCAAACAGGGCATGCCTGGAGGCATTGAGAAGCATATGGCTTTCATGCAATACTGAGCAGAGCAAGCCTTTAAGCACAGCTCAGATATTTAAAGTGAATAGCCAAAAAAGGCTATCTACGATGTCAGAAACTCAGAGGAGCGATGGAAGGTCTCCAGGAGCACTTAATCTCTCATTACTTGTTTTGCCTTCCCTGTCTCGAGCCGCAGGCTTCAGCAGTTCCTAAGGGGGGGACACTCAACAGGACTGAAAGTGGAGTGGCTCATCCCAGAGAGTGTTTGAGGAGAGGAGAAGGCATCCAAGGAAAGACTGTGCAACTAAGGTCTTCATCTCCAGGAGTTCCTGCCTCTTCTCTGAAACAGGCTACCTGTTCATATGATCACATAGATTATGTGATGACTCCAATCCTGCTCTGCACCAGCAGGTGCTCACCTGGCATTGTCTTTGCTCCTTCTTTTTAGCTCAACTTCCTCCAGTGAGTGCTGGGATCCCTTCCCACTACAGTACCTGCTCATGGCCATGGCTATTATGCTTTGCCCAGAGAGAGCGTTGTTTTTTCCAGACAGAAAATAAAAGTGGTGAATTATGTCTCTACCTTAGAGGAGAGAGGGTTCCTTTCTCCTCGCTGGGTACCACAGAGAGCACCACCAGTCGCTCTTCTCCCCAGTAAGGGCAAGTTCTGCCAGTTCTTGCAGGGGGGGCACTACTAACTCATAACCTCAAATAAGACAACTGAAAAAGGCAGAGACAGTTTGTGAAGACCATCAGCATGACAAGCAAGAGCTAGCATATTGTGCAGATGCTGCACAATGAAAGATTGATTCATGTCAGACCAGGCCGAGTGAAAGTACTTCTTCACCTCAGCTGAGCAAGAGTTCCCTTGCCATTCCTCTGCATTATGCAGGCTGAACCTATGGACAGGGGCAGGCACTGATGCCATAACATCTGAGAAGCCTGCTCTTCTGCGAAACACAGCAAGTAAGGGGTGTGGATTCATGTTGCTGAGTGGAAGTTCAAATATATCACCCTTGATATCTTGCCAGGAGGTCAGTGTTTGACTGATGAACACCTCCTGGAGGTGCATAGAGGATAAAGATGAAGCTCTGCCGTGGTATGCTTTTTTACATGCTTTTTTCTATTTAGTAAACAATGATCGGAGGTAATAACAGTGCTTTGACAGTGCTTGTTGTCTTGAGCTTCCCACAGCACAGTTAGAGATGGTATATGGAGCAAGATCCAAGCTTTCCATGATAAAGAGGACCAGAATGGACCACAGTCCAAGAGAGTAGTGTACAGAGCTGTGTGTCAAGAGAAGGAAAGTAAGAGCTGTAATATAAGCCACTGACAGCCCATTTCATCCTCAGATCCACACATCTGCAAGCCAGAGCAAGTTGGGGACGTGGCAAATGACAGGAGGCAAGGAGCATACCATGTTCAGTTGCCAGTGCTCCCAAAACCTGGCAATAAAGCCTCACAGTCCCCAAATAAGATCCAACTGAAATAGCCAGGGATAGCTTGCATTGGTGTGTGACCCTGACCCTTCAACATGTGAAGGGTAGCAAAGAAACACCTATGAACTAGGCTCTTTCTGTTCCCAAGGTTTCTTTTCAAGTGCCTGTTATTTAAAAAGAGCCTGACTCCTGGGAACAGTGGGAATTCTCCTCTGTTCCTCAGAGCCTCTTGCAGTTCTTGAAGGTTTAATAAAAACAAAAAACTTAAACCCCACCAGCCTTTAGATGAAGGGAATATCCAATTTCTGTCCTGTGAACTACCTATTGTATAACAGCACAACATTCACATTTTGAGACAGATCCAGTTTCTGGCACTGCTGTGGCCCAGAATTGTCCATTATTATTTTTGGCATTCTTAGAGGTCCACCACAGGGTATGTGCTTTGTGTTTGGTCCATACTGCCCTGTCTGGGAGAGGACAACCTGCTTGATTTTCCAGCTATTGCTGCTTTCAAAGTGCTCTTCATCAAAGACTTGAGTAAGCCCAGGACTTACCCAAATTAGGTTGCTGTGAACCCATACCTAGAAACCATATTTTCCTGTTGTTCTCTGAGAATGGCTTTGGATTGAAACTTTATGGTGTCCCAAGTTTGGCTTGGGACAATTGAGGTTTTTCGTATCAAGCTAGCTGGCATCAAAAAGGGAGGTCCCTGGTAGCATTACCAACAGGGAGAGGGCTTTTCCTTAGAGTTCCAACTAGAGAGAAGGGAACTATAGGCAGAGACCAGCCCAAACTCCTGGTAGCAAGCCTATGAAAGTCCAACAGGCATCCAAGAGAAAGGCAAATGCTCTCATCCCACATCTTCTGGTGACAAAGGACGTAAACATCTGACATCCATTAATTTGGAGCACCAATCGCAGGAAAAGAACAAGCAAGGGTCAAAGATACAAGTGCTAGGCTAAGCGAGATCCAACTGGGCATGCCAATCTACCAACATAGAATATGATTCCAAGCCTCTATCAGGACTAAAGCTGATATTCAGTTACCCTCAGAACATTCTCTAAAAAAATTTGACCCAACATCATTGAGATACTTGTCTCAAGTTGCTGAGGTCTTTCTAATCCAATCTTAGATAACTTACCAGGTGTTTTATCCTAACCATAAATGTACATTTATTCCTCTGGTTAGGGAACTGGCTTTTGATACTGGAGACAGAGGTTTGCATTCCTGTGCTGAATTGAGCAGTGACCACCTGATGCCATCCCCCAATTCAGCAGTTATGTGAAAGTGAGATACTACAAGTATGCTAGTCAAAAAAAAAACCCCAAACTTCAGTATTAAGAGAGTTCAAACACTAACTTTCACAGGCAAAATGACTGACTTGTATTAGTAGATACATACAGTTTCTACTGAACTATTTGCACCCACTTCCACCTGAGCTGAGCGTGGTTCTAAGAATCTGGAGATTTTTGCAGTTCAACGAAAAAAGACAAGTCACCCGATATCATACCTTCTTAACCCACTGGCTTTCATGCTGCTATACTAGTAGATGATTCCCTTTTAGAAGAAAAAAAGAAAAAGCAAAATGGAGAACAAAGATGACACTGTATAGAAGTTTGAAAATTACCTAAAGAAATTCTGAGCTCTGCAAGAGAACTCTATTCTCTATTAAACTCTTCAGGGTGGTTTTGAAAGTTCAACAAAAAAGTTTGTATCATTCTCTCCCTTACAGAACATAGAGCAATTTTCATAGTCCCCTATTTAATGACCCTACACCCCTACTGGTTACTTTCTCATTACATTCAATAAACATTTTTCAGATGGGATACTAATATTTCATTTCCCTTTCATAAAATGGCAAATTGATTGCAAATTACATCCGTTTCCCCCATTATGGATATTTGATTTATGACACACCATCACTGAGGAAACTGTTGAGTTTCTTCCAGAGGATACTACATAAGGCCCAAAACAACGAAGTTCTGAGAACAAAAACTTTTTGCACCTCTGTATATGCCAAAGTACAGTGACCTGACAGCCACAGGGCAAATGTCTTCCTCTCCTGCGCAGATGGAATGCGCCAGGTGCCCTGTGCATGACTTTTTCCTGATCACATGAAACAACTACTGCAGAAGCAGCAGCAGCCACAGCTTCCTGATGCTGTTTGGCTGGAAGCCTTTGATCTGCACCCAGAAAGACCACTCCTAAAATCCAAAGGCCATCCCACTATCCCTGACTCCTCAGCAGGTAGCTTCCTTGCTCTGAAGCCAACTGGAATGCTCATCAACACTAGGTGGACGGGGACACAGCCACCGTGAAGAAATTGACGGTGAGCATTTACATTAAATAACAAGAGACATTATTTTACCCACTGCTTGTACAAAGCAAGGATTTGAAAATAAATTTAATTTAGAAGGTAGGAAGAAATATGAAACATTTGTTGCATCAGGTACATGTTATGTGCCTTGGCACATGTGCATTTGTCAGGTCTATGTTCTTCTTCATTAAAAGGTTTATTTTTTAAAAAGATTTTCCCCAGCTTGTGCATTGGTCACTTGCACAGGCTCATTTCAGCTCCTCTGTAACAGTCAGGTGCACCCTGTGCTGAGTAAGAAAAATCAAGCAGCAGAGAAGATATTGTCTTTAATGTAACCTGCTTCGTTTACTATCACCCAAGCTTGCTAGCGTTTTTTTCCACTCTGCCCTTGTCTCCTCTTCCACCTTTGAATCTATTAACACCTCTAAGAGCAAGAAAAAATGTCCAACTGTTCTCTCTTAAATCGAAACACTCTTGATGAATACATCATACGTATATTATTAAACTAGCTACATGACTCTCTTCAACAAAGCGTATCAATTTCTGCTTGTTTTAAAAATACCATCCTCTCCTAATTTCATTAGCTACACGGTAGCTTCCAAAGGCATTGATGAAGACCAGGGTGTCAGGGTGCCAGACAATGGCAAACAGCAATGGGGCAGCAGCACTCAGTCTTAAAAAGTGCACAAGCTCGAGCCTTATTTAGACTCTAGTGTTTTACAATTACAGCAAAGTGAAAATGCAGACTGTATTAGCAAAAAAGTGCTCCAGCTGCAGGCAGTTTCCTGCACACGATGAACTACCCTGGCTAAAGGAGACCTTTATCACCACAATAATTTCCATTTTAGACCCTTTCACAACTATCATGAGGCAGGGACGCCACCCAGCAAGTAGCTGGGAGCATATGATGAGTGTGGAGGAAGTCCAAGGCAGGCAGAAGGAAATGAGATGATGAGGTAGGGTGGGGATGATTGCCCAGCACCATGCAACTAGTCAGCAAAAAGCAAGATGATCAGAGCCTGGATCTCCTGAGCATCAGTTCAGAGGCACAGTTCGGAAGCACTTGCTCTCAGGACCAGATGGAGGGCCTGTGCCGCAACAATAGGATTGCAGAGGGAAAGGGTTGGATAAACAAGAGGAAAGAAATCTCATCCCTCAGTACACATGGCCAGAGCACACAGAGCTCCTTGCCTGAGAGGGCACAGTTGCTACATGGCCCTGAGCCCTTGCGGGCTGGTACAAGTGGCTGAGATGCTCCACACCCACCCAGCTGTGCTGGTGAGGAAGCCTTTGTATGGTGGCAGCCTAGCACAAGTGCTGCCCACACCAGCACCGTGCACGTTCCTGCTATACACAACTGTTCTGCCCAAGCTGCATATTTCTGCTCCATTTCCTAAGTTTTAGTTTATGTCTGGCAGATAGAACAGCATCCATCAATCAAGCTCAGCAAGGCTGTTATCTGCAAGAGCAATAAGTCTCTCTCCATACTCTCTCCTCCAGCTGCCTCCTCAGCCAAACCAACTAAGCTGGAGCTCTCGGGGCAGGCCCATATGTCCAGCATCTGGAGGAGGCACACAGAGAGCACAGTCTGTGCCTTGCCAGGGCCATGGTAACGGTTGGAGGTTTTCTTCTCCAGCACAGCCTTGATCTGGATCCTCATGCTACCCATCAAAACCGGCAGACGGCAGCCACCTCCAGGTCCCTGCAGGAGCTCCCAGAAACTCTAGGACAATATGACAAATGCCTCCTGGATGAACATCTCTTCTCACCCTTTCCACAGAAAGGATCCTTAAGCGACGCATACCCCGAGAAGAAAGATAACATCGATTGTTGGAAACTCTCCTGAACATTACACTTCTGGGATCTTGATAATATTATCCATAGTGTCTTGTATAATGTACTTAACTGCATCCAGGAAAAAAAAGGAATACTTACTGGATCTTGCTACTAAAACATGTCAGAAAAATCATTAAGAGCAGTAAATTATGATGATGAGAGATAATTTTACAAACGAAGGCCTGAAAACGACTGCAATTTCATGTTATGTTTGAAAAAGTAGCAGAAAATGGAAAACAAAATGCTCATAAACTTAAGCCACAGAAATGAAAGGCTACACAGATATTAAATAATAATAGTATATAGGGGAAAACGTACATATGCAGAAAACAGTTTTAGGAGTCACACCTCTCAAGAACAGACCTAGCAGCAAGAGGCTTAGGCAAAGCGAGCAACTGCCTATGGCAATTTTCAAACCAGCAAAATGACCTACTAGTGTTACCCATCCTTCTTTGCCTGTGCCAATGCCCCAGAGCAAGGGAGACAGACAATGCACTGGGGGTAGAGGGCTGGCAGTCCCCAGCCACTGTGACAGCCCCTCAGCTCTCTCCCAACCCATGACAGCCAGACCAGGGAGCCCCCCAACATGCTCCATCCCTGCCCCAGCTGTGCCCACCTTTCCCTGCCTCCTCCAGGAGCTCCTCGTTCCAGCCCTCTGATCAGCTCCTGTCCCTCACCCTTTACATGGAAACATTCAATGTTGCCTGCACAGCTGAGGAGTTTGAGCAATTAACCATCACTATTTCAGAAATAACATTTGTGGTGTCGGGCAGCCAAAATAAACCATACCTTCTGAACTGATTTACTGTCTTTCATTTTTTCTGCAGGAAAAAGGCAAAGCCATGCCAATACTACATTACTCAGCACTAAAACTGATAGTCTGGTAACCACAAGATGTGTGCTCTTCCCATGGATTTGCTACCTTTTAACTTTGACCTGGGCAGACTGTTTAATCTCTATGTTTTAACAAACTCATCTTTAAAACAAAAATTGGACGATTCACACAAAGGGCTTTGCATTGTGGAGATGAAGGCATGGATCAAGTCAGTAACTATATAAAATTAATTTTTCACTTGAAAATGGAGGGGCCACCAACTTAGCCTTACACAAATTACTATGAATAAATACACACACTTAAAACTTACTGCAAGAGGCAGTTCAGACTTGAGTTGGAAAGAAAGTGACAGTAAGATCAGCATAAAATGGATTAGGAGAAGTTTGAAGGAGAGGTTTGAAAAAGAAGTGTGATTGGCATGCAGAAGGTGGGCAGATTTTCCAGACACAGAAAGCAGCATGAGAGAGACTTCCAGCGCCAAAGGAAACAAGATAAACGGCCTACCAAGCAAAGAAAAGTAAAAATGGGAGCTATGTTTCCAGCGAGATAGATGTCACTGTTGCTCCCACAAAATATGTGCAAGTATTTTGCAACATCTGTTCTCAAAATGTCACATTTCAGCGAGAATGGGCATTGCCCGCATGTGTAAGAACCTAACGTGCGCGTATTTGTATTTTGCATGGGCTCATCGTGTTGGTGCAACTAGAAGCTGATGTTTGAAAATTTGGCCCCGAATAGCTTCACTGGAAGCAGAATGCAGACAGATTTTCATGAATCTCAATGTGTTTTATTTTTATGGCACTATCTTTGCTGAATCCAGCAGAAGTACCATTACCATGATAAGCTCTGTTGTGTTGTGTGCCTAACCGACCCACATAAAAAGCAGGGAACCTTGATTTTACATTGGAATTAATTTATATATCAGCAGACTGTAAGTCCCACAGTACTTATAAAGTTGAGTATCAATGTTATAACCAAACACAGTAGCAGGACTGCCACTTCTTGAATTTGCTATCACATCAAATGGAAGTACTGGCCGGTCAGAAGACTGGGACTAGAAACCAGATGGGGAAAGGAAAAGCAGGAGGCAAACAATGTGTTTGCACAAAGAGCTTGTGGATCATAGCCTGAACAGTATCAGAAAGAAATGGACTGAACTGGGATTTTGTTTGGCAGAGCAAGAGGTCCTTAATTTCATGAACACCTACCACACTCCCTCCACAGGGCTTCTGCCTCAGCCAGCTTGGAGGCATTCAGCATGAACAAAGATGGAGCAGCAAAGGTGACTGCTCTTTGTATTGCTCCTGTCTTGCCTGTCACAAAAGCGGGGACTGAGACTGGAGACTGCAGTAGGAGAAAGGAGAGCAGACAAACGCTGACCTGGGGAGCTACATCTGCCTGCCGTGGTACCAGGTGAGTCTCAGACCAAGCGGCTTTTAGGACTTCACCGATGCAGAGCCCAGAGTATTTCCTCTGAACTTTCAGAACCATTTGCTAAGCAATGGGAGCCGAAATGGAAGCCAGTGGGCTGTATAAAATGCAGACACAGGAGTAAGGTGATAAACAGAACGAAGTCTGGAGAAGGGAAGAAAAGAAAAAAAAATATTAGGTGTCTAAACTTCACATTCACTTTGACCTTGATCCTGCACTCTTTGCTCCTGCTCCCATCTACAATGTGAAAGCAATGCTCTTCCAATCTCATGGTTCTACTATGAAAATAAACCCATTAATATTTTTAAAGCATTCAGGATACTGTCATGCTGAATGACAGCAAAAACCCTCTGAGGAAATTAATAACTCTGTCTTCAGTGCAGTATCTGAATAGGATGCTGGAATTAAGGGATCAGCTCCTCCCTCCCCCATTAGAAAATGATGAAGAAAAACTACTGAATAGCTGCTTAGTGAATGAGGACTGTCAATCCCATGGACTGGATGAGGCACCGTCCTGTGAAGCTCATTTGTAATTGTGTCCTTAAAGCCTGTGCCATAATGCGCCTCCACAAGGCAGCCAAGTCACACTGGCAGCTCAGCTCTGTTTCAGCAGGGGCTGGCAGGGAGGGGTGTGAAGGTCCACGTGCACAGCACTGGATGACCAACCATGAAAAAACCACTCCTGTCTCCAACAAGGCAGGATTCCATTCTCTAGGCTGACTTCCACCTAAAAGCGTATAATCCTTACACATTTACAGCCTAGGCAAAGCAAAACACCCACCACACAAAACACAAGGAGCTCCCTAAGGGATAAGATAAGGCAATGGAGATGGAAGGGGCTAAGTGGCAACAAGCAACTCACCTGGCCAGAGAGGAACCCCTGGGAAGCAAAGTTGAGGGGAACAACCCCGAGGCACCGGCAGGGAAGCTGAAACAAAGACAAGGGCAGGCTGCATGGACCAGTGTTGAGGGAAGGAGATGGCAGAAGGAGTAGTCATCAGTGGCCATAGGAAACGGCATCCCATGGGAAACAAGGTGTGCAAGTTAATCACACCTGAAAAAAACTTCTCTTAAAAGCCTAAAAGCTATAATGGGGAAGGAGAGCGAGATGCCTCCTGTACAGCTTCTTAAAACTACTCCCGGTAATGTCTCAGCCATGAAACTTTAGCCGATGTTAAAACCCATATGGGAAGGGCTACAAGCAGAGCTCGTCCAGGCAGAAACTGAAATCCAGATGAGAAGTAGCTAGCAATCTGGCAGAGGATGGCACGAAGCCAAAGCCTTCTCTGGCATTCCTGGGATCCTTGAGCTCCTCTCCAAAGCAATATGGCTTTCCCCAGCCTCATCCTGCAAGCAACAGTACAGGGAGGGCTACTTTGCACTTGGGGCGGGATGCCCAGCTGATGCTCTGCACGAAAGAAGTCAAACATCAGAAATTAGCACCCACCGTAAATAAACCACCACGAGCTGAACCGAAAGAAGCCGTGACCCTGAGCCTAAAAGCAGAAAGTCATTGTTGTTCCAAGGGCTGGGTTTGTTCCCTATTGTGAGCGTGGTAAGTTTTTATATACAGATCTCCCTTACAAAATGCCAGCCCTTTCCTAGGCCTGCACTTTGAGGTGATTGTTGCTATTTGTGAATGACTTGGGAATTAATTAATGTAAAGCCAACTGGCTTATAAATGGTTGTCATTGTGAACAGCCCCAGAATCATGGGGAGAGCAGTTTATGTGGTCAGAGCCACATTCAGTGCTGTATGTCAAGGGGGAAGATTTATTATCACAGTAGGTCCATTTTCCAAAAGTTTGCAAGGGCTGCTTTATAATGAAGGGGCACTGTTCACAGCACAGTCAGCACCTATTTTTTTCTAGGGTGTATTATAAATCCCAACTAGAAGAAGGTGGTGGGGGAAAAAGGGAGGTTATTTAGCACTTAGGGAATGAAATCTCAGCGTAGGAACAACATAAATAATACATTTACTATGGAAAGAAAGAAGAGAGGAAAGAAAAACAGAAACAGGACTTTTTTTTAAGAAATAAGAAAGAATACAAAATAGTAAACTTATTTCTATCCTGATGACAAGAGTTGAACTCCCACATTACAGCTAATTAAATTAAACGAGCCTACCAAGATGGATTATAACCTATAAATATTTTTGGTTGCTTGCCTCCCTCAGAAACTATCTTTGAATTAAAAATATCACAGAATAAAAAAAATAGCTCATAATATGGTTTAGGCACTTAATAATTAGAAGAGGGAGGAAGGAAAGGCATGTGTACTTTTGTATAAAAATAGTCAGCTGGGTATTTTTAACTAAAAAACAACCATGAATAGACCAAGGTAAAGTGGAGGTGGCAGTGGCCACCAAAAACCTCCCCACCAATTTTCCACGCGAAGGAGTGAGGTTCTGCCTCAGGCCATGTCCTTGTCAGTGGGCAAGGGGCTGGAAAAGGGCCAGAGGGGCTGTGGCTGGTCACGGGGCCAAATGGTGTTTACTCCGGTGGCAGGGCAAGCTGCGCTCTGTGAGAAGTCATTTAGTCCTATCTGTACGTGTGACAGTGCTAATTAAAGACCCAGTGGGCATTGATGAAACAGGCATGGTACAGGACGTTGCTTTCTGTGCCCATCTCTGCCACTGATGGCTACATAGCCTTGGCACATGCCCCAGCATCTGTTCCCAGGGCAACATCCTTCCTCCATCCTTTCCTGATGTGTCTCTTATCTTCTCCAGCTCATTTTCTAATTTCTCTTGCAGTCCACTGCCTGCAGTAATTTGGCTACCTGTCACTAGGCCCAGGAACAGCGCAAGGAGCCTCTGTAGCTGTGATCAGCCTTACCATCTCTGCTCTCCCCAGCGGAGCTGGTGGGGAGGGCGATGGAACTGCAGGGCTTGGCTGAAGCTGTCTCACAAAGAGCTCTCCTGCATGCAAAAAACCCACTGAAGCAAACACAGCTGACAATCCCCTCTCCCACCACAGTTGTCTTGCATCCTCCCTGCAACTGGGGTGCTCTAAGGCTCCTGAAAGTTTGTCATGGGGTCTTACCCTGAGATTACAGTCTTGCAGTGATAAGTGGATCAAACAGCTTTTGCTAACTGTACGCGTGCAAAGGTATGTATAAGTACCACCCTATGATTTGCCTGACAAATATTACACCAAGAACAATATCTATATTTAATTCTCCCAGCTACACTGCATGTGCGTTATGATCTTCCCTAGAAAGGTTTGCTGCTGTGCTTTCTTAAAGAGAGAATAAGAAACTATGATGATAGCAATAAAAATTACGATGCTGCATGTTCTCTTGCCTCTTACAGCAGAATTCCTAAAGCCGTTTAATAATCATCCTGCATTTCTACATAGCAGGGAAGAAAATGAAAGGTAAAGTGAAAGAAGCCAAAGATGTCCCATGAGGAAAACTTGAAAATTCATGCTTTTCCCAAACCACAAGTGAGGAACCAGATAGTGTAATGTATATAAATGAGAGCAGCAGCTCTATTTCATGCTAGTTAGACCATCAGATGTAGAGACCATCATTGCCAAGAACTCCCATGTAGTTAGTTTTAAAAATAAATCTCATATACGATGAAGTAATTTTCTGAAAAGATGTTTTTTCAATCACTTGTCTAGTGGATTTCCATAGAAGTCATCCTGTTCTCAGAGTAGTCTAAGAGCCATGTTAAGATCCTAACACCATTCACAAGAGCCAGGAAATTCAGAAACTACAGATACTGCTCGTTCCCTGGGTGAGACCCCGTGCTCAGACTTGGTTACATACAAATAGTATCTTTTTCTTTAAAGGAGAACTCTGACAAAAGCTTTCCACCCGGCTCTGATAATGGTAAGAAAATTGAGGGGAAAAGGAATAAACACTGTAAAACTGAACAGCATGAAGGGCTTATCTCCTTCTTCAGACACTTTAGAATTTTGTGGGATTTCTCTCACATTTATAAGGGGATTAAATGCAGCACTTAAAAAACAAAACAAGAAAGTCCTTGCCATACTGTTATTTGTTTTCTTTGAGTTTCATGACCAACAAGAAAACCGCATGCACCATGTCAATTATTTTTACCAACAAAAACACAACCCTCCTGCGTTGAAAGCCTGAACCACAAAGAGGTTTTCTCCACCTCCTCAAGCCCTCTCCTCCGTCACTCCTGCAGCCAGTTGCCCACTCAGGGTCCCAGTAGTAAGGCTTCTCCTCCCTACCCCTCGGGTCCTGTTACCACCTGTAGTAGAAGGACCAGCATCTGGGACACATGGAGCTGCATGAACCAGCTCCTGTCAGGAAGCGAAATCCTTGTCATGGCGGTGTCTGAGTGCTTCCCTGTCTCTCCTGGACACCTGTGTCAGCATTTTACAGCACGGGTGCAAGGATGTAGCTTGCAAACGGTCGTACAGAAGCTGTGGTGTTACAGAGAATTTACATCAGGCCTTTGAATCAAAACGTGGCATCCTACTCCCTGGGTGACCCTTCCCCATCAGTGTAGAAGAGGAAGAAAGGGACAGTGCAGTGACAGCCTTCAAAAACCATCAGCTCCTCTGCTGCAAAGTTGCCTCACGCTAGAGAGAGCAGCAGAAACTGTAGCTTCAGCCGGCTGCTAATAAGAAAGGCCAACCAGTTCCTCTCTTATTTGATTTAAAAAAAAAAAAAAAAGAAAGAAGAAAAAAAAAGCAAGAAAGAGGGGTTTAACTGGAGTATTATCAGAGATTTGGAAGTATTAAAAGCCTGTTCAGCTGTGTCCTTGCTAACAGGTGTCCCCAGCAGTGAAATGCAATGAATATGGAGAGGATTTCTGGGAACATGGGGATGGATAGGTCAGCCAAATAATTCCACATTAAAGCTGTGGGCTGTTTATAGCTAGTAGCCCAAGACAATTCTGATAAAAATTACAAACATTCAGGTGGTGCTAGGCTTGCTGAAAGGTTTTGTAACAAAATTATTAAGCTTTTCATACCATAGTGACCCTGACACTTCTGTAAAACTCTGGCAAGGAGACAGCAAAGCCAAAAATGCCCTGCACTGTTGCATTACATGCTACGAACCACTTTTCTCCTGCCTTATCCCTGCTCTCCATCTTCTTCCTGAACATCCTGGTCTTTAGGCTCTCTCATTCTCTTTGATCTAGTTCTCAAGAGAAGAACATCTGATCCCAGTAATCTCAAAAGAGCAACAACAGTGGGAGGCGCATTAAATCTCATTTTCAGCTTGTCTTGAGAAATTGAGAGGAGGGAGAGGACGAACAAGAGAATCCCAAGCATGGCAGTTGCTGTAAATAAGAGAAAACAGAGGGCACATCAAAAAGGGAAAAAGTTGTTGAAGAAGCAGTGGTCCCAAGCTAGTGACTATTAAAGGGGAAACTATTAAAGGGGAAGGAGAGAGAGGGGACACCCAAGCTGCTGTTCCACAAGAAGCAAATGCTTGCAGTGAAGGAAGTATGAAATAAAATACTGGGAAAAGCCTGCGCTAATACGACATCAAGATTGCAAGTGTGAACGCAAAGAGGCCTTTGAGGGCCATCATCACACATCCTGTCCATTAACACTGAAGTTGGACTAAAGCAGGAATGGGAAACCTGAACCCTTTCAATTATATTCAGCTCCGGAGGCTCAGAGACACACCTCCACACCCTGGGCTCAGATGCCCTTTGTTCTGGACACGCTGCAGAAGTCACAGAGAAAACACATTTCTACTTTGTATTCAAATGTGGGCAAATACAAAAGAGTCCTTTGAGCAAATTAGTTTCACCTTACAAAGTTTTTTGGGAAATAACCTTTCCAGGCTAACTGGTGGTATGGGAGACAAAATATAGGATTTTTCGGGGGGGAGGGGAAGCTGAAGTAAATTAATCCCTATATAATGCAGTATTCAATATGCCTAGTTACTAGATGTCAGGAAACCAAGACACTGCTATGAATTCAGTAAACTCTCCTCCTGAAGTGATGATTCAAAGAAAGGGTTTTATAGATTAAAAGAGACCACACAGGTTACTTCTGATCTTCAAAAGTAAGTTTGGAGCTCAGATGACCTACACGTTCGTGGATGAACGCTCCTGGAGGAACCTGACTCCGCACATAGTCTTGGCATGAGCCTGAAAAGCTGCACGGCTGGGACCCCATCAGCACTTCCTCTCCTCCTGGGGCTGCCAAGGCAGCTGATGAGGCTCAGCAACTTCTAGTAATTAAAGAAACAGGTGGAACAATATCACACAAGCACCCAGGAAATTAGCACACCTCTTTTTCTGCTGCCCTCACACTCAGATGCTTTCTTTTTATTCCCTTCCTCTCCTCCCCACCCCATACCCCTCCATCCATCATGAAAAATTAATTTCCCTTTACTGGAGTTCACAGTCAGGAGGGGAAGTTAAAAATAAACAGCTCACATGCATTCATTTGTACTAGGGAAAAAAATCCAATAATTTCAGGCCTTAGTGCATCTAAAATTATGTAATCATGTCCACTAGCAGGGTGGAAACATTTTAGCTGGCAAACGGGGGTGGGGAGCAGACACACTGCTGGAATCTTGAAACAGCAAGTGGCAGACATTCAAATAAAATAACGATAGTGAAATGTAGAAGATTAGAAGGGAAAAGGACACAAACCAGCTATGACTTGACCTTGGTTTCAGTTTACTCCAGTTGAAACAACTGAGATACTTATAGCCCTAAGCCTTATCATTTAGTCAAGAATTGCCTGTGATGAAAGCAGTTGGAGGGAAACATTTTTACACCCATTTGTCTGCTCTAATTTTCCTCCAGCTGCTGCCTTTCCAAATTTGATCTCCAGACAAACAGCATCAAGACAGGTGATTTAATAGACCAAGCTAAATTGAAATGACTCTGGCAGCCAGCACACAGAAATGATAGCCAGCTACCTAGGGTGAGGAGACCACTCCATGCTGCAGAACGGAGAAAGAAGATGAGCTGTGGCTCAGGAGCCACCTTGGCTACTCCACCTCAGTCAGAGACACCACAAGGACAACCCACAGCCAGGGCTGCCTTGCCCTGCTTGCTGCTCTCTGCTCCTTTACCCCAGTCCACCTCCCAGATGCGGGACCTCTGGAAAAGGTTGCTTAAATGCAGCTTGGGATGCAATGTTACAATCTGTGTATGTCCACCTGATGTGGAGCTGCTGAAGAACAGGGTGGTCCCGCAGCACTGCTCCCTGTTGTCCCTGCCTGGTCTGCTTCTCTCCCCCATCAACCCATTCTCACCATGGCTCCTTAGCACCAGGGCTCATCTGGCCCTACAGAGGCTGTGTCAAAGAGCCCAGAAAACTGACCCTCCAAGGAGAGGAAAAGTGTCTTGACCAACACAACCCCCTAAATAAAGGATGCATCAGGAGAGCTGCAGAGAGATGGGGCCTGGAGGGGACAGCTTCCCCTGGGAGCAGCCTGCCATTGCATGAAGATATCTGCACCATAAACTGGACCTCCTTGGCCTTCCACTGGAGAGGTCCTCTGCTCACTGTGCAGCCATGACATTGCTAGTGCTAAGGCTAGGGGAGAAAGACAAAACTGTCCTTTCATCTGGGACTGGCGTCACCTTCACCTTTTTTGTATAAGGAGGCACTGAAATTGAGTGAGGAAACAGGCAAATCCCTGATCTGATAACAAAGCCTACTCAGACTGAAAGTTTCCAGGCTCGCAGTTCCCACTCAAGTGAGCTGACAGTGCTATGTACACACATCTTGCCACAGACAACCACCCGGACACTGAACAGGAGGCAAGGGCCATCCCCCATCACTTTCATAAGCCCATCGCTCATGTTTCGCTACCCGCTCACCCCTCCCCTCCGTAGCATCCCCTACACTCCAGAAAAACCCTCTCCACACCTCGAAGGCATTTGGGTATAACCAAAGCCGAGCTTGCTGGCAAGCAAACAATTCCCTGGGAGAGTCCCTCAGCCCTGGCAATGGCGCGTTTCTGTTTTGCTGAAAGGTACAAGCCGCGCTGTTTATCCCGTGCTTGTGTGGGAGCGTGTTTGCATTCTTAAGAGCAGTGGTGCAAGTCACTTTCCCTGGGTATTATCATAAAAAGCTAGGTTTCCCCCAATTGCTTTTCTGTGCTTCACAAGATTGCCACTTTGGGTTTTGTGCCGGGGCAGCGGGGGTGAGATTAGCTTCCCAAAGAGAATTAAATCCATAAAAGAGGTAGAGGAGGGCCTGCTGGTGCTATTCAGGGGCAGTGGGAAGATACACTCTTCTGCAGACAGAGCTTCAGAGTATGGCCTCCCCCCTAACCTTTATTATTATTCTTTCACTGCCAGGGAATTTAATTGATCAAAGCAACCCAATTCTTGGCACAAGTGCTTGAAGCTGCAAATCTGTTCAGACCTTGAGCTTACAGCCAGAAACCCCCATAAAGTCGCTCGCAGGTTTTGCACTCAGCTTCTGCGGGGAGCATGTCCCAGCACTGCAGTAAAGAGGCAGCGATAGAAAATGCTGAGAAAGAGGGAGGCAAAAGGGCTGATTAGACAAGCTCGTAAGGATTTGATCTCAAGTGGGCCCACTTGGCTCGGAAAGTTTGGACAATTGGGATTATCTCAGCCCCGCAAGGCGGGGAGCCAGAGATGGCGGTGGAGCACTGCTGCTTCCTCAAGTCTATCGGACCTCGGCAGCACCTCCAGCCCAACAGCATCGTTTTGCCACATTTATTTTAGCGTGTGGTGGGGCGATTCCTGCCAAGGGTCTGAGGTCAGAGCCACAAAGGCAGAGAGGACAGCCACTTCGGCTCCTCACCTGTTTGGAAGATGCTGCTCCCATGCCGTAAGCAACCACCCCAAAACCAGGGAGGGGAAGTGGCACAAAACAAAAGAACTGAGAAAAAATCCCAGCCTGGGGAGGCAGCGAGGACACAGGTCTGTACCCAGCAGTGCCAGACAGGCAGCTCCTGGGCAGGGCAGCAGCTGCAAGGGTTTGGTGTGGAGCGCTGGCCACCGAGCAGCTCGTGTTGCCGGTGTGGGCAGACGGCAGCAGCAGCCGCCGGTGGCTGGGGCGCTGCCACCAGCCCTCGCCTGTTTCTGTTGGCCCCCAGCACCCACAGCCCTGCCGGGACATCCTGACTGGGCTGCTTTGATTGCCGCTTGGCTGTTGCTGGTATCTATAAACACCACCCAAATTACAGCTCCGCTTAAAACCCCAAGCTAGTTACTAAAACAGCCTGAGATCAAGAGCCTGGACCTGGCACAGTCCTAGAAGCAATTGGCAGGGGTAGGCTTTTAAAATTATCTATCTAAATATGGATTTCTAAGAGAGAAACCAGAAGTTAAAAGAGTGTAAACTGTTGTCATAAATATTTGAGTGAGATACAGACTGGAACAAGGGTCTTTTGGTCTGTTGGCTGTAAAGATGCCTTTTACACTTCCAAAACATCCTCTGTCACTCTCTTTCCCTGCCCGTTCTTTGCTCCTGTGGCTTTTTCCAGCCTGACTCTATATAGAGTCGGTGGCATCTGAAAGGAAAGCTGCCTGTGTTTTATGTTCTTCCTAATTTGCAAGAAAAACAAATGTAAATCACACTTCACATTTGCAGTACTGCAAAAGAAAATGTTAGATTTAAGGCTCTGATATGTACAACAGCAGAATCAAATAGTATAGTCGGAATGATTGGATACCCGGCAAATGATTTTTTTTTTTTTTTTTAAGGTCTGCTTGGGGAAAAAGAAAGGCTTGAATATGAAATACCATTTCCCCTTGACTCACTTAGTATTGTTTTGCATTAAAAAGGAAAAAGCTGCACTGTACAAAGCATGTGGCAAGCTGCGTGAGTGGAGTGTGTATGTTAGAGCAATGTACTGAGCATCACCACTTATTTATTAAAATTTTGATATGAGTTGAAACTCAATTTAGTTGATGTCAGCAAGCTGCCTAATGAGGTCTGGTTTTATTTTTTTAATTTTTTTTAATGAAAGGGCAGCTTTGTGCCTCCTCTAATCAGCTTGACAAAGGACATATAAAAATGCAGAGAAATGTAAATATTACTGTAATTACCAATGAGACACACCACAGACAAACATAGGAAGTAGCTGCAGATCTGTCTGTAGACGTAATGGCTGAATATTGTGGGTTACTTGTTCTGCTCTGGTAAGGAAGGGCATTTCGTAAACCGTAAACCACTTTGATCAAAATCTAAAACCAACGCCAAATTTGCAGCTTTTTCCCCAGACACAGACATATTCAGAAAGTACCTCTGACTAAGCATGATCTATTTTCCCGTTCACTAGTTCTGCAGACACTGGTGTGTCCCAGTTTATGAGCTTTCTGCTAGGCCCACATGGGGGCTTTCTCCTGATCTAGCGGATGGGTAAAACCACCCTTCGGTCTCAAGCCCAGAGACCGCAGTGCCAAGTCTACAAAGACCCTTAGGGGTGGCGGCAGCAACATCAAAGGTAGGTGCAAGGGAAGGTATCACTACTAGCCTAGGAGTTGCTATGCAAATTAAATGATGCAATGTAAGGGTATGTTAATGCCTGCATTAAGCCTCTGAACATGCCCAGTGTGAACCGTTTCCAGAAGCCTAAGCAGATTCATTCTCAGCTGGAGGCTTGTATAATTAATAAAGGCACCGTGCCTTCTCTCCTGACCCAAGTGGCTAGGTACCAAACCATTTATAGCTTTATAGGTTAACACCAACATCCAAAAACGTATTGGCAGCTTGTGCAGACCCTAGCACATTAGTGTGATGTGTTCCCAGTGTGAAACACTACTTAATAAGCGGGTCACTGCATTCTGCATTAGCTTCAGTTTCTGAGTGGGCTCAACGTGTAGCCCCATGTAGAGTGTATTATGGCAACGACATCTCAAAGGGACAAAGGCATGGATAACTGAAGCAAAGTCCATTTGAAAAAAGAAAAAGTAACCCTGTTCTCCCTGGAGATAAAGGCATTTTGAAAAGGGCATAGGCACTGCTCAGGCATCCTGGAGCATACTTCAATATAACACACTGAAGCATTTCACACATGTTAGAGGGAACAGTGGTTGCTCCTTCGTGTAACAGAGTGCATACAGACTCAGCCTGCTCCTCCACAGCAGCAGTCCCCATGTGGACAAGCAGCCCAGCTAGCTCTCAGTTCCAGCCCCAAACTTAGCTAGCTCATGGGACACTGCTTCCTTACTGGAAGAGAGAGTTTGTAAGAGTAGAAAAGTGATTTAAGAAGCTACCAGCAAGTGGAGGTTGCTGCTTGACAAGCACGACTTTCTTGTGTATGGGTTTCCATAGTTGAGCGCAGAGTCAGCCCAATTTTTGGTGAAGATGATCTGATAGGAACTGGGCTGATTTTGCACCGTCATGCATCAGAAAGTTCAAAGAATAAGTGAGCTAATTCTGTACAGAAACCAGTGTGGGATGTGTACAACGCTAAATGCTCACACGCATGCAGTAGCACACTGGGAAATGGAAGCGGTACCTACCAGCACAGACCAGTGCGCTCAGGTTCCCTGGGCCAGATAAAGTCATAAAGTAAAGGAATGATCTATCGCATATGTAGTGCATTAGAGCTCTTCATTAACAGAGGGACTAATCAATTTATGGAACTCATGAATCAGTGAAGCTATTACTTGTAATGATTATTGGCAAATTAACATATCACAGTGTACTGACCCCGATTCATCTCCAGCGCACGCCTACCCGTACACAGCCAGCAAAGGGCCCAGCACTGCTCGCTGCATTTCCACTCTGCTCGGCTAGACTGGGGCCACTTAACAGCTGGGGTAAAAACCACTGCACAGTCGGCCTCCAAGGTTTCCACTTAGGTAAACATACATGTGTACAGAAGACAGTAAAGCAAAAAAAAAATTTTAAATATGTGGAAGATCACAAGTCTCGGCCTTTGGGCATGAGTTTTAAATCCACTCAAGGGTTACATACAAGCAGACCCAGTAGCTGGGGTTCAACCACGAGAGAGAGAGAACCCTTGCCAAATTCTGATGCTGATCCAGTTGGCCACCTAATGGTTGCTTCCATTTTGAGGGTAACATAATCCAGCAGATTAACTTGGACCCAGCTTTAGCCCAGTAAGAATCCTAGTGAGGAAGAAGGTCTGTTTACACACTAAAGCCCTGGGGCCAGGCTGCCTGCACACCAATAGAGCAGTGGTCCTATGAGCAAAATCAGCCAGAGTGGGATACAGGCAAACACCTCCATGCAGGATTAAAATTATTTTTAAAAAAGAAAAAAAAAGTGGTACTATTGAAAGTGCACTCAGCCACAAAGCGCAGTAGGCCACATGTATAAAATGATCCTTTATTAGCGATCCTGTGGCTTTAAACCAGAGGAGACATGGGCTTTGAAATCCTACAGACAGACGATCGTTCCCTATTTAATTCTACTAGGCTTTTTCACAGAGGCTTTTTACGGTCTAAACTGACATTCTTCTCTCTACTCATTACCGCATTCCTGGCCTAAAAACTGTATGACAAGGGAAAGGAAGTGGAAAATTAGGTTACAGTGCAAACAAACATACTGAAAACATTGCACATTTGAAAATAAATTAAGTTTAACTATACTTTGCAAAGGTTAACTTCATAGGTTTTATTATTAGAAAATATCAAAACACTGTTCATTTACTGCAGGGCTCTCCTGCCTGCTGCTTTGTTTCTGGGTCATGCAAGTGTCACAAAGGGTCAGCTCCACATTACTTACAAGCCACGGTTGCTTAACAAAGTAATCCACAATCTTTCCAACATTCATCCGCTATTAAGCGCTCTCGCATAGGGTATCGTCGACATCAACAAGGCACTCCTAGGCTCACCGACACAAGGAAGTTCCTACCAGCTGAATTCCTTGGCCCTCTAAACAAACATGTACAGGGCAGGAGATGCCAGCCCACCTTAAATCAACATTTTCCCACTGAAATCAGAGGAAGCGTGCTGCTCTAGACCAGTGGAAAGCACAGCCTTGACACCAGTCATATTGCTGTTTACTGAATTAAGGTTTAATCAGAAGTTACCATTGGCTTTGCTCATTCATTCTATCTTATTTTTGTCCTCAAAACAACAGTCCCACCAATACAAAGAGTGGCCAAAATTGCAGGATATTAGTACAAGGCTCTGTACACTTCTCTGATCTACCAAGATGAGCTTTTTGGATGTTGGCTATGCCCAGATGCACCCTCCAGGTCCACCCTGATGCCACTTAGCACCGCACAGTCCTAGCCCCTGTCTCCTCTCCTCTGCTCCATTTTTCATGGGAAGGGAGAAGAAGTATCAGAGGCTCTTGCATATTCCAGCCAGGTCCCCATGCAGGAAGGTTAGGAGATGACAAACACCCCAACCCACTATAACATGCCTTCACGGGTCAGTTTAGAAATCTTCATGTGTCTGTTTCCTACATGTTAAATTTGGACACGTATATTTGCAGTTATGCATGCCAAAGAACAAGACTTTGTTGTGATAGGGGGGGAAAAAGCCCACATTAAGTTGGAAGTCTGGTTTGAGGCAATGTATCAGACATGACATAACTGTGGAAGAAAGCTCACTCTTCATAGCTATGCAGGGTCTTAATGCATTTTGTCTTTGTGTGCAAGTTAATTGTCAGTCCTCTGCCTCAGTGCCATCACTCCACAGCTCCCTCTTGCTGAAAGCTACCCAGTCTTCTTCACTAGCACTACAAACATGCATGTCTTAATCATCACCACCTTAAATGGACTCTACAGAATAAACCGCAGAAGCCCAGCTGCAATATTTACTTTTCCACAATGAAAGTCCCCCAGGGAAAAAAAAAAAAAAAAAAAAAAAAAAGAGGTGGGGATGGGGAATGGACCCTTTCTTTCTTCTGAGCACTTAGTGTAATTACATTCCTAATGGTGAATTTATGATATCTTATCTTATGCACAATGAATGCTCTATGTGGGTCACCAGATTTGATACGACACTAAAAAGAAAGAGTAGCTCACAGTTAAACAAAGCTGGAGAACTGGATGGCCAAGTTTTTGTTCTGTCAAGCACCAACATTTCATCACCTTGAGGGCATTATTAAACTTGCCAACCCTTTTGCTCCTCTTATTAGTAAGACATTTCCTGGAGAACAGGAAAGGAGGAGGGGAAGAGGCACTAAAACATACTCTCTAAAGACTTGAAGACATTTGTCCATTTTATGACTCTTTATTTGTTCTTGCTCTCTCTGTTCTTCCCATTGTGCTTCGCCCCCATTTGGATTGTGTTGACATCGCTCCTTTGTTATCTTCCTAAATTAGCTGTAATGAAGTCCTTTGAGCTACATGTGCATGCCTTATTTTTTCGGTTTTCGCTTCTCTGAGCCGTCCCTATTCACTTTCCCTCACACTAGAGCCTCCCTTCCCCCAACCCACAACATGCTTTCTAATCTGCTTTTCATTTGCTCCCTTTCACCTTTGGTTACCCAGTGGCCAACAGCCGGTGTACTTTACAAAATAAATTACATTATAACTGACTCTCACTGAGAAGTGATAGGCACCCATGTGGATAAAGCTGAACATCTAGAGCAGGAACCATCTGAAATTTCAGTGCCCCAAAATACAAGAACAAAGTGGGGAATCAAAAGAAGATAGCATGAAAAAACCCTTCAAGGGCACTTGTAATTTCTGGCACGTGCAAACAAGTCTAAGGGACGTTTGTAGCCATAAAACCACTGGACTGCAGATCATGTAGCCGTACTACAGCAGCCTGCCTGGCCATCTGACCGTCACTTGACTAGATTGGAAGCTGGTTTTATGTAGCATCTTTCGTAGCCGTGGTATTTCACAGCACTTTACAGAATAACGAGTTAGCATACTGCAGCTATTATGCACTTAGCAATAGCGCACAGACAACCTTGCACATCTAGAATCAATTTCATTGAGAAGCTGATGGGCAGCGCAGACGGCTTATTCTCTGCCTTTTTGTTTTGAGAAGTGTCACTTATCTTTAGCTTGCCTCTTCCACGGCAATATAAAGGCTGGGCAGCATCGTCGAAGAAGAGGTGTGTTTTTACTGAGTGGTAGCTTACTTAAAATGGGTTTCAAGGACTCTATATCCCAAGAACTGCCTCCTATTCCCTATTAGAATGATGGGAATGTTTTGATGATTAGCTGCTATTATTTCATCATCCTGGATCTACTTGAGAATTTGCCTCAAAATATGCACAAAATGGAGTGATTCAAGCAGAAGATGGAGAGGGTACCATCCCTGAATGGCAGGTCCCAGGGGCAGCAGCAGTTTCTTACATAGTCTGTGATTTGTTAACCATCTTGCTGGATATTTACATATTACTCTTTCATGCATGCATGCATTAATGCACATGTGTACCTACAGGTAATGTTGCACCGTGTGGCATACGCTATGAGCTTGTACCACCGGACACATCCATGCTTCTCCAGTGCATGCTTACTGTATGAGTAAAGCACAAGCACACCACTTTTCCAGGATCCCTTTGGGAAGGTGAGTTTGTGGGGAGACCCTCTCTGACTGCTCCTCTTTCTCTGTGAAGCATCTGACATGCAGTCTTTGGGGATGGGTCGAAATGCTTCTCCTTGCACATCTCCACTGACTGAGAAATGAGACGGGCCATCAGTGGCTGTACCTTCCTGGCCAGCACCCTGTTCTGGTAAATCTACCAGCTGAACAATTTTTTTTGGTTGAAAGTTAACTCACAATCATTAACTCAAAACAGAGCCCACAGCTTCCAGCACAGGGTCATAGTAGGACCCAGGACCTTATTTTTTACCGAAGTTCTTCAATATGTTTTTTCTTGCTTAAATCAAAGGCACCATCAGCACTAGTAGTGTGCTACTTTTAAGTTTTCATTATTTTTCATTTTTCTGAATGCAGACTGTATTCAGAATTTTTCTTATCACTCTGTTCCACAGTGGCTTTGTAATTCTCCTCGGTGTTTCCCAGGAGAGCCATAAATACCCTGCAAGACCCCAGGAACGTTTGTAACAGTGATTATTGGGAGGCGACCACAACTGCTGACATCAGATATCCTCTAATTTAGAAACAATAGACACAAGAGAGGCAACATTGCTCAGCAAAATTGCGTTTGAGGGACTCACACTCTGTGTCTGCCCCCCTTCCTCTTGCACTTTGTCTAGCTCATCTTTTTAAATGTTAAATTCAGCAGAGCAGGAGTTGTCCTCCCTCTCCATAGAGGAGCTAACACACGGGGGCCCTACTACAGAACATCAGGAGCCTTTTCCACATTACAGTTATGGAGCCATACTGACGGTGTGACAATTTCCCAGCTACACTGACAACCCACTTTTAAATGATGCATAACTCTTCCTATCCACTTTGGATTTCATGTAAGAAAGGTAATTCTCCAGCCTATATGGTTACAGTGAAACTTTCAAAACAAATACAATGCAGAAAGATGTTGTGACAAGTTACCTACAAACCTAGAAGACAATAGCTCTCAGAGGTCAAACTACTCCATTTAACCGAAAGAAGTGTTAACTCTCACATCTGATAAGAATATCAATGTCACTATTCAATATGTGACACATTCTCTTTGCAGAAATACAAAGACAATCCGTTTATCCATTAGTGCAGGGTGTCACATCAATTACTGTGATAGATGCATCAGGGAAACTCAATTGCTCTGATAGATTTTTACCAAAGTTAAAGTTGCATTTGCTCCAACCCCAAAGGAAGGAAGACCATCCATTCCCCATTAGTTAAAATCTCCACTGCTACACAAATAAGAAATCCCAGCCAACTTTCATGACTTCATGGGTGCAAAATCTCTCAGTAGTGTCCCATCAGGCGCTCTGTTCCCCTGCAACTACAGAGCAAATGCCTGCCTTCAGTTTGTGGTGCAATTGAAAAATGAAGACATCAAGCATCAGTGATACTTAGTCCTTCTCTGTCCCCTCCCATGCATGCATCAGGCATTATCATCACCATTTTGGACACAGGAAAACTGTTACAGCTATGGACTCCTTTGAGAAGTAGAAGAGCAGAGCTGGTTATCTATCAGACAAGATGTGCAAACAGGGTGTGGAATATTGCATGGAAGGAGCAGAAGAGTGACACCCAAGTAAACACTACTGTGACATTTTCACCTTCCCTTCATCACCTCCCAGCCTGAATTTATGTGCAGTAAAGCACGTCTTGCATTTCTTTTGATGGACAATTGGGTGGGCCACGATGAGTTTAAAAAGCAGTATAAAAATCAGTGCCAAGTTTGTCCTTAAGGGAGCTGCAACCCTTGATGACCAGTTTCACCACTGCAAGTGTGAACTCTTTCCCCCACTCATCGAGGATGGATTTTCATTCAGTTGACAAAGCAGCACCCTCAAAAGCTGTACTGTTCCCACTGCTCTCTAGTCATTGCAAAAGCTGATCTCTGGACAGGTCAGGTAGCTTCCCAGTTCTCACATGGTACTAGCCCGGGCAAGAGGTGAATACAGAGGACAGTAAAATGGTTTTTAGGGGCCTTGGAGTTGCATCAGACATTTCTATTCTTGTTAGCCTGTCTTTATGGTTTAGAAGTCATACTGAAACCCCCAAGAGCTGAGGCCCTTGACCAAACCTGCACTGCCTTACACCTCTTAATGCAGCACCCTGGATCCATTTAAACCCATTATTTATTAGCTTCTGGAATCACAGCTGGCAGAATACCACAAGCAAGGCTAAGACTGGCTTTCCCAGGACTGGCAGATGTCAGAAACACTCAAAAGCTGGTGAGAAACTTTCATCTCAACAGATTTCTTCAAACTAGGGAGCTCTACATAACTTGCTCAACTGCTTCAAGCACAGCTTAGCTTTCAGGTCCTGACCTTATCTGGAAAAAGGTACCACACAAAGGCAAATATGAGATGTAGTGTTTGAGAAGCAGCCAAAACTTTTTCAGAGTACAGAAATAACTCCTTCACTCTGAGTTTGGAGCCCAGGCCTGTGTTTTACTCTATTTAAAGCAGTTCACTAAATAAGGGGGTCCACATTCTACAAAAATGCTTCAAGAGAGCAAAAGGCAAACTGGACGCGTTGATCTTTTCTATCATACAGTCTCATAGGAGGATGACTCTCTGGAGACTTTGTCTGTATTTCAAAGGACAAGTTGTGATTCCTGAGCTGATTTCAGTCTGTATCGTTTTAGTCCCAAGCGTGTTGGCACAGTTAATGAAAACACACCCAACAGCAAAGCAGCCCTGTTGCTAACATTTCACCCTTTGTATGCAAAGTATGCACATGCACATTAGTCACACTGCTATACTGTAACCTAAGCGCTTGCATGGTTTACTAGGACACCAGGCGCATTTCTTTAAATTTTGGAGGCAAGCAGAGTGATCCGCAAGATGCAGTTTCAGCTCACTTGTGAGTTCCTCTGCTTGAGGAACAGCTCCTGCTGGATTCCTCAGCCCACCCCACCCCACACACCCCCAGACGTCATCTTTGAGGATGAAGAGGGATGGAAAACACATCTGAGAAATGGGAATGATATTGTGCCTCTCATCCCGCTGTCCAGCCATTCAAGCAATCACCCAGGAGGCTGGAAACCCACCTTCAGTTCCCTCCTCTGCCTCAGAGCCTGAATCCACACCCCCACCTTTGAAGACCCCCATCCCAGAGTACCCAGTAAGATGGTGGGTATTCAAACTTGGCATGAACCACACAAAATGGTCCCCCTGCTTCAGCAGGGCAGCTGAACAGGGAGCAATCAAACAAGGTTTTGCAGAGCCCTATTGCTTGTATCTCACATTGTCAAACACATTTTCTTAACTCTAAACTTAATTTTACCACCCATTTATTAATTATTGACTTCCTAATCAAGCGCTAGCAAACAAGGTATTAAATAAACTGAGCAGCAGTACCAAGGCATTTGATAAACTAGAAATAACACATCAAAGGCTACAGTCTCATGGTAATACAAGTTCTAGTTAAAGGCCTCCCCACGCACATACGCCTTGATCTGTTAAGGTTATTAAAACGGCAAGCACAGCTGTATTTTTAATAAAATAATTAGCTCCTTCAGTCTCTTTTGAATGATGTTCCTCATTTTAGATTCAATTTAAGCTTCATCCCATCCAAAGCAGCGTATGACTGCAAATTATCTATATCACAAATGAAAGTTACTGTGGTATTTAAAAACTAATTATTAACTCAACGTTGTAATGGCTAGAGTCTGTAAGGCGCAGAGTCCTTGAAGGCCATTGTAATTCACAGGCATCAAGGTGTCATACAGCCTCCTACAGAAAGCTGTGAGCTGCAAACCTTCATCCCATTGCAGAAATGCCCTCAGAAAGCCCGTGTTTGAAAGCATTTGACACTTCCTATAGACAGCAGGCAGCCTCCACCTAGCACAAGTTTGTGAACTTCTCTACAGCAGGGTTAGTTTAAGTAATAATAATATTTATATTCTAAAGAACACTGTTTAAATACACCTCCCACACAATGAGATTTCCTATTTTTAGCAGAAGGATGCCTGCACATCAGAAAAAGTGAGTAACAAAGATCAGGGGAGAGAATTTGAAGTCAAAACTCTATTTTTTCTTTTATTTTACTGGGGCTGGAGAGGGAGATGTTTGATATTTTATTTTAGCCACCTCCAGTTGCTAAGCATCTCTCACATTGAAGTTGGCAGAAATACTGAAATCCCAAGTGAACTTCATGAGATCTGCTACGAGCACTCACTACTTTTGGGTATGGACTAAACGCCCCAAACACTGTATACTGAAAGTCTGTAACATGCACATAACCCTTTGCCTGACAGAAAGGGATCAAATTTAAGTTCCTCCCTGTCAGGGAGCGCCCGATGAACAGTGCTGCACTCTGCTCCATCAGCACAAGCATGGTGCTACCTTGGGTCGTCACCCAGCTTCACGCAGGGCTAGCAGGGCCCGGGGCATCGCCACTTGGAGGCAGGACCTGGGCTTCTCTGCCTCCACCATCCCACCTTGGGTGCAGGCATGCCCCATTCCCTCAGGCCCTCATTGAAGCAATGACCTTGCACATTGGTGGGAGACCATGGTGCTTCAGTTAAGAGGGAAGAGCACAGCTGTAAGCTTTTCACACAGCAATCTTGTGGCACTGCCCTGCAGAAGCACTGGGTAGAAGCACCTTCTCACCTTGCGTAACCATGCCACACCAGTCCCCATCCTCCCTCTAATGAGAAATGCTTTCTACAGGGACTGCGATTTGTACTGGGAGGAAGAAAAAGAGCGCTTTGGAAATCCTGCTAAACCCACTTTCTGAATCTGGGACAAGTCATTAATTATTTTACAATAATAATGCCTGAAAGTCAAAGATGACTGAGCAGGCCACTGAAAATAGAGGGTTTTATCACAGCAGCGAAATGGAGGGGTATTTAGGATGTAATTGCAGTGCGATGTTCTTTGCTGCTGTTCCCCTTTATGGAGTTTCTTCCTGGCTTGTAGGGCACTGACCTTCCCTCACTCCTTGTGGGAATGTGTGGCCATCATTCTCATCTCTGTAATAAAATCCTGCACCCAAGGCTTCAAACAAAAATCAACTTTTCACCTTGAGTAGAGCATGTAATCAGTGCTGTTTGAGCACTTTTCACAACTGGCAATTTTTGCACTTTGGCAATTTTGTTCTCTGAGTCCATAAGTAAGTAATATCTTGCCCTGGATAATATATTGAGAAAAGTAAGGTGATTATAGAAATTGCTAAAACAGAAAAGGTGGCAGGTAATGGCATCAACATGAAGTCACAAATTCCCTGCAGGCAGGACATAACAAAAGAAAGGAAAATAGGCTTTGCAATGGATGTAAGCAGTAAGACAGATAAAGGCACAAGAAAAGTTAATGTGCTCTTACAAAATCAGAACTGAACTTTCCAAATTTATTGATATACTGTTTATATGTACGTACTCATCTAAATGCACCTCAAAAGTGCTCTACTCTGTAAGCAGCCTGCCAAGAATTAATAAAAGAGTATATGTATATTTCTCTGTATTTACTCTTTTCTGCCAGTATTTCACATAAACAGACCAGAGGAAGGAGGGGGAACACACACACACAAATAAAATGGTTGAACACTGTGCAATCCTTTAAGGTTTTTGGCTTCAAGATTTTTTGTAGCTGCCAAAAAAAAAAAAAAGGCAAAATGTTTTCACTCAAGCAATCAAACAGCACTCATATCCTACTTAAAACTCCAGTGACAGACTGCCAGTAATGCTCTGTGCTAACACCAAAGGATAGAAGATACACATAGACCTAAAACCCCACTGGTTAGCATTTTCTCTTATCTGCCTATTTCTCCTATGCACTACCAGAGATTACATTGCTCCTTCATGTGCTGGCTGTGCTAAACTTTTACAGCTTCCTGCACCCATGAAAGTGTGTGCTAGCGTTCAACCACTTCCCCCGTAGTTATTCTGAGCGAGCCTGCACTGGAACCGATTTATTCCAACCCCTTTTTATGCTGTTCCCTCACAGACAGGTTGCATGCAGCCGTGCTGAGAGCTCCCATTTTTCTTTGCACAACAGGTCATCAAAACAGCTTCCTAGTTTGTCAGCAGGCACCACACACGTATCATAACCAATGGACTCGACCTGTCACATAAGGGAAAATGCTGGAAAGATCAGTTTTCCTACTATAATGCGGCCTTGTCATACAAAACCATTGCACTGATTATCCCAGAGGCTTGGGACCACGACACACGGGTTGTCCCCTGTATTTGAACACCTACATCTTCTTGTGGTTATTTTATTCTTCCTATATCTCAACAAATGTAAATTCTCAGAAACGAAAAACACTTAGGGATTCATCCCTCCTGAGTTCATGCATGTTTCAAAAATAAAGAAACAACCCTGGTGCACAATTTCATCAAAAAAACCAAAACAACAACAAAAAAAACCAAACATGCTTTTCTTTTGAAGGTTTTTATGCAGACAACACATTACCAGAAGTATGTTGAGGTAGGCAGGAAACATTGCTTCTGTGATGTGAGACTTCAAAACAGAGAAATATATTCTATTTTCTGAAGTCCTGGTTTGGGGGGATGTTTTTTTGGTCTTTCCTCCCACCCCCCCAGCAAAGCTGCTGCAGCTCAGAGCTATCAGCTTTGTTTCATTCATGGGTCCTGGCCCAGCTCCAGAGGACGGGGCTTTCTCTGATAATGCTGGATACTTCTTTAGGAGACATTTAAAAGCTCCATCAGGAACACAGTGGTCTGAAAGTTTGCCAAAAATCTGACTGACTTTATAAGCTCTATTAGTGGTCAGCCTCACTAGCAGGGTTTGTAAGCACTGCCAAACTGCTCTGGCTGCAGTTAGACGTGCTGCTCTGGCCGCAGCTGATGCAGGCTAAAAGGTATACTCCCCCCATCTCTCCTCGAGCTTGTCACCACCTTCCTGCCAAAATTTACCACCCCCTTATATCTGACAGTGCAGCTTCACATGCAATCACCTTCTCGGCCAGCTGTGGTCATACAAGCCGGGTTGAAAAATACCACGATTAGAAATGCTTCAGCTAACCAAAGTCATACAGCCAGCCATGGGACAAGGGCGGCTGCAAGGCGGGCAGGCTGGGAAAGCTGTGAGCATCAGCAAGCTGGGGACCAGGCAAGATTTAGGGCCAGCAAGGAGCTCAGTGGTGGGTCCCGTTTCAGGAAGACCTGAAAGGAGAGAGCTCTTCTCCTGGAGGCTTCCAGCAGCTTTATCCAACACGGCATCCTCGGTCGGTACCCTCGACCCCTGCAAAAGGCCATTATTCTGCTGTTTCCAACACAATGCCCAAAAACACATAGCCAAAAAAGCTTCACACGCAAAGACAAAACCTCTCGTTATCTTGAGGCAATTTCGGACATCAGGAAGCTTGCATAAGTTTCTAATAATAGCAGTAACAGATTATCTAAATGGAATGAAAGGCAGCTAATACTAAACTTGGTGAATGGGTTAGTCCGTAGACAAAACATGTTGCCTGCTTTGTTGTAACTGTTCTTGCATAAACACGAGATATTTAAGGAACAAACTTTAACTAACAGTGCATTTGGGTGGGGTTTTCCTCCCTCTCCCCCTCCAAACATGTAGAGCTTCTCCATAAATTTCAGTCCTGATGTTTCCTAAGAAATATATTTGGGGGGCAAGCGGAGAAAAAGAGAGGACAGGGGCTGTACACCACCCCATCAGCACAGTCCCAGCTGGCATACATGCCGTGAGGCACACAGTGCAGCCCCCAGATCTGTATTTCAACTATAGGATACACCAAAGTGACCGAAGCTGTCCAAAGGCCCCCAAGGATATGTATCTGCCACGGAGTGATCCCTTCCATCCTCCTCTCCCCATACAGATACTTTTACAGAATTGGCTCTCAGTCTTTATTGTGACACTCTATTTTAATTAAAACACACAAGGCAGACAGATGATTCATAAGGAAACCTCCCCAACAATAACAAACGTCCAACAGACATTGCTTGGACCGGCCATCTCTCTCAACTATTAAACCCTTTCAAAAAAAAAAAAAAAAATTAAAAAATCCAAAACCTCTACAGAGCTGAGATGCAGGCAGCCTTCAAAAGCACCTTTATAATTCATCTTCTTTTACAGCCTACAACAAGACTACTGTAGGCTTGCTATACTTCAAATAGTGCTTGGACTCTTTTTTTTCTACTTCTAGTGGAAGTTATTCCCAGGACCTCTGGGGATACCTCCCACTGCCTTCCTCACCACCGAAAAACTGAAACACAATAAAAACCCAGCAATCTCTTACCACCATGGCTACAGAGGTAACTCCAAACAAGGGGCCTGGGTTCATGAGAGAAGGCATTTGCTCTCCAGAAGAGACAGTGCTCCCTGCCATTGTTGGAAAATGCCAAGGATATTATACAGCAAATGAAGGTGACATGGAGCAGCTCGTCCCTTACAAGACCCCCACGGGACCTCACTTTGTAGTGACCAAGCTGTTTCCATAGGACTTCATCTCACAGTAGAGTAGAGCAGCAATAGGAGGTGCCACAGGGCACAATGTCCCCCAAGGGTATAGCACCCTACCAAACAACTCACTCCCCCTTCCACTTCCAGGATCAGCAGCCTCCCGCAACAACCTTCCCTCCTATAGGACAGCTCAGCTTTGAGAGGACCACCTCTCCCCAACCAGGCAGGAGATCAGATCGCTTCCACCTCTTCACCACCAGAACAAGCCAACAGCTTTCTAGCACATAGGAGAAAGGAGGGAGACATGATTTAAGGAGATGAAACGATGGCTAGGCTGGGTACTGTGGATACCAGAAGTCTCACAGATTTGTGGTTCTGGTGGTAGTTGGTACAGCATGTATCAGCACATCCAGCTGCACTGTAGACATACTCAGAAACCAAATCTCAGTGAGCTATGAACTGCTGCCCTCGTCTCAAGATGATTCACTCAGATGCTAAAACTTTAAATGTCACTATTGTTAGCTCACAGCTCACCAAAAGACGCAAAAAAGACTGGAGAGGGATGGATTAGGAAAGCCTGCACGATTAGCGTGAGTCACAGCTCATATTGGCACCAACAGTGAATAGACCATGCGCTCACCACTTTTTCTTTGCCTTCAAGAATCTGAACCCCAAGACAGGCCATCTGACCCCATCTACAAAGTGCCTACGCTTCAAAGGGAAGCCAGACCAAATGAGCCAAGCAGACCTCATGGGTGTATTCCAAGCCCACAGAGGGAGAACTCAAAGGGTCTGAAAACATTTGCACAAGACTGTTTATCGTAAGAGAAACATATGATTTTCCAGCTGTAGCCATCTTCATGGAGGCTTAAGGAACCCTTGTTCACAAAGCCTACACTACCAAAGGCTGAGTTTCTGCTCCCCTTCAAGTCAGATATTTGTTACAGCCCTGGTTTTGCTGAGCAGACTTCTAACTGGAGTTTTCCCAGTGCAGTTAACAAAATGTATGACCAACTCCAGTCTTCCTTGACCCAGCTTTGCATCTTACACCAGAAATGAAGGTAGAGGCTCAATAGTCACAATGCTGGATGGAAGTGGAGTTTGCCAAGTTGACAGCGTGCCAAGCATGAATGGTTTTGCCAAGGAGCAGGAAACACAGCGCCTGTTGCTTTCTGTTAAGTGTGAGTGAGAAAGCAGAGCAGAATCTCTATCAAATACAATGGAAATAGATATTTTTGTGGTAACAAGCAAGGAAGTTATTGCTGCAGGCCAGAGAGCAAAAATCCATACCAGCCAATGGATGCAGAGCAGAGCAAAGTGCATGGCTTGGAGAATATGGACAGAAGAAAATAATTTATGCTACTTAAAGGATGTGCCATAGAGAGGGCAGTATGTGGACAAGAAAAGTCCTTCAGTTTTTTTCAATTCCAAGACTGCTGTGACCACAATACAATTTTAACACCATAGTTATATTACCATATTACTTACTTTTTCTTAGTTCTTTCCTAAGAACTTGGAAAGCTTAGAAACAGCACAGCACTGCCTTTCCGGCATTTAGAAAGAGTCTTGCCATAACTGTAGTGATATTGTCAGTAAATAAATTGGGCATGGTGGCACCACTAGGCATGTCAAGGACGTAAGAAAATGGGACAGAACACAAACAAATGCATTTACATGCAAACCTATGGTAACACTCTGACTTTACATCTAGGTTATCAAGGCTTCCAAACTGAAAAGAGAGGAGTTTTACAATATCTTTTCCATCTCTCCATTAGGTAAATGCCATAGCACTATTGTTGGAAGTGCTGTGCTAATCAAGGCATTGTATTTAAAGATCATATTTTTACAAGTCCAGAGACAAAGCAGTCTAAGGTCATTCCTGATGCATTGTTACATTTTGATTTCATTGTATTTTATTTTAACTCCAGCTTCACAGTTGGTAGAGCTAGGGTCCTTCTCTTATCTTGCAATGGTGTACGATGTTACTGGAGAACTATACAAGGGTGGGTTTGAGTCTGCGGGTCCATGGGGACCTTAATTAGGCTAAGACAGGGTTGTGGCATGCCAGTCCTCCTCCTGCTTGTGCATTCCCTCTTTCTCCTTCACCAGGGCTGGGGATTGTCCGGTTATGTGGCAAGCTAGCTTGCCACCAGCAGCAGAAAGCTCTGCTCCCTGAAGCAGCTCTCTCTGCAATTACAGGAGCAACAGTTTGGGCATTAAATTAACTGGTCAATACCTCAGTTGTGGTTCCAGAAAGAAGAGGTATCAGTGGTGAAATGAACAGGTCTCCAAGGTGAACCTATATATCTATTAAAGAAAGCATACAGCCTCCTTTCCCTGACCATTGTAGAAAAATCTGAAGATATTACTTCTTTGCCTTTTTTTTTTCTTTTTTTTCTTTTTAAAGCACTCCACATTTTTCTTTGGGACTACACTCCTGGTGATTCCTGACACTTCACTCCTCTCTCTCTCACACTCAAAAAATACAAACACACATCCATCCTGCTGAAATGGAGACCCCTAGACTTCTGCCCACATACTGCAAAACCAGTATCCTGTGCACTGGGCAGTGTCACCTGTCAGACTAATTCAGCCTAAATTAACTACTCCTACTTACCTTTCTCTTCAGAGAGCACTGCTGCCCACCACTTCCAATCAGATTTCACCAGCCTACATTGTTGAAGTATTAGAGATAATGGGCAGACCTATTCTTCTTTTTGAAGGATTTAAACCAGACCCTCTTATACATTTTGATGCTGCTGCTGATGCTCAATATGGCTTTATTTGGCTGGGTTTTCTGCATGTATATCTCCAGAAAGACACTTCCCAGTTAAAAATAAATCTTGTTTAATAAATAAATCAATAAATTGAAACATCTACTCAGACTCCCCCAGATCCTTTCCCTGCCACTGGAGCATGATGCTCAATATTGCCCTTTGCTTTTTGATATGCTGGGAAGAAGGAAAATGGACCAAGAACATTTCAGACTTGTTTCCTGCACAAAGTCATGTAAGCATTGTTGATATCTAATGCAGATGTGCGAGTCATGTTTGGATACAGGCTCCAGTGTCTCATAGCTTTCAGCCATACACAGATTGACAAAGGCAGAGTCAAAATAGCTCTTTTCAGTTTCCCACAGCACCAATGTCATTCACCCTAGCACAGATGATCGGCATTTCCCTGATTCCCAAGCATCAAAGAGCCTCTTACAGAGCTGAACAATCCTTGTGACAAGACAGCTTGGGGAGAGAGGATTTCCAAAAATCCCACATGAATTTTGGGGGCTGCTCAGTCTCTGTGTGTACCTGTCATCAATTCCTTATTCTCTCTAGGACAGCATAAACCATCAACATACCAGAAAGTGGCTATTATCACTCATTGCAAAGGACTGGCTTTTTTTCTCCTATGCCGAGCACGAACATGAAAGAGCCCTTGAGCAGGTGCAGACCCGTGTCTCTTCTAAAGAAGTTACCACCACCCCCCAGCATCTCTAAAGTAAATGCACACAATAAGGAGCTGCTACGTATTGGTAGGGGGTGGGGAAAGGCAGGAGGACATTTATGCTATGTTTTTAAGTCCTATAAATGCATTGGGTTAGGTTTATCAGCAATGGATGGATTTGGGGTTAGGGTCATCAGGACAGGAAGAATTAAAGGGTCCCTTATTTCCAGTGTCCCTCCTCTTTTTATGGTGCTCCCTTTTTTTTTTTTTCCACAAGTAAATTAAAATTGTTGCTGCAGTATTGCTGACCTCTTTCACACAGGGCATCAAATCTCCAAAGAGTCCCTTAAAGCCCTGTCCTTTCCCAGTGCTGTATCCTATTAGTGCACTGACCCTTTGTGCATCCAGCAGGGCTGCTAACCAAAAAATGCCTTTGGAATCCGAAAGCTGCGGCACAAAGGCAGCCCTTGGGTTTGAATAGGGCAGAGTGGAGGGTTTATTCCTCCTTGGAGCAAGCTCTTCTCCATGGCACTGAGGTTACCGCAGAGCAGCCAAGGAGAGAGTTTAGGCCCTTCAGCAGATGTAATTCTCCTACTAAAAAGGAAACAAATTGGAGTCTGTATCAAGGGTTTCCCAAAACAGAGCTCTTACCAGCTGACTTTGGTGGCATAAGCAACCTCAGATATAGGCAACTTCTCAAGCCTACTTCACCATGAGGGAAAAATTCTGAGGAAAAAGAGTCAGGTTTGCAATCTAGATCAGAAAAACAGCAGTCCGGTTGTGTACCACAGAAGGGCATCCCATTCAGAATGTAGTAAAGGGAACATTTGAAAAACAAAGCGTCTTTCAGGTATTAGAGCTACAAAAGCTTTCTTGAAATATTCCTTAAACTTAAAAGATGGGAGCAGAGTGCCTATTAGGTCTATCAAGCTAACTTTTAAATAAGATAGTGTAAGTTGGTTTAGAAAGCAGCTTCTTCCTTCATGTCTCCAAAAGTTTTGAAAAGGAGTGGGAGATACCTACACGCAGCGAGCAAATAGATATCCTAGATTATGTGGGGCAACCTCAAAATACAGTGACTGTTCTGATGAACACAGCTAGTCTTCAGGAAGAAAAATCCAAAATTAAATGATATGCCAGAGTAATGCATTATCTCTTACAAGGTACTCCCACATCCCGAATGCTTGCTTTTCTTTCCCTTCCACCCACCCCCATCAATGAATTCTTTATGCAAGATATTTTCTCAGTAAGAAATTTGGGGGGAAAGGGTGAAATACAGCTGAACTTCTGAAGATTACTATCCTATCACAAACCAGAGATCACAGGAACCCAGCTGTGTTTAGCATTTCAGGTGAAAGCTTTTGTATCTACAGTTTCATCTGCAATTATGCTTCCCCTTCTATCCCCACCAACCACACTTTGTTCACAGGTCATTTAAGACTTCTAATTTCTCTTATCCTTCAATTCAGGTGCTTAAGATAGGAAATAAAGACTTAAAGATTGGATGTCTACACCTATTATAACACTTGCCATGATCTGCCTTTCACATTGTCATTACCACCTTCCTTCAACAGGTAAGTTCAGAAGCCCTGCCAAGTCTGCAGACAAGTTAACAGGAGGCTTACAATGATACATTTGTCACTATACTACTAGAGTCAGAGGTCTGTTTTTCTTCCTTTCTCCACCTCAAGACTTACAACACTTGTTATTTATGTATTTAAGTAACCTACCTGGTTGACTGACTGTGCCTTCCTGCAGAAAACAGAGATTTCGGTGTCTGGTCCCTTCCCTTGATGCAGCCCAGAGGAATCCTGGCCCGCCAAAATTCCTGAATCACCTTGGCTGCAAGGGAAACATGGGACAAACCCCATGGAGCTAATACTGAAAACACAGCACTCAGAAGAGCACTTCATGTGCAGAGGCTTGGAATTGTCTATCAAAGATGTTAAAAATACTGCAATACTGATTCTTTAATATTTAATCAACTTTGATAACAGTACCTCATCTTCAAAATAAAAATTAAACATGAATGCTTGTGGATATTTGAAGCTATCATTTGCTTCTATAGCTGCAGGAAAAAAAAAAAAAGAAACAAAGATACATATTGTGGCCTCTATGTGGTCTAAATAATATACTTCTTATTGGGAGGTTAACTTCTTTAAGTGGAGCCTGGAAAGATATGGATAAAATAAGAATATTGAGGGTAATATAGTGAAAATAATTTCATCTTTCCCCACCTTCTAAATATGTCTATTACCACCAAAGAGGGTAAACTTGGGGACAGAGGGGGAGCTAGATACGCCACTACCACCACAAGCTTAGTATCTGCACAGATCAATACATTAAAATCTTTCCATACTGATGACATGTTTCTCCTAGCAGCAGACCTTCTGCCTCTACAGGAAAGGCCTGTCTTTTTCACAGCTCTGCATTCACCTAAACCTTCCCTTAGAAAGAAGGGTTCTGCTTCCTCAACTGTTCTAGGGTGCTTCAGTCGTCAAAGAGAAGGGGTTTGGGCAGTAAGAGGAAGTGACAGATCTTCAATCTCCCTTTCTTTTTTATTTTTACTGCCTATGTTAGTCAGCTGTGCCCACGCAGTATGTAACATTCATATCATTAATAAAATAGTCGGCAAACATCTTTGGAGGCAGGAAAATAAACCCAAAGCGTCGATTTCAATCTTCAGCTGGAGCAGGCATCCAACGTGGACTGCACAAAATGAAAGATGAAAGCCAAGGCCTTTGGCAACATCCACACACCAGTGTCTCTAGCACAGGGCTTCTACCTGGTTACGTTTGCTACCCCAGAACATCACACACCTCCACTGCACTGGGTTCATGGCACTGGTTCAATGAAACCAGTAGCTGACTTTCCTTACAGGCCACCAAGGCTGGTCCACCCCTCCCCTTCCAGCCTCCCCTACTGCAATCACGGCTTCAGCAAACACCACAAACTCACAGCCACGCTGAGGGACCTAAAAAGCTGTGAACAAATCCAACTTGGAGCATGAAGGTAAGAACTACAGCTAACAAAATCAAGATGTTTTGCCCAGGAGTGATATGAATGGAATATAGCTCTTAGGAGTAATTTCTTCCTCCCGTCTGCCTTCTTACCTAGGCACTTAACTCATTGGTGACCTGAGCAAAGTAGAGAGCAAATCCACTTCAAATTCAACGGCTCTTCCACCCTCTATCTAGCAATTGTCCTGCTGCAGTTCTCCCTGTTTGCACTTGGGCATTTCCTCCATTGCTAGAAAACAGGTGTACAAATTTTTGTTATCTCAGGGTAAATAAAACACTTGTGTTACCCTGATCCGAATATACAAAGCAGAAAGGCAAACCAAGGTCTTTGCCAACATTCACACGCCATTGACTCTAGCAGAGGGCTCCCGCCTGGTTGCATTTGTTACCCCAGAACCGCAGGACTCATTTCGCATCCTTTTCAGTGCAGTCTGTTCACTGAGGTCAGCTGCAAACAGGCAGCACTAGAGAGCTCTGTTGTCCCTGTGTCACAGGACAGGTTATTGGCACCAGCTACCTTGGAGTTAAAAACAAAAAATAAAAATACAACCTGTGTGTCTTCTTTAAGAGCAAAAAGCCTGCCTCAGAGCAGCTTCTCCTTTCTAAGCTATGACAAAATAGAGGAAGGAGAAAGGCACAGGCAGAAGCCCTAGTTAGACTGACAGAAGCGCACCACAGTGATCAATGCAACTGGAAAGGATGAGGCAGTTTTCATCACTTTATTGCAGAGCTGCCTGCTGCAATCAGAAGTATGCCATCCAGTCCATCACTCTGCAAGAGGTCTCGTCTTTGACCCTCTTCTTGGTAATTATCCCCTCATACAGCTCACATCAAGTGAGACTTATCAGGAGCTCCAGCTGCACTCAGTCACCATCTCGGTGTATACATCTTATGACTCCTTCTGAGGACAAGCAGGCAGAAGCCAAAAATAGCTTCCTCATCTTATTTACACAACAATCATGAACACTGTAATAAACAAATAAGCTCTGATGAAGCTGCTTTATAAAATTACTTCAGATTTAAATATTTCATCTTCCACCAAGAAGGATAAGCAGAAGTGCTAGCACTATCTTTAAAACAACAACTAAAAGGAAAGCCATAACCGCTTAATTGTTTATTTCGAAAGTGTGTGTGAATATTGAAGATAATCTGAAGCATGGAAAAAGAATTATTTTCCAGCTTTTTTTTTTTCCTTCAGTTCTTACTAAAAAGTCCCAATCAAACACTCTTGATTCTTGTTCTAGTTGGCACAACTTATGCTGAAGTCTCATTGACCTTAATGAAACTTAGGCAAACACTTAATTTATCTTTTGATTTAAGTGTTCCCCCAAAATCAGAGTGTGCAACCGAAGGCAAAGTTGAAGTGCAAAGAGAGTAAACTGCAACATAAGTGTGATCCCCACTGAAGGGAGTTCGCTCTTGGGGAACGTTCTCTCCGCTTTGTCCAGGCAGTCAGACCAATGAGTTAAAGGTCTACAAGTCTTTATGCTCCCATTATATGCTGGGAAACTTCAATTCAGTTTTTTGTTTTGTGTAACTTTTATCGAGTTCCCATTTCAAGTAATTTCAAGGATTTTAAGACTAAGATCTTGGAAATGGGGGAGGGAAGCTCCGAGTCACCAGTCTGTTCTCACAGATACATTGGATCTAGATGACTGAGTGTGCATGGCAAAGGTGACTGGCCTTACCTTATCAGCTAAATCTCTCGTGATGTTGATCTGTTTGGTAGCAGGATTGAGGTGAGCAAGCTGCTGTAAAAGACAGGGTAAGCCCTGCAGCTGGAGAAACCACACACTGAACAGACACAGTGGCAATATCACACCAGCTTGGAAAGTATCAACAACTGATTGTTTTCCAAAAAGGGAGCAATCATTAAAACCATACAACCTCTGAAACTAGCAGAGGAACTTGTAGGAAGATCCTCATTTTAATCTCTGGTGGCACTGTCTTGGTAAGTCCTGGTAACTGCTGTTTCAAAAAAAAAAAAACAAGTCCACTTTGATTCCCATGCATGATGTACTCTAAAATGGAAGTGGACGGTCAGGAGTTAGTGGAGAATGTGTTTATGCAGCTTTGAGCTTTATACAAGGGAGTAGTCGTGGAGGACTCCTTTTGGTTGAGCTTGCATGGACATCTGCTATACAGATCAGGTCCTAACAGAGCAATCAGGACCCCAAATCTCAGACTCATTCATTTCCCCTTATATGAAGTACTTCCTAAAATCTGAAAGACCCAGAAACTGAGCATTGCATTTGCACATTTCTGTGCCAGCACAACATAACATATGCTTGACACATCTAGAAACATTATGGTGCTGCTTCCCTTTCCTGCCAAGCCCGACAACTCTTTCTTTTCCCTCCTGATTTTAGGTTTTGTGAATTGTTTCAGTGCAGGAAGAGGAGGAATAGAAGCGTACTTCGGTACCTGGGAAAAGAAAGTGTTTAGAGGAAAGAGGCAAAGCATGTGTTCTCAGGATCAGTTGGCAGAGGAGGCAGAAAATACCACAGAGCGTGACACAAACTGAGAAGAGATTTTTGTACTTGCTTTTCATTTGTTCCCACAACAGATGCATGCTGGCCTGACTCAAATACTCCATGAAGTAGCAGCCATTGCATATGCTTCCAGCTCCGTGTCAGCCTAGCTGAAGGCAAATGCGCTGCTAGCCGAACACAAGTTGAAGAATCAGCACAGTGGCTACAGCCGGCATGGCTACACATCCTCAAAGTCCCATCACAGTCCACAGAGCATAATGGTCCTCTTCCACTGCCTTCAAGGCTGAAAGTGCTTTCACTTATCTTAGCTACAAGCAGCAGTAGGCTCAAGGTATGCAATCAGCATTGATAAACTTGGTATTCAATTTTAGGAAGACCACAAATGGAGGATCCACCCTTCAAACAGGTTCAGATTTGGGAGACAGTCAAACATCTGAAAGATGTGATCCTTATCTAAATGATTTAAACAATCTGAGCACCACACAAGTCTGCACAAATGGACTGAACTCCCTAGAGAAAACCCTTTCTCATGAAATTTTGAGTATTTCCAACCCTGGCTTGGCAAGAAGTAACATGAGAGCAGACTCCCTTGTGGTATTTTGGTATTTCTGATTCCATACACAGCCAAAAAAACAGAGAAGATGGATTTCAATACATTATCTGAATGTATTAGACATATAAATTATCTTAACTTTATTTTTAATGACATACCCTCTAATATTTTTGAGCACAAACCCAGTGATCTTGATCTATGTGATGGCTCAACTTTATTCTGTACTTTAAAGCCCAGCTTCTAAGCATTGAGTTTTTGCTTGCTTCAAAAACAAATGCATCACACAGCAAAACTGTCTCTTCCCTCCTTCCAAAAAGTTAGCCCAGTCTAATAGCAGACCACTGCTCAACAGAAAGGTAACAGTAAGATTCTGCTGACATTTCTACAAAAAGAAGTCTTCTGCTTGTTACACTATTGGCAAAGTAGCTCTAGCAAGGTCAAAGAGGGACTGGCATCTCAGAGATGCCAAAAAGTAAGATGCCAACATAAGAAAGGGCATACACAGTCTCAGTCTCACCAACCAGGGAAGCCAAACCAGTGTGATATTCCATACGTATATATATATATATATATATATATAATCTAACAAAGGTGCAACCAAAACCAGAGATTAATGCACTCCTCTTGATTGTCTGTAAGGGGAAAGACACATTTTGGAAAAGAAATGTATATTTATATCCATCAGCTACAGGAACAACAATAACAAAAGTGTTATAACCAGAGTCTTGATTCCTGAAGAAGCCCACAGTGGTAAAAACAGGATAATTGTAAAATAATAGCTCACGGTGTTCTCACACTTTTTTTTTCCATGCTGCTAAAAGTGGTTCATTCAATCAGCAGTTGGCTATCACCAAAATTCCCTCCTTCATCTCTGTATTCCACTTAGGGAGTAGCAAATATAGGGCACTCAGCTCATAACTTTCATTTTTTTCAAGCAAGAAAATTCTTATAAAAATTAAATAAGCCTCTGGTTTAATGGCCATCAACTGAGCACAATAGCTATGCTGGGAACAAGAGATCTTGAAAAAACTCCCTCCATGACTATAGGGCTCATTCTCTCATATTAAATGATTGTGGCATGATTCCAGATGCAGAAAAGCCAACTCCTTCAGGATGGTTTGTTCTTGATTTTAGCTAATCCACCCAGACTATTCTGTAATAAACCAATCAGCAAGGGGGTTCCCAGGGTGCAACATCCCACTTCATAACATTTGGATCCACACCCAGTCACGCAAACTAGTCTCGTCCTACATGGAGGCACACGTTTGCGCACCCACTTCTAATTTCCACAAAGCCTTTACCACGGACATTCTGGGAAAGCAGTTATCTTCCATCTGCAGTTTCTTTTTTTCAGCTGGTCTTTATAATCAGTTGGCTTCCCTATACCCCCTGTTGATCACAGTCAATATTTCTATAGCATGATCTATAAGACTGCTTTAACCTGGCATGAGTCTGGACGTATTCTACTTTTTCCACAGCCTCTTTGACAAAAGGTCATTCTTCCCAGAATAAACCAGGGTGATCCAACCTGAAAATAATTCAGGACCCAACCGTCTCATTAAAAACAAACCAGACTAGTTAAAAATAGAAAGAAGGAATTATATCTTGCATTTATTTTGTTTTAAACACATCCAGCAGACATATCTGCTAAATTGAGGCTAAAGAGGTTCAGTTTGGGCTTACGCAGCAAAAAACTTCCTGCAATTACAAAACCAGGTCCTTTATAGCAGTCATTTTCTGTGCCTCTCTCTTCAGGCACACTGTCAGTAGGGCAGTTTCTCCTTTCTGGAGCATTAGTTTGTCTCATTGAAATAACTACAATTCTGCTATGCCGTCTTGTAGTTTCCATGGACCAGATATTCTTTCCCTCCTTTCAAACCATTCTGTGACGTTATTATGCACAGGCAGCGTGTTGTGCTCCATCTCAAAGGCAGCTGAGGTCTTTGAGGATTAAGAAAAGGTGCAAGGTAAATGTTTGATATGTTATTATTACTTTAATTAGGTGTCCGTGTACTAGCAGCTCCTCACTGAAAGCATGGATTTAAAACTGGGTTCTACCAACTTCCTGCTCCAAGCTGCCCATCGCCTGCCAGAGACATCAGGAAATTAACTGGAGCCTGAGGAAACGGGAGACAAGGGAGGATTCTTTGACCACATGGCAAACATTAAGACAGAGAAGAAAGGGCCCCTTTCAGAACCAGCATCCTGATTTTGTGGATCCCAAGTGCTTCATCTCTCAAGCTACCGCCTCATTCTTCAGAAGCCCCAACATCTGAAACATGTCCAGAACAAGGGATGGATGGAGTCAAGTCACTCTTCCACCAACAGATCCCAAATACTGCCAGCACAGCACACCAAAGCTGTCAGCATTTTGCCTTTCCTTCTCCACTCTGTCCGTGACAGCCCACCAAAATGAAAAGTATTTCTGGAAAGCCAATGTAAAAAATCATGCCAATGGAGCAAAAGCCCCAATGGGAGCATTGACCAACAGTCCCAGAAATACTACCTGACCAAGCTGACATGAATTTCACTTGAGCTAGCAAAATTTACCCATAATTTGCAAACATTCTCAATTCATAAATCAGTAATAATTCAGAAGTGATTAATCCAGCATTACATCATCTTCTAAGAACAGCATCACAATGCAGCTGCTTGCTACATCTGTGAGTATTTTATGGATACTATCCACAAGTCAAGGAAAAATATTTTCTGCCAGGACCCACCAGTTATTAACATGTTGAGAGAGTAAAGGTAAGCTAAAATTAAGACCGATTTACCCTTCACCTCTTATGAGTTACGCTTCTATCTGCTTAAAGCTCCAAGTTAAAGGAGCCTGGCACACTCTTTCAAACAGTTAATTTGAGTTTCCATCCCCAAATCCATTCTTTCCAATTTGGCACGATGGGAAGATTCTCCGTAGATGTGCAATACGAGTTGCTGCAAATCAGGACTCAGGTGCTTGGCAGGTATCTGCATCCAAAGTTCAGATAACACCTGGCTGTACTGTCCTGCCTGTAGCTAGAATGATGATTCTCTATCTACTGTGAGTTCAAGCGAAGCAAAAATGCAGACACCTGGATAGCAAGCATACGGCAGATTTACAGAAGCTACTGGGTCTTCAAACCTTGCAGGAAGCACTGAAGCACTTGCGTCTCATAGTGTGGTGAGGAGGCAACCAGCTAACTTGGCTTGCACTGTCTCCCTTCTCTCGCTCTTGGATAATCTGGTTTTCCTATCAACTATTACAATAGTCCTTGTTGAATAAAACATACCAGATTTTCAGGATTTTGTTTTAAACAGTCATGTGATTTTTGTGCCTTTTTGACACAACTATGCAAACCCGCCTTGGCAATTTTTCTATCAGAGTTTCTAATACTTCTGGAGACAATATCAAAATTATGCATATATTTATGATTACGTACAAAGCTGGCACCCTTCAATTGCAAATCTGTAGCCAGAGAAGAATGGAAACTCCCTAAATCAAAGTTGATTAAAAAAAAAAAAAAAAAAGCCTTTCGATCACATGAGGTCTGGTGCATCTCAGGTTGCCCTTTTTCCACCTCATCCTCCTGCTTTACATCCACTCCTCGTGGACTGACACACATCAGCCACTGCTCAACCCTTGCACCCCTGCCCATATGTTTAGGCTGCCATGAATGTCACGTAAGAGACTAGCTGGAAGAGGCATGCTTCAAGGAAAGCGGAGCCAGAACATCCCCCTTCTCTGCAGCCAAGTGCATTGTGCTGCCAGCACATCTGCTCCCCACCAAGCCAGAGAGCCTCAAGGTTATTTTGGGACCTGCATCTACACTAAATGGCAGAACAGAGCATCAGCAGTATGAAACACAGAAGGGACCATATCACCAAAATCTGCAATTCAGGGACGAGACAGCACAAGGACAACTAATCCCCTCAAAAACAGGAGGCAGACAAGGACACAAGACCCCATGAGGTACTAGCTCCTTGTGCACTGAAGTGGAGCAAGCAGACACAAGAGACACCCATAAGGAGGATTTGGGAGTGACGCTCCCATTTTGGCTGAGCCTTTAGCAAGGCAAAACTTCCAGTGAAAAAGCAGGGCGTGCAATGACTTCAGGCCACACTCCAACCATGGAGGCTGCAGACCTTTGTGCCTCTCCCTGGCAGAGAGGTAGCAGGCACCTCACGAGCAACCATTTCCTTGGGGGAACAGATGAGGCCTGCCACCCAGAGCTTGGCCAACCCACCATGTGGGGGTCAAAAAGTGGAGAGGAGCGGGTGATGCCGGAGGTCAGCCCAGAGGCATCAGTTGAGGGTGCACAAGGCAAGTTCAGCAGGGACCAGCTCTCCCACTGGCTGTTAGGGGTCACCCAGCCTTGGCACCAGCATGCCTGTCCCCTTCTCGGGGCCAAAAGGCCTGCTTTAAAACACCCACCCTCTCTTTTTTACTGCTGTTTCTAGCATTTATTTGCTGGGGCGGGGAGGGGAGACCGTGGTCAGGTGCAGCTTTCAGTGAGGGCCCCATCACTGGCAGACACTTGGCCTCCAACTGTACAGGGAGCCATTTACACCCCATTGCAAGGAGGAGCCATTTGTGCACCCTTTTGCGACACTCCTAACTCACCCACCTGAGCACAGAGGTATTTAGGGGCAGTAGGTACCCCCGTGTGCAAGGGCAGCACCTGGTAAAGAAGAGTGGAGGACCACAAAGATCATGAGAGGGCTATGAGGACAGGCTGAGAGAGTTTGGGCTGTTGAGCCTGGAGAAGAGAAGGCTCCAGGGAGACCTTACAGCAGCCTTCCAGTACCTAGAGGGAACCTACAGGCCTGACTCTTTCTCAGGGAATGTAGCAATAAGACAAGGCGTAAAGGTTTTAAACTGAAAGAGGATAGATTTAGATTAGATATCAGGACGAAATTTTTCACTATGAGGGTGGTGAGACACTGGAGCAGGTTGCCCAGAGAAGTTGTGGATATCCCATCCCTGGAGGTGTTCAAGGCCAGGTTGGATGTTGCTTAGAGCGACCTGGTCTAGTGGGAGGTGTCCCTGCCCAGGGCAGGGGGGTTGGAATAGATGAGCTTTAAGGTCCCTTCCAATTCTAACCATTCTATGATTCTGTGAAATATGGCTTTGGAGGTGGGGAAGGAAATGCAGGGAGACATGTCAGAAAGCCATTGCTGACAAACAATGTTTAACCTCCTCTCTGAACAGAAAAATGAGAATTGTGGTAGCTAAAAGCTGCAGGAGGCTTCCCCTCCTCCCCCCAGAGACATGCCTGATGTTTGCTCTTGTCTCTTCTGTGCTTAGAGAAGTGCCCACGGGCTTTGGAGCATGCCTGCTCCTCTGCACAGCCTCCTCCTGCAAAAACACACCCCTCCCTCCACACAAACCTTGCCTCACTTACGGCCTTACATCCATCCCAGCAACAATGCTATTACTATAAGAATTATTTCTCAATTGTGAAATCAGTCAAGACTGCACCTAGGGAAACAAAGTAATGAAAATCCTGAAACATGAGTACCTTAAACTCTAGGAAAGTTCAAGTCTCGAGCCCTTCTGCAGACCTTCACCAGCACGTCAAGATACACCACCACCAAGAAAAGTAAATAGAGAAGAAGATACCTAAGGAATAAAAATGTTCATTTAGTATCCATCAGCAACAGCCTTTCACATCCCTCAAATTTCCCTGATGGCTACATCCCCCAGCCAAGATCCTCTCTGCTGCGGGTGGCTGGAGCGCACGGCAGGGGCTTCTCCTGGCCAGGACCCAGCCCTTGGACGAGACTTGGGGCACACAGGGCTCCAGCCACAGCTCTCCCCACAACCCTGGCTCCCCCCAGGGATAGCTCTAATTTTCAGGCGGGTGATATTTTGACAGCACATTGAAACTGTATGCAGAAAGCAAGTGTTTTGGACTGTTACTTATGCAGTTACTGAAAACCCAGGGGGTTTCCTCCTCTTAAAAACATTTCAACAACAAAATTGCTATAGCCCTCCTGTGAAACCAACAAAAACTAGTACTCTCCACAAAGCCATGAACCGGGTTGGAAACCGTATAAAACTTTAGATTACATAAGTACATTATGCTATTGGAGCCATTCTGTACATCAAGATCTGATCAGACCACAGTAGCTGTCTGCTGCTGGATAGTCTGTGATTTATACGTTACTGTTCACGGGCACATAAAAATAAATGTTAAAACTTTAGTCAAATAAGCTTTGGCTTCTAGATATTTAAAATTTAGATGCCAACCTAAATAAAACATTAATCTAGCATGAATTTATATGAATTTGTATCCAGCCTATTGTCTGAATGGCTTCTCTGTTCATCACCTGAACGGGAATATGCCTTTTGTTTGAGGCATATTCCAAAAACATACAGGTCACAGTTCTACCATTGCATGCTGAACCATAACAGTATATAAATTAAAATAGTTTCCATTTATTTTCACTGGAGAAAGTATCCTTTCTTCTTTTTTGCCACTCACATATCAAATGACTTATAAAAGCATTACAGCTGCTGATTGACTAAGAATTATGCGCAGCAACTATTTTCCTAAAATATCTTGTATTTTTGACATTTTTCATTTCCATTCAGTTGTCTGTCACACAGAATTACTTTTGGGGCAAGGAACATATTTTAATATACATACAGAACCAAGACAAATAGAGGCTCAAGGCAGGTGAATTCACTAGGCTCTACTACAATATGAACGGCTAACAGCATAAGCCTCTACCAGGTTTCACTTACAAAAAATAGATGAAGTCACACTAATGAGTATCAGACTCTTCATCCAGGCAACCATTGACAGATTTTTACTTATTTTTTGAAAATCCAGCTATTTTACCTAAGGAGTAACTGAAAGAGAAACTTTGAGGAATAGTGTTAAGTAATTCTTACAGAATGAGCAGCCTGTAAGAGAAAAACAGTTAAATCCTGGAAGGTCTCCTAGTAAGGACTGAGAGTACAGCAAAACCACCACACTTTACATGACAGGAAAACAAGCAGACAAAACTACTAAGACGTCTCCTGCATCCAGCTCTGATGAACTGTCACAGGGGAGGTCAGGTCATCCTGTAGCCGACAGCGTGCCAATAATTTCTATTAAATTCTGGTGGAAAAACTCAACATCCGGGAAAAAAAAAAAGTTTCCTTCAGCTATTGTTTCCTCTCCAAAGATCACTTCTTCAGCTAAAAGGATGGGAAAGAGAAAAGAAAGAAAGGGACTGAGTGAATAATGCTCCGTGACTAATAGCCGTGGTCTGACCAGTCTGAAACAGCTTCAAGTACCCATGACCTTTTGAAGAGCCACAAGTTAGACACTAACAAAAATGCATATGCAAACTCTCACACCCCCTTCCTTTTATCAAATGGGCGTTAGGATGAATAAGCTGACAAAAACAACATGGAAGTAATCTGCTGAGTAATTCCTCTAATATTCCACCGTGGGTTGCCTCTGAGAGTTTGAGGCACACAGCTACGAAGGCGCTGCTCTGACTGTATTTCAGATGACAAATTCTCATTAATCACCCACAAATACTACGTCTTGTTCCACAGCTTACACGATTGTGCTCCTGAAGCAGCAGTCAAGTCATTAACAAATCGCTGAGCACTCCCATATATCTCATTACACAATTTCTCCAAGAGGACGTGAAAGCTCTCACCCAACTGCTCCACGCATCCCACTCCCTGTTTTCATCCCCTAAGACTTCACTCAGCACACGCATTTCCCACACCATTTAAAGGTCTTCGGTATAAATTCTGCTTTCAGTGGGTGGTACACCAGTTAGCTGTTGGGGGGCTGTTTCATGTATCTCTTCTGTCAATCACCACAAATCCACACCAGGCTGCTGCATGATTAGATCAAGCTTGGCAAAAGCAGATAATAGTAATAATAACAATATCCAACAATAATATAGTATTTTGCTACTTTTCATCAGCAGATCTTAAAGAGGGTCACTAACACTATTCAGAGGGGTGCAATCTTCTGTGGCTCTTCCCTTCGCACCTTCACTTGCAAGGAAAGTGCTTAGCATCTTTCACATTGTTGGACCATGGAGAAACATTCCACTAGAGCAATGCATACCAGTCCTATATAAATGGAGATTAAAATTATATTCACGGGAATCACTTTAAGTCATCAATAGACAAAAATCCATCATATAAATTTGTTGAAAAGTAGGGAATAATTCACAGGACACAGTTTACTTGAGTCTTCTTCAACTCACAGAAAATACAACAGTCACAGTCATCATTCCCACATTTAGTTTAGCCTTTGAGGTTTCATATGTTTTTATTCAACAGTCATTGTTAACATATTGAGCGTGACCTATTAATATCTAGATCAAGTGATTAGAATTACATGAAATGCTGTTTTATTTCTTGAGTAGACAAGTACACAATTCTGGTTCAAATACTGAAATTCACTGAAATGTTTCTTGAAACAACAAATGTCAGAAAGCAATATGATCCATTCTATACAGATGGAAAAAATACTATGCTGGTTATATTTTGAACGCACACTGCAAAATTCTCAAATGATTGAGTGATCGGAAAAAAACACACACCATCAGCTACAACTAGTTAGCAAAGATAACTCACTAAAGCTTAATGGAAAGCGCTCAAAACTCCCAACTAAATCATTTGCTAGCTGTAAAAATAAAATCACATTTACTTAGACACCTAAAAATTATTTAGCCAGCACTCGAGAACATTATTCTACCTTCAGGGGAAAACCAACTTGGGCTAAAGCAAGAACTGTGATATAACTGCCACCTAAACCTTCGGGCAAAGTACGGCAGTGCATCCAAGGTCCATGCCCAGCACATACATATGTAAGACAGAATCCTACAATCTGGAAGTAACAACAGAAATGTAACGGAAATTCAAATTTCAGACCATCCATATCTAGAGGGAAATTTGTTTAAAATTGTGAGCAAAAGGCAGGATCCTAAAACAGTGAAAAGGCACTATGTGAACTTCATGCAGGTACAGAACTGATTATGGACAAACAAAGCAGAACTTTGAGGTATGGGCTGAGCAGTGAATACTAGAAGTCAAGATCACCCCTGTCTTGGGAAAAGCTTGAGCAACGAGCTCAAGCTCGTACTGAAAATAACATGGTGGCAGTACAACAAACTGTGAGGACCCTCTCAACTGCAGACTCGTGAACAGGGACAAGAAGCCACAGATAAGAACAAAAGAGGGATGGGGAAATGAATGTCTTAGAGAGGCTCTGACAATTCTGAAGATGAGAGGTGACAGGAAAGATTTTGAAGAGAGAAGTAAACAGAGTGGAAGTCACAAACAGGAGAGCTGACAGCCAGAAACTGTTTGGATTTTAAATGAGCTTAGCGGACAGAGAAGGGGAAAGATCATTGAACTGTTACCCATGAATGACAAGGATGGAAGCGGAGCACTGCGAGAAAGAAGATATCCAGCATATTTGGCAACGATAGCTTTAGGAGGGTCTTGAACGGGGACACAGTGGCAACTGATCCTGCTTAGTCTCTGACATGTATCAAAGAAGAGGGAGATGGGGATAAGTGGAAAAGTGTCCAACCTAGGAGGAGAGATGAAGAAAGAAGCACCAGAAAATTCAGCAAAGACATGAGAGGAAAAACCCTTGGGCATGTGCAGAATTGCTGATGAAGTGTTTACTGATGAGTGGTGAAAGAATCTCATCATGTCAGCTCAGTGAGCTGGGAAAAGCACCTCAAGACTGAAAAGGGGCAGAAACAGTCCCTAGAACAAAGGCAGCAAAAATGCAAAGGAGCTCAATGCATTCTTAAGTGAACATTTTTAGTACAGTATGGGGAAGCCAAGGGGGAACTTTGCAGCAGAGTCCATGTGGGATATAGAACCAATTCCTTTTTCCTGATCCGCAAAAGATACATTTCTTCTCCCATCCACCCCAAAGAACAAGATTACATTCTAAGTTTAAAATTAAGCCTCTAAATATTTGGGGAGGATATCAGGGATCTAAGGGATAAGAAGACCTAAGAAAACTTGTGAGTTGTGTTCTAACTTCACAGGAGAGGTCTCGGTGAACATCAGCTAACAAAGGACCAGTGGTAGCCAGCAATGGCCAGAAGCATATGCAGTGCTTCAGTTGACCCACCATGCAGTGTTTGCTGAAGTAATACACCTATATTTCTCCGATAAAATTTGCTAACAGGTTTAACACTCACTGTTTGTCCCTCAGACTAATTTCAACCTGACCCTCAAAAGTCAGTTTTCACCACAGTTATTACAACAAGCCTTGTAGAGGAAGAGCCAGGAGGAGCCATTCAGCTACCATCAGGCCATTAGCTCCAGCATGATAACATCGACACCTTGTTATTTTTAAAGTGCATAAAGACTCCCCTGCTCTGTAGCGGTGGTGCTGCTGGGCCTGCACCTATTCAATAAGGGATGCTACTGAATCCCAGTAGGGATTCAGAGCCTTTTTTACCTAGGGCAGGAGGTTTTAAGCACAGTCAGTGAGCCAGGAACAGCAAGGGTGGGGGAAGAAAAGAGCTCTGGTTTATCTAACAAGAATGCCTAGGTATTAGCTACTACATTTGAAAACTTGGCTCTTATTACTCCACCAGAAAGGTCCACGAGCATCAAACAAGGTAAGGCATCACCTTAAACACAACCATGCTAAAATGGCCAAGCTAATGCACCTGAACATGCCACACAAGCTGCACTGAGCTGTTGTAGTTAATAAAATAATCTTCTCTCCTGATGAGTCTGCTGACCTCTCACTGCACCCATGGTCACCATTGGGAAGGAGCCACCTCCATCCTGATCCAGCAGACCCTGCTCCTGAGCAGCCCAGAGAACTTATTAGACACCGTAACACAAAATGCTCTGTCCTCTTCCCCACCACAGGCAAGCCACGCTACACTGAGCTAGGGAGAGCAGACACCTTTTTCCTGGAGCCTCTCAGCCTTACACAGATTAAGCACTTTGTAAGAGGAGCACTGGAAAATGCAAGGTAGTATTGTATTGTATTACTGTCACTTAATGGTAACTGTCAATGATCGTGATGGAATAAATATGGAAAAGGAAATTACTGTAATTGATTGACAGTCTGGAAGCTTCCACATACGATCTAATGAGAGAGACCTGTGAGAAGTTGCTGCAGTAGAGGCTATTAATGCAAATCATATGCACCATGCCTGCTCTCTGAATTATGCAATGCCATGTGAATGTCTAATCCGTTTCACCAGGCTTGTCTCTATCCAGAAAGAATATTCTACTGACATGCTGATTAGTATATTAGTAGAGTTTTAGAAGTTCAGTGCTAGAGCGGGTGCCATCACAGTGTTATTAATTTAGTTCAGAACAAAACAAACAGGTCCGTACAGCCATCAAAATCACTACATAAGTCTACAAGATAAGTTTGTCATGGCTGATGGGAATGTGCAAGAATGCCTTGCGATACGTGGTAGGAGTTAACAAATAGATAAAGAGGGTATCGCTTTTCTAGGAGACTACTGTTGAGGACTCAGGAATTCAAGACAAAGAAAAATGTTTGATATAGCTCCTTGATATTTTGCATGGATTTCCAGACAGAACATTGTGATAACAGAAACAGACGAGAAATTTAGAGGCGGCAGCTGGCATATTTATATTGCAGCAGTGCCACAGACACACAAGGTAGCGTACAAACATGTCAGAAGATGATGTTCCTGAGTCCAAGCTTTCCGGGCTGATGCCATTGTATTTTGCCTCTAAAAATATATTTAGATCAAATGCCATTTAGATCAATGATGGAAATTATTTTGATAGAGGAACCACAGTCCCTGGGGACCACATGTCCTTCATGCAAAGATGTAACACAATTAACACCACAATGTCCGTTAAAGGGAAGCACAGACCTGGACTACAGGAGACCTTGCACAGTTTCAGATTAAGCTTGGGGATGTGAAGAAAGCTTGCATAAAGCCTCCTGTGCTGGCTCTCTCTCCCTCATTTCCAACAAAGTAAAAATCAATCTACTTTAACAAGAAATTAAGAGCAGCCACAGCAATGTATACAGGATTCCTCACCACTTTCTAAAAATAACCATTTTACAAGTCTGAAATCTAAATAATAAATCTGAAAATTAGGTATAAGTGGAATATATGTGGAATATGGGATCAAGCCACGTTTCCTCCCAGTAGTCCTTTGGGTTGTATTTTAAAAAATTGGAACAAGTTCAAAGGAGATTCAATAACTCATGAGAAAATGATTATATATTGTGATCAGTGGTGGCCAAATTAGAAGATGGATGGTGGAGAAAGGTGGTCACAGAACAGGTCTTTACAATTTAATACTATATTGCAATTCATGCTGTGTTGTCCACAACTTGGGAAATGGGATGAGGTTCCATATGTTGATGCTTTTATGACTTTGTATAGAAATCCAGACATTCAGAAAAAGTGTGAATTGAGAGGAGATATGTTACTTTTATGTAATGAAGAGAAAGAGAAGAAGCAAGGGACTACACGCTGCAGAGGGGATGAGCAGGAGGATGTACAGTTACTAGCTCCCACTTCCCCACACCCATATAACACCTGGACAAGAGCAGACAAAGACTAACAAGAAACAAACAAGTGAAAAGGACAATTGGGAGATGAACAATTCAGCCCCATTTCAGGAAGGACTCGGGGACACACTCAGCCAGGAATACAAGTGCCCTTGAGGCAAGCGGTGGGGGCAGACAGTCTACCAGGTTTTGTGCATGCCCCATCTAGTACCTCTGATCTATTAAACTGGAAATAATCTGTTGGTTCACACGGAAAGAGCCCTGGTGGAACGTATCAGCTTTCAGAAACTATCATGCTGACTCACAACCGTAATTGGGGAGACATGCAAGCTCTATTAAACAGCTTTTTTACTGCAGGATTAAAAAGAATGGTGTTAGGCAAGGTGAAAGAGGAGGGAGGAAAAAAGAAATAGGCAGGAGAATTCCAGTCAATATTTGCCTTTGAGAGAAAATCCAGAATGGGATACAAATATTGGATTCAGAAAAGCTAAACTGAAACAGTATCAGCAGTTAATATTATATGGGGTCCAGCATGGGGTTCCCAAACCTAAAAACCTTTCTAAACTATGTGAAGTTAGACAAGAACCCGATGAAAGCCCATCGGCTTTCTATGAGAGATTATGTGAGGTAGGTAAGAAGTGGACTGATTAAAGTCCAGAAGAGGAAGAAAATAAAAAAAATGTTTAACATGTTGTTTATAGGCCAGTCATTGCAAGACATAAGAAAGAAGTTACAGGAAGTAGATGGAGTGAGGGGGATGTCTATCTCTCAGTTAACTGAAATCGCTTGTAAGATATGCAATAATAGAGAAGAAAAGAGAAAAGAAGGAACAAGCAAGGATGATATTACAAGCTTCTCTTTTAGCTGCAGCAACTGTAGATAGAAGAGGTGGAGCCAGAGGAAGGGGAGGTCATGGAGAAAGAGGCAGGGGTCCTGGAAGCGCAAAGGGGCCTTCCCTTAGCTCTAAACCAATGTGCTATTTGCCAGCAGGAAGGGCATTGGAAAAACAAATGCCCCCGTAAAAAAGGAAAGGATCAGTCAAGGGATATTAGCATTATGGAAAACCACATCCAGCTAAAAGTCTGGGAACTTGAAGTGATCAAATGCATGCTAAAGGGGAAGGAATGTTAAGAAATTATTTGCTGTGTCTTTTCTGTGTTTTATCGTCCTTACATAAGTGTCTCAGTCAGTGAGCCCTTTGGCCCCTGGATTCACTGGTACACAACTTTCAACCTGAAGATTTGGTTTATATTTACACCTGGAAAGATGAACTGCTGAGAGAAAAGTGAAAGTGACCTTACATAATTCTGCTGACCACCTATACTGCTGTGAAGGTGGAAGGAGTCAGCTCTTGGATCCAGTGCACATGAGTCAAACCATCCCCTCCACCAGGATCCAAAGACAAGTGGAGAACCATTCCAACAGGACCATTAGAGACTGTACTGTTGTGCAAGCATGTTGTATAATGAAGGGTTACACAGTTTTGTTTCTTCTCCAGATTGTAGGGTCAACTATGCTTTTCCAAAGGTGGGATCAGTCAGAGAATGCATGGGAAAATCTGGCTAAAAATATTGTAAATACTACTTCTTTCCATCAAGCTGGGGGAATCTCCGTGGAAGAGGTGTTCTCCTCACATTGGGAGTACCAACTGCTCCCCAACTTTTTAAAAACTATACTCTGTTGAAAACTATTGAGATTAACACAACTTACTGCAACCTAAATAGTCAGGAAAAGATTACTAAAATAGGAAATAAAGGAATGGTTAGAGTCAAGGTGAAAGAAACATTCCCTGCAGAGAGTTGTGTGCAATTTGTGAACCGTACCCTAGCCACAAAATGTGAAAATTTATCTCACTTTGAAACCCTCCCTTAAAGCATAATAAGACAGAATCAGCAATTTATGCACGGGCACGTACTAAGCTCCCCTTAGGACAGTTTCTCCTTTGCGGCTTATACCTACATTCCCACCAATATCACCAGAAGACCCTGTTCTGTGGAAAGATTAGCGGCCTCACTCCCTAGTAAAAAAAGTTTTTCAAACAGAAAAAGTAAAAAGACAGAAAAGACAGACTCATCCTCTACCACAGGACCACGATTAACAAGTAACTCTTTGGAGCCCAAGTGAAGCAACAGCTGCAGCAGTTTTAGCACCAGGAGTAGCAATAGCCATGAATTACCACACAACAAAAAGAATTACACGTGCATTGGTGAAAAACATGAATTGTAATGCTCAAGCTATAGCAGCCTTGGACAAAGAAGCAGCTCAAATAAGAGAAGTTACTTTAGATAATGAAGCTGTAGTTGACTATCTGCTTTTGAGGCATAATGATGGGTGCAACAAGTTTAAGGGAATGCGGTGCTTAAATTTAACAGATAATTCTCAATTAGCAGAAGAAAAAAAAATGCAGAAATTAAGGGATTTGGCCTCAAACTTTCAAGAACAAAAAGGATTAGGTCTTTCCTGGCTAACATCCTGGCTAAAACACGCTAAATTGGCTAAAACAGCTATTCCTAATACTATACTCATACTGATCATTCTGTTACTAAACTGTTGCATGATTCAATGTTTACCTATATGTTCAAATCTTTGCAAACAGGCACTGAAAAACAGAAAAACCCAGCAAATAATGATGACTAAATTAGAGGACAACCCTTTTATGAAGAAAACAGAAGAACAAAACACTAGGGAAAACTCCTTGGGAAAAGTATAGGGTGAGACTTACAGGAGATGTAAAGCATATCCATAAGTCTCAAAGGGGGGAATTTGATATCAAAAAGACTTAAAAGTCTACAAAACTGAATAACCATGATGGTCTGTTCTGAGACCATGACAAGAAGAATGGAAAGTCTCTACAACTAATGTCTGCAATTGCCTACCTCAAGACTAGCCGTTGTCTAAGCAGGAACCACAACAGGGTATAGGATTATGCAGTAACCTTGTGGTAGCTGGTAGGATGAAGGTATAATTTCTAGTTACCTTAGGTAATTATAATACTAAAAAACACACCTCTAGGAGGAGACTTTTTATGTGAATGTAAGACCACCTCAGTATAATAAGGTAGACAGAAATTAGGACATGCACAAACGAGCTTTTGTTATGCAAAGTGTAAGTGACCAATCCGCTATTTTAATGTGGTTTCTTCTTTGTTGTCTTTTTGTAGAAAAGACACTACATGTTTGCTAAAAAAGCGTGCTGGCTGTGTTAGATGCCTAGCAGCCGATTCTGCTGAACTGAAATAAAAACAAATATCTCAACTCAGTGTGTTGATTGGCTCTTGCACACTGGGTGAAGAATCCTTATTTTTAAGGACATCAGAAGGAACCAGGCAGGGTTTCGTATTTGGCAAGTCAGCACTGAGGAAGCAAACATCCACGTGTCACTGTAACATTACATACTCTTGTAGCGAAAAGATGCTGAAAGCCCCCCTGGATTCAGGCATTGTTATTTTATTAGCATTATTTGCACTGCCACATCACGGCAGAGTCCCAGACACATCAGCTGTGCAAATGCAGCACACGGAAAGGGAGCCCTTGCCCCAAAAGACTTGCAAATACACCAACAGCCCCTCAGTAGAGGACTCCAGTTTTTTGAGCTGGGTGCAACAACCAGCTAGGAGGGCATTACATTTGGACATTACTTCTGCAAGCAGATGAAAGACTGCCTTTACCAATACAGGGAGCCCATGGTCCAGAAGTCAGCTGCGAGCCAGACACTAGGTAGTCAGGCCCAGAGGGCTCTGGGTGCAGGGATGCCCATTTGGGACCTGGTCCTCAGCAGCATGATGGCTGGTTTCACACCCAACCCTGATGGGCTGCAAAATACAACTTTGCAGGGAAATCTCAAATCTCTTCCCTCGGGATATGTTTATGTGGAAGCCAGTGGTTTAAAATCCCTTCACAATGATTTCAGAGAAGAGTTGAATGTACATTTGCAAGCTCTCAAGAAATCACTACAACTTCCTAGCAGCTACACAACTCCCGACAAGGCTGCAGGTACCCTGGGACCTGCAGACCCCCAGCTGAAGACAGGAGCACCTACACCAGCACAGCACATTTTCCTGTTTTGTCCCCTCTTCCACACTGCCCCACCTCAGAGATTGCTTTGGGAAGGCAAGGATTAGGGATGTTTCGATCAGACTTGCCTTGTTAACAGAAAGGATACACTCTCCATGACATTTCAATGTTTTGAATTCACACCACAGAAATTTATTAATGTTTTTGGGGAGGTTGCTGGGAGAGATGCACAGTACAGGGGCGGGGATGGGGAGGGTCTTGCAGAGAACAGAAAGCTTCTCTAGCCTTGGAGGAGTTATTTGCCACCCAGGGACCAACACTTTCAGAGTTTTGCAGAGATTGATGTTTTCAACATGTAGAAACACTCTAAGGGAAAAATATTTTGTGTGTGTTTTGTGTTCAGCATCCAAGATTTCACTATTTTACTTGCAGAACAGACCAATTCTCTCTGTGCTTACTCAACAGGAAGTTTGCTTTTGGGCAGGACAGGCGAGAAAGGCAAAATCTGGGTCCAGATTTCAATTGCTCCCAAGAGTGCAGGCACACAAGGACTCAGACTGCTGTGCAGCTAGCAGCCAGCTGTGAATTAACACTCCTCTGACATTGGGGTAGGCTAAGCCTCTATGGGAAAATCGATCCTATACCTTAAACCACGTGGCACACCGCTCCATGGAGCCTGGTAATGAAGGAGGACGGTATTAGCATTCCAATCAAAACATCCAGGAGGAGGAAAAGGAGAACTGGTACTTCCAGTGTCAACTCCAATTAGGAGGAAATAGAAGCCACAGATGAGAAATAGGAAGCATCTGTATGTGAAAGCATATTTAGCTTTGAAGCTGTTGTGGGAATATTGGCTTAGTCCTTACTTTCCCCAAGTGTTATGTCATCTCATGTGTAATGTTGACACTTACAAGGATTACTTATTAAATAATTCCTTTACAAACAACAGGGAATAATTCTGGCCTTTGATATAGACAGATTATGATCTCAGATGCTACTATAAAGATCTTATATTCATCTTAACAGGCTAAGCACATTAAGAGTCAGGGAAGAAAATACATGAATGCAAAATATGGAAAGTAAACCAAAGAACTGGAAAATCAGAAAAGCCATGCTGAGCCACAGGTTTTAGTACCTGAGAAAGGGAAATTATTAAGAGATTAAATCAGTCTGCACCAGTCTTCAATTAAGGAAAAATTATATTCTATGCCAATCTGGGCAGAAGGCCTTCATTCTTATTCTTTTATTTTTTTTTAAATTTTAAATAGTTCCCCATTTTGGGACTGCAAAGAAAAAAAAAAAAAAAGGGTTTAAGAATAGCCTGCAGATGTCTAATTAACCTGACACTGCCCTCCGGTCAGGCACAACCAGCTCCCAATTACCTGCAGGTGCTTTATCCAGGTTGGGGATGAAGCCTGGCATGATGCAGAGGCTCCCAGGCCAGCTCTGCGTGGGTGCAATGCTGCACGTACACTGCTATCCTGCTCCTCCTAGTCCTGGAGCAGTTTAGCCTGTTTCAAACAACACAGAGCCGGAGTTAATAAGCTTTGCCGGGCCTGAACCGGCTCTCTGAGGAGCTGGCCTGGATACTGCTGCTCTGCTGCAAAACCAGGAGCACCAGAGGAGCACAGCACACAGGTACCCACCACCACCTCATGCTCCCAAATGCTGTGAGCAGAATCGGGATACTAGGATGGCGACTTCCCCAGAGCTGTTTGTCCCAGGAGAGCTCATTATTCAGGCACAGGGTCAGAGGAGCACAATGCACCAAGCTCAGACCCTTGCATCCTACCCAGGGCTCTGTGTCCATCTGCATGTTCCAAAGAGCCCGGTAACTTCCCCACCACCCAGAGTGTCCAGGACAGCAATGAAATAGCTACAGCTGCTGAGGTGGCCATCACCTGTGCCCCGAGTGATTTGTGTTGCAGTCTGTGTTGTAACCAATTGAGTGACAGAAATGAGATCTATGTGGATGGAGAGCCTAACTCAATGCTCAAATCAGGCCCGAAACAGAGCTGCGGTTGCTGTGTCTGAAGAACCTAGACCAACACCGTGGTCCAGGCAGACTCTGCTTTGTGGAGAGGCAATAAATCTCCTGTAACATTTTACTTTCTGCCTGAAGTCCTGAATGGGCAAATGCAAGTGGTCAAATGATATCCCCTGTTACAGCACACCTTGGCTTCAGGGAAATTGGGCTCCAGGTCACTTTGGCACTAACCTTTTCTTTTTTTCTTTTTTTTTTTTATTTTTAATTATCCTTTCATTAGGACATTTTTTCAAACATCTCCTATCTGAGCATCTGCTCTAACATGGATGTTGGGGAATGACTCCTTTAGAAACAAGCTGAACCAAAAAAAAAAAAAAGAAAGAAACAGCACTAATTTAATTTGTTTTCTCAAACTGCAAATCCTTGTACATGCTTGAAGCAAAGGAGGCATTAAAGCTGAGAAAATGCATTGAGGCCCTTCAGCAGCACTTCCTTCAGAGGAATGAGAATGGGAAAGGCCCTTTTCATACTGTCCCATTGTCCCTGCCAGCCGCTAGGTGTTTGGCCCTGGAGCTCCAACTAGCAGCACAGTATGGGGTTACCCAGGGCAATGAGTGACAAACAATTTAAAACTTTTCCATAAATCTGAAAAACAAAGAGGCTTTTTATCTTTGAACTGAAAAGAGTAAACGAGCAGAGCCTCCATCCCCAGAGCCCACTGCACTGGCGTGATCAGAGCAATCAAGCTGATGGTCTGACAGCAGACCTGCAGCAGGCAGCCCTGTTCGTACAGCAAAGAGAAATCGCTCAAGAAATCCTTCCGAGTTGCCTGCTAGAAAAGGGGAGGCCCTTCCCCCTGAACCCCAGTATTCTTCCAGCTGGTGAAAGTGTGCTGCCACTTCTCCTGCTGGTCACACCATCCAGAGGCACAGTTCCCTCAAACCCTAAGGGTCGCAGCTACATGACAAAGGCAGAATAGGGCCCACTATGAGCCTCTTCCTGAGCTTTAAGGAGAAGTTCATGCTCTTTAATCAAAGAAATCAAGCCAGAAACACTTTTCTTTAAAGCAATAAGTGGAAAAGTAAAGCAAGAAGAACTTTTTTCCAACTTAGAGAGTAGCACAGAGGAGAGAATAAAGACTGAAATGACTGAAAGCCTGCAGAACATTTTATAAAACAGTTATTTTTCCCCCCAACAATGGTACTCTGTCCCTGACATGAATCAAAAATGTCACAAGGCAGTTTGGTGAGGCCGCATGTGAATGCTGGGTATTGAGCTGCAGCAGCTGCAGGCAGACTTTGTGGTTAACCCTGTGAGACTTTCACTGCTACAGCTGGCTTCGATTCTGTCACTGCGTCCAAGCAGCCGCTCCTTCCCACTGCGCTGCTGCTAAATATAATCACAGCCTTATCAGTGTCTGCGTTTCATTCCACCGCAAGCATCACAGGACCATTTCGATGGTAAAGACGTCAAACTAAGAGATGCATCTATATATATATATTACATATGAGCCTTCTTTCTTTTAAGTTCTTAAGTTTATGCTTTATGTACTTCAAAAACCTAACAGCCCCAAGTGACCTGAGCACCGACCTGTGCTTATTCAGGAAGCATCAGTTCACTTTGCAAAAATCTTGAAGAGGAGAAAAAAAAAAAAAATCATCTTTGCCTACAGAACTTCTCTCCCTATGTCACTTTGAAGCCTTCCCTCCAACACCGGTACTAGGAGGTCTGTTGGCATTCCTTTACAGTCCAAAGCACTAAGACAGGCTCCCCACTTGAATTTTTATCCCCATGGTATCCAGATCTACAACAGGACGCTTTTCCTAAAGCTTTCAGCACAAATGACGCTCACTGCTCCTGCAAGGCCAACAGCAGAGTCCAACAAGGCAGTAAAGTTAGATGAGCGAAAAGCAAATATTTCACATCTCAGGTGTCATGAAAATGTCTGCAGTTCTTCATGCTGTTGTTAGAAGCCCACGTTATTTTCAGCTTGCCTCGTATAAATTTCTCTTCCTCGCAACATACCTTCCCCGCAGGAAAAAAGGTAAGGAAAACAGAGCTGCTGCAAGGAGAGGTGCACAGCTCTCAAGAAACACAGGCCTGGTTTTGCATGAAAAGTTTCAGTTTAAAAAAAAAAATCCTTTTAAAAAGTTACACTTTTTAGCAGTCTGTAACCAGCTTCAAACACCACATCTTTCCCAAGACAGCATTTTGAACGGAGGTCTATACTAGTATCTTTAAATAGATTCAGAATTGCTCTAGTGACTCTGAAGTAAACCCCTCACAGAAAAAAAAAGTACCGAATCGGTTTTAAAGTCTAATCAAAACAATTTAGCTTAGTGTAGTAAGTTGCATGCACTTCTATGCACCAGTGCAAGTCCTTGCATACTGATTAGTTTCATTACAGAGGTACAGGCTACCACAAATCCAGTATATTAGACCCAAGCAGTCCTGAACTAGATTCCTGTGCAAAAAAAAAAATGAAAACCTGAAAAATCTTGCATTTCATCAATGGATTTATATGCACACAGGGGTTTACTTATTGGGTCAAGCTTTATGCACTTGCATCAGCATAAGCTCACAGCCAGGTTAATTAAGTGGAAGATCTGTTCGCTACTACAGAAGTGATTTAAAACAAAGGCCCTACCATGCCCCACCTGTGGTATTTGCAGGAAATTCTGCTGGGGTTCTACTTTCTGACTGTATTAATTTTTACTTACAGAGCAGGCTTGGCCTTCCACAGAAGGAAGACTGCAGTCATAATCAATATTCTGTGGCTTTTTGCCACTGCGCACATCATTGTCCTCTCCGAGATCTATCACCTGCTGACACCTTCCCCCCACCAACCAAATGCCCTGAAGTGCATCCCACTTCCCTGCAATCCAGCCCTTTGGCTAGTATTGTCTTTCCAGCACAAATACACAATAGATATTTCTAAGGGCAAGACACTAGAAGATACATATCTCCTTGAAACATAAGGCTGTTCCGATGTGGCCCCGCAAAATACCAAGGCACCTGAACACACATTAGCAATAGGAGCTACCCCCGCTTTGCTCACAGAGTTTTTAACAGAGGCAAGAAAACAAGACCAAACCAAAAAATGACAAATTCCAATGCAATCAAATTGCTGGTGAGCACACACTATATGTACAGGGTGGCAGGGCAGCCAGGAAAGATCCTGCTCCTCTCCATCACCCCAGCCCTCTGCTCCACCTGACAGTGCTTTAGCCTGGAGCATACCTAAGGGCTACAGCACAAACTGCCCACGAGGAGAGCAGCAACATGAAAAGCTTCATTGCATCATTAGGCCACAATTTGTGCTAATCCCCCAAACTCTGTGGGAGAATGTAAGCACCTAGGAAATACCCTGCCTTTTGAAGAGGAGAACTGATGGCTGGATTTAGACCACCTGTCATCCTTTTCCTTTACTTAATCCCTACCCCATCCCTCAGCCCCATTTTCTTTACACTAGGAAAAAAAATGAAGAGCCATCCTTTCGTATTTCTAATGCAAGCCTCCTGAAAGTGAGCAGCGTGTTTTGCCATTTGCTTGGCAAAGCATGTGCATTACAAAAATGAAAAAAAGAAAAAAGGGTCAGGGAGAGGAAGAACAGGAGAGAGAGGGACTCTGGGCTGCACACAAGTGGCTGAAAGTGGAACACGGTGCCATTGTAAAACATGGGGATCTGCCCATGCCAAAACCAGCCCGTGGTGCTCACCACAAGGCTCCAGCCTGGAGTCTGCAAATAAAATCAAGAGGGATGGGCAGGAGAAGGATATCCTCATTGCATTGGTAGGGTGGAACTCAGGAGGGAGGTCCCCAGCGGGCACCCTGTCTCCCCCAAACGCTCACCTCTCTATCATCTGCCAGGGCGCCAAGCTATGCAAACTCGGAGCTCAAGCAGCAAACACTACCAGAGGATTTGTGGTAGCAGGTGCAGGTGGTCACATCTCTTTCTCTCCTTCTCTTCCCCTACCTGATTTTGACTTGGTGAACAGTGCTTCATGCTCCAGGAGCAGGGTTTTGCCTTTCACACAGGAGGCAGAACTGAGCGCCTGACTTTCTACAGGCTGGAAACCTCCCACAGAATGTGCTGAAGAGAAGGAAGTGTGTTTATCCTTTTACCCCAGCCAAAATCTGCTTTGATTAACTGTATCCAGCAGCCTAAGCCCTCCTGCCTTCCCCACTGCAGGCAGGGCTCTCCTCCTTGCCTTTACCAGTAGATGCCACCCACCACCCTCCCTGGCCCCAGGCAGGGGGACAGAGGTTGTCAGCACCAGCATCACCTCCCCAGAACCTCAGGTACAGCAAAGAAGATATCTATAATTGCCCAACAGCTTTGTAGCTATTCTTGAAATTATCAGTGCACCTGAAAGTTGTCGGCCAAGCAAGGGAAGGATCCCAGGAATGAAAAGCAAATGGGTGACAGCTGAGCAGTACTGTCCCATCCAGGCTTTAGCATCAGCCCACACCACCTCCCAGGGCAGGGTCTGTCTTAGTAGTTGCTGGGGAAAAAAAAGACCATTTTCAGATCATGCATCTTCAGAAGACTTCTACACGCCTAGCAAAATCCTGAAGGGCTAGGAGGCTGCTTGGCTATATGGGTTTGGAGCTTGACACCACGTTATGACGTTTTCCTTAGCACAGCAAAGCTGAAAAGAGTCTTTTTAGTCATAAAAAGGGCTTATGTCTCTTGACCAGCCCAACAGCTTTGTATTACTGATATTCTTTAAGCTTAACTTACTGAGTGGTAATGAGCCTCCTTACTTGGAAGTATACCCTACTTATATTGCTATTCTGTCAGCATAACTTACACCTGGGCTTACACAATGCAAGCAAAACACTAAAATCAACACCCAAAACCTGTTGAAATAAATTATCAGCATTCCCCTAGGTGTCCCTTGCCTTAGCCTCAGAGATTTTTACCTGTGTATAATTTTTCAACATTGATTTGCCCTGTGAAACTCATACAAGCCAAAGCGCTCACAAGTCCAAAAACTTCATCTGTGCAGCATCAGGGGTGAATTCAAAATGAGCACTATCATTGCAGGAGTGTGCTCTAGGTTCACACCCTCCACAAGGACAAGAGACACATATTGCATTATGTGACCAACCGAATTACCTTCGTAGATGCACAGAGGCTTCTGTGTTCTGTACAAAATCCTACAACTGTATTCTCACTAACAGGCATGCATTACGCATATTTTAAAAAGTCTATAAAATAGATATTTGCAAATTTAAGATGTTTGGACAATTATGTACCAGATCACACAGACAGGTGTCTGTCTCTGATTTAAAAACAAAACAATTTTCTGCTGTAAGATAGCACTTTAAAAGAGCCCAAGCTTCTCACAAAAACTATCTTGGTCAACTGTACATGAAGCATAACAAAAGCTGCATTTCTCTGTAGCTTTACCTACAATAAGAGCAGCAAAGAAAGAGTTAGCATATGGCAGCACTGTGCCGAATCTCTGAAAATTTCTGCATTTCAGATTTTACTTTTTAAAAAATTATTTTAAAAGAAGATTTTAGTCACCACAACTTTTTAACCCTGTTTGACACTGTAGCTGAGGAACAATCCAGCTATATTCTAATCTGTTATGAGATTTCTCATATTTTGAACACTCTGCACAAAAACAGGGTTTGGGACTCTGAAACAGTCTAGACAAATTACGTGGCAAAGATTTCCTCCTAGAGGTTTCAGGTAGAGTATACTGGCTAATCACATGCAAGGACTATGCCTGTGAAGCAAGAATTTCATCAACAGTCATGAAAGGGGAAGAGGAAGAAAAACAAGTTTTTCAAACTCAGCGCTGCAAAGATCTGCTTAAGCCTCTCTATAGTAACAAGAATCACCCAAATCCATTAATGCAACTCAGCAGTATCTGCAGAGATACTGTTATCAGTAAAGATGCACTGGCATCTACTTGCTTTAGTTCTTTTCAGATACTTTTGGAGAAAGAGTAGCACAAACCACACCTAGATCTCAGCTGCTAAAGAGTGTTTCTGCTTGGCTATTAATAGACAACACCAAACCAGGAAATCTTAATGTGAATACAATAACTACAGGCTTTCAGGGGGAAGGCTCATGTTTTTGTTCTGCAGGTGCCAAGGGCCTAGCATCATAAACTTGAGGTTGGTCATCAAGCCTCCTAGACACCACTGCAAGACAGATAAATAGCGATTAAGAAAGGTCAGAATCCCACTAAGATCTGGTTTTCCTATTGAAACAAAACAACAGAAGAAAAATCAGCAATTCTGCGTTTTGGTGGATTTGGGATTTCACAGGAAGTATTTCCCTGAGACTTACTGTATTATTTCTCTTTTTCTTAAGCTTACCAATTCTTAGGTACAGTATGGCCAAGAAAAATACATGCATACAATGAAAGTCAACAAGGAAAATCTTCCTTGCTTGAATGAAGCTTAAAAGGCAGGAGAGGGCAAGTAAACTTTGCTTCTTGCTACTTCAGATCAGACAAAGCATACAGTTGCTTTCTGCCAGCAGTCACACCTTTTCGGACCATCTTATCATCATCACGGCAAACCCCAGATCTCTGCTCTGTTTTCAAAAGTGTCACTCACTTTAGCGACTGGAAGAAAAACAAGGGGGGAAAAAAGGCTTATTTCTTTGCATGGTTCCCACCCCACCACCCCAGTTGTATTCTCCCCTGGCAGAAGCTCTGCCAGTTCAGCCTCAATTCTGCCCCATGGTTGGCACTTTACCCACCCAAAAAGGTCTTTCTTCACCCTCAGCTTCTTACAGCAGAGGGACCTTGCTAGTTAAGGTGCTCCTAAAGGACCGTAGCTGGTCCTACAGCTCCAGCACACTTCCCCAGCTTGGAGACTTAAAATTAATTGCAATAATTTTTGTTGTAATTAACCGGTAACTGAATGAGCAACAACACCAGAGTGAGATCTCAGATCTGCTGCCACATCCCTCCTACCTCCTGGCCACCGTTGAAGGTTTTGCTTCTCATTAGGACAAGCAACCTGAAATCCCATTGCTGTTCAACTCCAGGCTGCTTGGCCACAGCCTTTCCAAGCCCTTTTCCCAAAGGTCACTGTGTTTACGGTGGTGGCCCAACTGCCCAGTGTCCCCCTCTGACAGCCACCACACATTTCCCACTCATTGTCCCACTTCTTCTGCAGAACAGCCACAACAGCACTTTTCATCCCTGAAATGCATCGCACAAATGGGGAGCACAAGTCAAACAAAAGCTACAGCCGCTCTGTTTACAGGAGAGAAAGATCAATGGGCTTCAATGAAAGGACAGGAAGCTGATGTTCTCACTGTAACTTGCTGGTAAAACAGTGAATAGTGCTATCCAGGCTGACAAAGGCTCTTTTTTTCCCTCCTCTTACTTTTTTTTTCCCGAATGAAGAATCCAATGGAGAGGGTTATCGTGTAGTTATCAATAGGCCATGAAATGGGGAACATCAGCAAGTTTATTCAACTCTTTTGTTTGCTCTTTGAGTGAGTTAAACAGAAGCCTCAAAGTAAACACAGAAAAAAAAAAAATCACGCAAAACGACAAACTGTTAGGATTAAAAAAAAAATATCAAGTGGGAACACAGATGATGTTTATTTAGCATCTTTCCTGTGTTCAGTGTGCATAGAGCATCCCAATGGATTGGCAAGGATGAGCATGGCCAAGCTATGGAAACAGCTAGCCTCTCCTTACATCCCTGCAAGGCCACTGCAGTGACACACCAGCCCTTAGGGCTCTATTAGAAGCACTACACCTGGTGTTTACATGATTAGGCCTTTCTTCAGATACATCTGGAGCACTCTGGGATGCTCTAGTCTAGTCACCATCTACATCTTGGCATTTACTGAGCACCATAAAAAGGGAGCGGTGCTCTGGTGGAAATACCACTGTATTCAAGCCTACTCACAAGTAAGGATTGTGATGTCTTTCCACAGATATGTCCCCTCTCCTCTTACCAAGTTTTCTTTCCACATAGCGAAACATTTCACAGCGACTAGGGGAAGTGTTCTTAACACTCTGGATGTTTTCAAAATGTGGTGATATGACTGACATCAGAAAGGATGCTGCTGGAAGAGGGGTAAATGTGTGTATAAACATCATATCCCCCAGCACCTTCGAACCATGTGAAGCTGTCATACAGCTTCCTATGTATATGCATTGGAGGTTGGAGTAGATGATCTCCAAAGGTCCCTTCCAACCCTTACCATTCTGTGATTTGGCTTGTGCACCAAAATAATACACTTGAATATTTAGGTATATCTCATACATTGTGCACATGATATGCATCACACACATGCACAGATCTGCAATGCTGGTAAAGAATTAAAATGCATCACACAACTAATGTCAAGTGTTTTGCAAACATGAGAAGCAAAAATCTTTTTGCTCTCCCAGGACTCTTTCACAATGTTCTACATATAAAATTTCAGACTCCAAATTCAAAGTGAAGCTTAGCATAGGGAAATTGTGATTTTCCTTGAAGGCGCAAAGGAAAATTCAGGATTATATGAAAGACATGAGGTTAGTTATTAGTAGTGTTGTTCTTCAAAGGACTATAGAAACTGAAAAGACTGATGTCATGGGAAAGCCAAGTAATTGGTGAAAATGCTTTTAAGGTTAACCCCTTCTTTTACTGCCTCTGAAGAACTGCAAAGAGACTTGACAAGATTTCCTTGCTGCTTGCTTTGTGCCAGAAGCACAATTCCTTGGGCTTATCACTTGCAGTGAGCCTATTTTCCTACTTAAAGTTTCTCAGCCCCATTTTATACTTTGATATAAACCTGGTGGCCGCCACAGTCTATCCAGCAGCCTGAACACAGCAACACATCAGGAAGAGCTGTGCACCCCACTGAGCACACCCTGGCTATTGCAAAGCCACCAAGAGCCTTCCAGTTCACAGACCCCCCAAGGGGTCTCTCATAGCCAGGATTGCAGAGGTGCATAGAGTGTGGTCACTCCTGTTCATTCCATTGAGTGCTATTTGCTCAAGCTACTGTCTTGAAGCTAAATTAAACTAGAAACATGTGGGTATTACACTCCTTAGCCCTAACATGAGCATGCTCGAAAAGCAAATTGGACACGTTCTGGCCTTGCAACTGCCCTCCACCTGTTTGTCCCCTGATGTTGCTTGCAGCCCACTTGTCTTGCACAAGATGCACACAGAGGGAGGGATGCAAAGGCAGGTTTGAGGTAAACTCGCCCTCATTCAGCTTTGTCCACCTCTGCCTCCTGTGTCAGACCTCAGCAGAGCCAAAACAATGATAAAAACATGCTGCTCCCCCAGGATCTGCAGCATATGTCCATGCACATGGGCAGCCAGAACTTGGTCCTCCTTCTATTCCTCCTTTTAATGAGAATTGACAGGCCAGTGCCTCTACTGAGGCGGCTCAGACTAGGAATAGAAAACATGTAGCAATGATTCACTCCAAATAAAACTCACAAAATTCTTTTGTTTTACTTAATGTAAGTGCTGCTTCTGCTAGTCATTAATTCCAAATTCTATAAATTCCTTGGTTTGGCCCTGGTTACGTCATTTCAGGTTTTTCACTAAACAATCACACAAATCAAAATTATCATCTTCCAGGTAAATTTGAGACGCATTTTGTATTCATATACAGTTAAGTGTCAAAAATAGCTACCCCTTAACATCTCCTAATACGCATGCTCCTTCCAGCATAAGAGTTTACTTGACAAGGTATTCAGCAATGGTTACTACACTGTACGTGTATATCCTGCCTTAATCCAACAGAACTTTCAGCTTTCTTTTGGAGGCATAACAGTTGAATTGATCTTTTATATAGGGGGACAAATTTAATTTTCCGGCTCCAATTTGGAAAAGAATGCCTATTCAAGACAGCACTTAAGCCTCACAGAAGTCAATGGGACCTAAACACATGTTTACAATTAACCATGTGCTTAAGTGGTGGTCTGAACTGGGTGAATAAATGTGAAGTCAGTAGGTCTGCTTGCATAAGAAAGAATTACCAGTCTGGGAGAGCATTACAGAATTTGGCTATAAGAGGCTGGAGGATTAGTAACAAATGTGTCATTCCTGTAAGTAATTTACTTAAACCAAAGCCATGGCAGAGCTGTTTAGAGTATGCTCTCAGATTAATTTGAAGGACAGACTTAGAACATAATTATCAATGAAGGACAACTGTAAATTTGTAATAATATATCAGAATCACCAACTGACTTTCAAATGAGATCTACAGAACTGAACATCCTGCTCAGATTTAATGAGTTCCAGCCCGTTTCAGAGCTAGGTTGTGACTCCACATAGAAAACTGAGTAAGTAGCAGTGCAGGCCAGAGAAGTAATTGTGGCTTCAGAAAATGAAACCAAAGAGCATTTGTAATAGCCTCCAAACCCTTCCAAAATTATTTTTGCGGTAGCATTTTTATGAGAAAAATATGAGAAGCCATCAACAGAGCTTAAGAGGTGTAAGTTCCCAACTCTCATTGACTGATAAGGGTCCTGTAGACTGTCAGACACTTCTCTGGATACTCTTAAGATAACTTAACAGGAAGAATAAATCCCTGTATTGGCCATATTTAAAGAAACATATTATGATTTCCAGGTAAGTTTATCATGCACATCACTTACCTTCCTCCTTCCCAGGCTTGCTCAGTATTACTGACACATTTGATGAAGCTTGCATTCTCTGACATTACATAGAATAGGAAAGGGAATCATCTCCAGATGTCACTCCAGCTCTGTAAGATCAATGAGAGAATGAGAAATTTGTTACAGTTAAGAAGACTTGGACTAAAAGACCCTTAGTTGTTTTTTTTTAAATCAGTGCTCCTACCGCACTTTTAACTCATTACAGTCATAAATGGCTGTGGAAGGCGACTCTCCAAACTGGACTGACACCATTTTTTTCAGTGCCAGAAGCTAAAATCAGCAACGATTTGTCTGAAGAACATACAAGTGACTGCAGCCCTCTGAGATAATGCAGAGCTTCAGCAGCTCCACCTCAGCTCACCGCAGGGCAGCTACATCCCACTGCTCCCTGCCAGAAGGCTACAAGACCCCACAGGACCCTGGGATAATAGTGGGAGCCATCCCTTCTGGATATCTCCCCTCCTCTTCACCATCTCCAAGAGCGCCGGAAACAGCAGGCCAGGCATCTGTGCTGGCTTTCCGTTTTGCAACCAGACAACACTGGTGTCCTTGTGCTCAGAGAGCCACATGTGACTATTCTAAGGCTTTACAGGTAATAAGCCAGCTCCAGAGTCTGCGACAGCTCTGGAGGTTACTAATTAATTCACCACAGCTGCTCTGCCCTCTTCACAGTAACTAGATCTGGTAAACTTGTGGGCTGTGGGGCTAAGGAGACCAGGGCTCTGAGGTACGAGGAGGGACGTGCTGTTTCCTCAAATTTTCCCCTGCTGAACTTGGGGTACAACTCCAGGGAGTCAACACACGCAAAAAAGCAATCCTTTGCTGCCAAGTGCCTATGTACATAAGGCACGGCATGCACACAAGCAAGGACAGCATTACTGCCGCTGAGGTGATCACAGAGCACCAGAGCCCCAGTACAGTGGCTGCTGCTGCTGCTGCACTTAGGCATATCCATGTGTCTCTGACTTCTCAGGATAAGCTCCAGCTCTGTGTCCTTCCTGGAACCCTCTCAAACACACCCAAGGGGCAGGCCCTCAGCCTGCAGACCCCTTCACAGAAAGGCTTTCTGCCCAGTCCAGCTGCCCTGAGCTCCCAGGACAAGTGCCGACCCTCCAGTTACTTAAAAGATTTTTCCCCCACAATTCTGACAATACACAGAGAGAGGGTTACAGCTGGCCTTAGAAACACAGGAAAATTGAAGCAGGTAATACTCTTGACTTCCAGCAGATCAAGAAATATACCTGTCTAAACAACAACAAAATACCAATACCTATTTACTTGCTGCTATTCTTCCAAGATCCTGAGACATTTCTGGGGTTAACATCAGTCTTCTACAGCGTTGGAGGCCTTTCCTCCACCACACCAGCTCAATCCCCCTGCTAAATCACCCAGTGTGGCTCCAGTACCTGCAGTCACTGCATCCCTTTTCCCGAAACAGCTGCTGTGGAAGGAGCCTCTTTTAAAACATCACAGCCTCTGTTTCAGTTGACCCACCTGATCAGCATTAACAGGCAATCAAAGTCCCAGTCCCAATTACCACCAGCTCAGACCGGGAAAACAGGTTAGGAGGCCATCCCTTTACCCAAGCGTGTTCTGCCCGTTACCATCACTGTGGGCTCCAGGCCAGATACTGGGATTACTCCTGCTGTTTGCTATGGGGTTTAGATCAGCACAGAGGCAAAAAGCAAAGACAGAAGGCAAAGAAGGCCTGTGCTTAACACAGGATTTGTAATCTGACATGGATACACTCAGTTCAGTACCAGCCTCCTCAGAGCAATTCCCCAATTTGCCACGCTGCTTTCAGGACAGACCAGAATTCTGCTAAGGAGGGTCTAGATACACCCTCCCATTTTAGGGGGTCTTTGCCATGCCGGGGGTGGATGGAGAGCTGTGTAACCCCTTCAGTTTCAGGGCTGATCCCCTTATCGGTGTCAGGGGCTGGCAGTTTGCTCATTGGGCACAGGATGGAATAGAATCATAGAATGGTTTAAGTTAGAAGCAACCTTAAAGATCACCTAGTTCCCACCTCCCTGCCATGTCCCATGGGCAGGGACACCTTCCACTAGATCAGGTTGCTCAAAGCCCCATCCAGCCTGGTTTTGCCCAGGGATGGGGCATCCACAACTTCTCTGGGCAACATGTGCCAGTGCCTCACCACCCTCACAGCGAAAAATCTCTTCCTGATACCTAATCTAAATCTACCTTCTTCCAGTTTGAAGCCAATACCCCTCATCCTATCAATGGATGTGGGATGTGAGCCAGGGAGCCACAGCGGGGTCTCTGCCCTGCACCACCAGACCGACCCACATGCCGTGACCTGTGCTGAGCAGCCGTCACGGAAGAGCATACGCTCCACAGCCCCTGGCTGGCTTTGCGCGCACCAGACGCAGCTGGTCAGCAGGCTGATCAGCAGTTATTTGGCACATGGGCTCCCAAAGCCGGGGGAGAAACCACAGCGCGGTGCTGGGAATATATGAGTTGTCAGCACCACAGCAGGAGAGCAAGAGACAGGGACGAATGGAGGCCGCCAAGCCAGTTCAATCTGCGCCTGCACATGCCAGAGGACAGACTGACACGGGACAGGAGGCCGGGGCGGCAGGGCTTGGGCAGCCCTGGAGAGGCGGCGAGTCAGTGGCATGGTCGGGTGCCTGAAGAAGGGCCCAGGATTGACATGACACAAGGGACATAAGTCTCCTGGTTTTGAGTCCCCTCTGCTTGCCCTGACCCAAAACAGCTCCTGTGGCCCTAGCGTGCCTTTCCTCAGCTTGCTTCCTCTGTCCTCATTGTAAGACAGGGCCCTGGCTTCCAAAATGCCATATCTTCCCTATGCTCCCAGTCTCCTGCTGCCTTGCAAAACCCTCTGTGCCAAAACACCATGTCGATCGTGTCCCACTGCCGCAGAAGCTGCTGCCATCGGTGGTGTCTGTCACTCGGCATGAGCAGCAAAGCGGCAGTGGGCTCACGGCGAGCACGAAGGGAAACAGAGCCGAGCTGGAGTGGCAGAGCCAGCCCCTCCAGGAATCAGACCCCTTCTTTCCTTGGGATGCTACGTGCAGTGCTGGCTGCAGCGTGGTTTGGAAGCAGCAAGAGGCACGCCAACATCAAAGGGGCACTCATCAGCCCAGAGCGGCTTCTTTCAACCATTATTCTCATTATTCTTTCTTTTTTTTTTTCACTTTCTTTTGGGAAGCGGACTTCATGACACATTGCACAAAGTATTTTGCACTCACCTCACCTACCTCCCAGCCAACAAACCCAAGGTGAGCTGCTCGGGCTAATGAATTAATGCCTTCCCTGGACCCACGTGCATGGCATGTGGCACCCACACCCTCTGCAACTCATCAGGCCAAAACGTTGCTCCTCCCTGATCCTATGCACGTACACAGAGGAGCACAATACACTCCTTCTGGCCAGGAGGCGGGGGGGGAAAAAAGCTCTCTCTTTGCACTTTCACGTGGCTCCTAAGCTTCGCAGAGCGGGGGCTGTTTGCACGGGGCTGCTGGGGGTGATGGGGCCAGCATGGGGGGTGGGTGGCCCCCCCATCTCCCTGCAGAAGGCTCCCGGGTGGTGAGCCAAGGGCCGCAGAGAGTAGATGTGGCACTAGGGCACAATGGGCAGTACAGGGCACACAGGCCATCCATTAATGTCAGGGCAGAACTCCTTGCCAGCGGAATGCGGTGGGCGCTGGGGGCTGGCATGAGTTCAAAAGGCAACCAGGGAATTTCACAGCAAAGACAGGCACAGAGGGCTAATATCTACAACGTCATCGATCCTAGGTCAGGCAGTCTCAGAGTCACAAATTGCTGGGGACTGGATGAATGGCATGCACAAGTGACATGATCTGCTTGCCAGGTCCTCCTTCTGCATCCGTGCTAGCCATGAAGAGACCGGCCACTGAGCTAGGTGGACCGCTGCTCTCAGTGAGGAAGCAGGGAGTGGGGCCAGCATTTTCCCAGTCTCGTCTTGTTCCAGACAGGTGTCTTATCCCTTGGGCGTCCTGAGAAGCAGAGTAGCTTTGTAGTCCTGCCAGGGGACTGGTCCTGCCAGCACGAGGCGGCGGAGAGCGTGCCCCTGCACACGTGTTCCCGCTGCACCGTGCCGCCAGGTCCCCCGGGGAGGGCAGGGATGCAGCTCCCGGGACCCCGCTGCCTGCTGACGGGAGGATAATGCGGATGCGTAACACTAATGGCTGGCCAGGGCAATTTATCTAAGCCCTTTTGTGGCAGCCCCTGCCCTGTGAAGACAAAAGAGAGACTCGAGACATTAGATCACCAAATTTAGGGCCTGACCTGAACTTTGAAATAAAGCTTCGTCCGAGAGAGAAAGCAAGGGAATGACACAACTCTGTGTGCGCACGCACGTGTACGATCCAGGCGACCTCCCTTCCCTTCAAACCACGAGCTCTCACAAAGCTTCTCACTGCCCAGCAGGATTAGGCACATTTGGAGGCTTTGGTTTTCACACAAGCTGTTGGGCTGTTTTATGAAGCAGAGTCAGCCCAATCCGAGACACATCCCTGGGCTGCCAGCATGGTCCCCCCACCCGGCCCCGCTGACACAGGGGCTGGCAGGCTGCACAGAGAGGCCAGGGATGGAAAAGACCATGGAGAATAGGCTCATTCCACTGTGCCAGATAGCTTTCTCTCGAGTCACTGCTGAGCACCGCAGCGTTTGGAAAGAGTCCATGTGGCACATATAAGCTATGCTGGAGACTTATATAGCAGTTTTCTGACCCAGCAGCAGGCACAGTGCCAGTGCTTTTATATATATAGTTTGGGGTTTTTTTTAAGTTTGGCTACTTATTTAATTGCCTGTCCCACTTCTGAAGAGCATCTTCCGACTGGTCATTTGCAGTAACCCTGAAAGGCAGGAAGCGGCATGTTCCCACACGGGAGGCTGACCATGACATCATACCAACAACTGATAGGAAACACTCCTCACAGCTGCCCCAGCAGCTCCACCACCCCACCAGCACACACACACCAGCCCACCCAGCGCTCCCCAGGACAGCAAGGAGCCTCCCCACGCACACACTTATCAAAGCCCGGACCGAAGGGACCTGGCAGCGTTTCACACAGATGTGCATTTCCTACACTGCAGACCAAAACAATTTGCAGGCTGGATGGCCCGGGAACATGAGCAGCACGAACAAAGGCTCCCGCTTCCCCTCCTGCCCCCAAGGGAAAAGGCACACAGGTAACAAACATCATTTATCGGCCAACTTGTGTTGAAAGACCCTGCGTCCTCCCCAGCAGAGGAGCAGGAGGCGAGTCAGGAGAGAGGTCTACAGGGGTGATGGCAATAGCCTGGAGAGCCTTTCATTGTGAGGTTATTGTTCTGAATCTGGCCCAGCCGACAGACCTTATCAAGCGTTGTTACTACACAGCACCCATTTCATGGCCATGAGTTGATCATTAGGCTTCTTAGGTAGCAGCTGTTCACATCATTAAAAATACCACTTGCAACCCTGGCCATCTTAGCAGAGACACTGAGGATTTAATTGGAAAGGACACCATAAATATTCTCCTTTTGTCAGTCTAGATGATCCGCCCCAACCAGGCCTAAGGCATATTAATGGAAAAGCTGCTGCCACCCAGCTCCACGTCTAGTGAGTTTAGTCACCAGAGTGGTGAAAGCAATGCATGAGTGATTGGTCTTGGGAAAATATTTGTTTAAATGGTAAAGAATCCCCAGAAAACAATTAGCTAACATCTGCTGAACCGCTGGCAGTTTGATTTATCTCATCATTTAGAAAACCATATATTTAAGAAAATATATCAAATGAGAGCTGGTACATGTAAATATTCAAATTGAGGTCTTCGAGCAGCAAATTCTTGCTACAGAGGAGGACAGCTAGTGCTTTTTTTATAATTTAGCAGTTTTTCTGCAGTGCCTTCCCAAGCAATACTGGAAGGCTACTCTTCAAAGGAGACTTGCTTTGGTAAGGGTGGGAGTTAGTACGTTTTCTCAGCAGCAATGCAAGCAAAGTAAGCTTCATAATCACATCACCTTATATTCTGTGATGTCCCCCACCCAGATTTCTATCAGACATTTCAACTCTGGGTCAAGCTTTCACCATTGCAAAATGAATTGAAAATAAACAATTGGGGGGTTAGTTCTGTAAGTCATTTCCAGGGTTTTCTTCTCCCCTTCTCCTCCCATCTACCAGACAGAAAATATCGCATTAATCCCAAAATGGCAAATCACTTCTGAGTCCTGGGAAAGTCCCTGTAGCAAAGAAATAGCTAGAATTTTCCTTCAGAGAATTAATCTATAGATTAATAAAATCTGCATACTTTATAGCTATAATAAGTGAGCCTGGACCTAGTAGGTACTCAATGCTTGTTACTATTTGAGTTCAGCAGTCAGAATCTGACCATAAATACAATAGCTATACCAGAAATTCTGCTGTACCAGAAGCTCTTTATCTTTCCCCAAAGTTTTAGAAAAACAGCCATCCTGCAGTCCTGTCCTACTTAGCTACATATTCATTACTTTTTTCCACATATAAATACATTACAATCATATATGCGTTATAATGAAGGATATGTACCTAGTCTATCTATATTATAGCGTGTATGTATTTACTACCTATATTCACATACTATACATAAATGTTGGTTTGTTTAGAAATGCAGCATATAAATATACGACATCACTTTGCTGCTTCAGTCATAAGTGAGTACACTGAACTGCAGCTGTAAAAATAAAAGGAATAAAAGTCCATTTTATGGTGTGTCATCACTTATTTTTTCCTGTTTATCCAGTAACTCACAGTGTCAGAAAGGCTATAAAGCATCCTCAGCTGCTAGTCTGAATTCACAAAGTTCCTGCTGTATCCATGAACTTGCTCTTGCCTTGAATGCTCAGAAATTTAGTGGTCAAGGATTTGAAAAAGAGGGCTGGGATTTTTTCATTCTACAAAAGTAGCCCTTAGTGCCCAGGACACTGACTGAGCCTGGAGGATGCCTTAGGAAACCAGTAGAAACGATGCAAGACCAACACCTCCTCACCCAGGATGCCCCATCTAGCATGGCTTCTCCAGCCACCTCGACCCTCACCCCTGGTCACCCACCTCCTTCCCCAGCATCCATCGCCCCGCGACTGCACCCTGCTCCCTACTTGTACTGGGCTGCAAAGCACCTCCTGGGGCACCAGCACTACCGAAATCACCCCTGCACAAGCCCAAAACTTCGGCATGGCGGGGGCAGCCGTGCTCCCATCACATGGCACGGGCAAGCGCCACGCTGAGTGTCACGTGCAGACCAGGGCCATGGGGGAAAGCTTGTCCCTCTGGTAAATTTTCACCTGTCACCTCAGGCACAACCTGCATCCCACGTGCTTATGGTTGCTTTGCATGGTGACAGCCGAAAAGGATGCTTTTGGATATTGCTTCTGACTTAGACAAATCACTCCAGCTACAGAGGCTGGTGTAGGGCTGCATTTGCACATCATTTGTGTGATGTGCACATGGAAACAAGCTGAACCGAGGTATATGATCTGAATGTGTTCCCGTGCTACAGGGACAAGTCCCAAAGTCACGTTTAGAGAGCATCTGTCTCCAACACTGCGTTGAGGCTAGTTATTAACTCATGAGCCCAGTCTTAGTGGCATGTTCTACCGCAGGGCAATTAACGGGCACGATGCATCCTAAGGCAAGAAAACAACAAAGAAAAGGCTTAGTCTTACTGTAAACTAAGCCAGGCAAGGCCAACACTGTTCCTGTGAAGGAGGAACACACACCCTTGATATTACCATTGAGACAAGCACTCTTTGGAAGATGGCAACTTTGTGCCAATTCCTATTTTTCTGGATTCTTATGTTTTCTTTTCCCTTCAGTCATATCTTGCCTTTCCATGTGAAGAAGGACTGAGCTGAGCAGAACCCAGCGGTAATTAACATAAAACATCAAGCTCTGCTTTCAAGAAGAAGCTGAGGAAACACGCTGGCTATTATGCAGAGACCACAGAGACAAAGCAAGAGTTACACTAATGAAGACAGGAAAGATGACGAACCCAGACTCAGGAAAGCGAACAAAAGCATCAGGCTGAAGTGCAGCAGCAATTTTATTCTAGCAGCTATCTTCTGGAATCAAAATTTGAATTAAAAACATGTTTATAATGAATGACATCCCCCTCTGCAGCCGAGCAGCATTCATGTGGAGAACAGATAGCAAGATTAGTCATCAGTGAGTTAAGGAGTGGCAATGGGTGGTGGAGCCCCACAGACCCTGCTCAGGGCAAATCCCCTCGAGAAAGGGCAGAGGCATCATGTCCCAGGTGGAGAGCTCTCCCTGAGTCTTATCATCCATAAAACCTAAAAAGAATAAAAACAAGGAGAGCAATTGGTGCGTTCAGCTATTCGTTCTGGCCAGCAATATCGTAGGGCAGCAAACGGCAACCCCAGCTATAAAATAAGAGCTAACCTGAAAGGGAACTGTTTTCCTTTCAGATTTTTTCTCAGCTGAGCCACCTACATGGAGCAATCGCTTTTTCCCCCCTGCTCTCCCTGCTCCAGCAAGTGTCAGGGCTGGCAATTCTTCTGCAGGCATTAAGGTCCTGATCTTGCTCCCAGCAAAGTCAAAGGCAAAATTCCCATTGTATGAAGGATCACAACTGATTTCCTGCAAGCTTGATGAAGTTGTTCAAGCCAGCTTCCCAAAACAAGCCAATGAATTTTTAAAACCACAGCTGGGGGTCTACTGTATTATAACGTGACCCCTGAGAGGGTAAAAATTGCTGCGAGGTGAGTCCTCCTAGCTATTGTTCTAGGCTGCTGACTCAGGAAGACAGTGCTGCCTTGTTCCACATCTGAAAGGGCTTTTTTATTTATTTCGGGACCACACATGCTAGAAATGGCTTGGGGTTGTTGGTTTGTGGGTGGAAGCAGGGGGTGGGAGGTTTCCTCCGTCGACAGAAATTGTGAGGAAACTCAGGGTTTGTGCGAACCAGCTTTCCGGTGCCCCGGGACGGCGGGAGGCCGGCAGGGCTCTTGCCAGGTCTCCCCACAGGCGCCGATGCTGGAAAACCACGGTGCCAGGGAGGCAGGTGCGGCTGACAGAGCATCCCTGGGGCAGCCGGGCGGTGGGAGCGACCTTCTGGAGAAGGTGGGAACCAGATCAGAGGGCGCCGCACAGGAAAACGCTGGGGACGGCCAACCTCTAAGAGGAAGCTGGGGCTGCAGTAGGCGTCGTGCAATTCCTATGAGCCACTAATAAATTCCAAAGAGGAAGGGAGTTGAGCTGGGATGCTGATAAAGAGCCCCCCTGCTCCACGGAGGGTGGAGGAGGGCCTCTGATCATGCACCCTTGGTCTACAAAAGTCTTGAAAGCTGGCTGCTGCTGTGGTCAAGCCATGGTGTGCCACTGCCACAGCCCACTCCACCCTGTCTCCAGGTTACTCCGGCACACGGACCGCCAGCATTTCCTATCAAAGCAGAGACTGGTCAGCCTATTCCGGGCAGGACTGTGAATGCCGCTGAGGGGGCTGTCGCCTGAGTCTGTTTGACCTGTCCTGAATTAGTTCCCACTTAAACACATGCAGAAATAAAATGAGCCTATCGCTTTCCTATCAGCAATTTATGGAACATTAGAGTCTGAATTGGCAAAAGTCCCACTTTGCTGAGAGCAAGATCAGGCGCTCGCGCAGCACTTCACGTACAATTACTTTTAATTCGGCTCAGTTACCAGTGAACTATAATATCTGCGAGAATTTTTAAATGGATCATTTTGTCAGTTTTTCTCCTTACACTTGCTCTGCCTTAGACACTTGTCACCAATTTTATTTAATTAGCACCACAATTGTATTAACACCACATTTTTTTAAATTTAATTATGCTTCTGCAGTACCCCAGCTTGTTTTGTGCAATTAGCGCTCTACTTTGATACAAATTAATCTCCCTGGAGAACTGCATCGAAAATAGAGAAAAAGAAGAGACCTCATTTAATGGAAATAACAACATCAACTGACTATATATGTATATAGCCCTCATATGTTGCCAAACATGCAATTTGAGGTTTGTGCCTCCCATACACACAAAATGATCAAGCAGTTTTCTCAGGAGTGAGTTCAGTAATTTTATTTTGTTGTGGGCTTTCTGACCTGGATGTAGCACAAAGAGTTAACTCTGTCTTCTGCTTTATCAGGCAATTTAATCTAAAGAGGACAGGAGGAAGACCGGTTCCTGTATCTGGTAAACATTTGCTTTATCAGGGAATGTAGGAGTGCCTCTCACAGCCCTTTCTCACTTAAACCACAGCCACAGAGAATTTGAGGGGGATTTAAGGTATTTAAAGCCACTGACTCCCAGTCTCTGTGATGCCCTTGCCATGCTGAGGTTTTAGTGTTTTGACTGCTCTCCACAAAAATGACCTGAACCTGAACCACTAACTTATTCTCCAACTTGCTTATATGGAGAACAGCAAAACAGAGCTAATTCCAGCAATGGAAGAAACCACAGGCTGACTTTACTCGTTACCCCTCTTTGTGCTGCGGTATCAGAAGCGAGCAAGAAGCAAGGCCCAGGAAGGGGTGTTTTGCCCAGTCATCTGCTTCAAATCTCTTTGTACTGTCTTGTCTATACAATTTGCCACCACCGGCACTTAAGTGCATGTTTCACCAAAGAGAGGTGTTTGTGGAAAGCCCGTGTGAGAGCAGAGCATGGGACCCAAGGACCGTGCACGCACCCACGCCGTCAGGTGGGTGGGCTGGAGTGGTATAATTTGTCTGGAGCATCACAGCTAAGGGGCACAGCAGAGTACGGGGGGGTAGCCAGCAATGCCAACAGAATGAAAAGATTGCGAGCACGATGGCAGGGTGACCAGCCGGTTAGTACCCATCCTGCAGAAACCAAAAGCTGCTTCTGAGTTTTATGAAAAATCAGAGAAATTGGACCTGGGGTGGACACTTGAGACCGTCACCAGAATCACCAGTAAAAATAGGAGTTGGTGCGTTTTTGCATGTTTCCACTAGCTGAGCTTCACAGGAGCTGACACCCTTGCTACTGCCCTTGGAGACTATTGACCACGGCAGCAAACCTCCCCATCCACCCCAAATGTGGCAGGGTGGCAGAGTCACATTGTCTTCAGGTGTCCCTCTTAGAGATGCTTGCTCCTGGGGCAACTGCAGCTGCCCCAGTCTGTTGCACCATCAACTGAGTGTCCGCAGAGCAATCCAAGCAGGCTTGGCTAAAAGCTACGTGGTGAAAAGGAGATGGAGGAATTTGTGCCCAAAGCGTGTTCACTCACACTCAATTCAGCCCTAAAGCCAGGGTACTTTTCTGGCAGCCTTCAGAGGGATGCGTTTAGAAGTCTCATATCGGGTAACTATGAGGCTCCTCCTGCAAAATGTCACCCGTGTCACAGAGGAGCTGGAAATAACTGCAGAGAACACGAGGTTGGGCGGTTCAGATATTATCCCGAACCCTTTTTGTCCTTTGGAATGGTACTAGAAATTTCTCACAAAGACAATCCACAACATTTACTGTTTGATCAGAAATACTGTAAAAATACACTTTCTCTTACTGTTACGGCGTCTCCCGCTTGTTCAAACTGTGATGGAGAACAGACACATTGAGAAGAAAGGCACAAATGGAAAGCTGGTAAAAAAGTGGGGAAGAGTCAATCAGCTACACAGAACTGAAAACAGATCAAAGACTATATCAATGATTAACAGGAGTACATCAGGGGTTTTTGGCTTTTCAAAGCTTACTCTGAGCCAGCTGAAAGTGAAATGTGATGTGCTGCAACCTTCCGGTGTGTTTTAGAGCAAACGAAAGTCCTATTTAACATACATCAGCAAACTACAGGCTTGGTATTTCTTTTCACAACTGATTTCTTGAAACTTTACCCTTTAGCTGGTCAAACAGGCTGTCTTGAGCATCTGACAATCTTACCCCAGCCAAGTCAAATTGGCTGTCAAAGAAATAAAAGCCCAGGATTTGCCTTGATGTTTTCTGTGGTCTGGGATAGCTGAACATAAAAACAGTGTCAGAGCGACACTTGGCTTTGTCTTGTTGCCACCAGCCTGTATTCTGTTGGTCTGGCATCTTTCAGTTTTAGGTGTGTAAGACAGGAGAAAATTTGGCATCCCCTAGTTTACTTAGTGACTGAGGAGCTTGGTAAGGTGGAGGGATTCAGATTGTTGTGGAAAAGCACCCAGAAGTTCAGAAAGAGCTGTCTTCCCCCACCACCACTAATTACTGTCAGGAGGACACAGCTTGGAAAGAACAAGTTGCAAGCTGTACCAGAACAGTCCTTGTGTGGGAGATGCCTTTTGGGGGTGGTGGGGGCAGAGGGGCTGTTTGCCGCCTGCCCTGGGCAAACACTTGCATTTCTGAGATGCCCTGGTGGGCTGCAGAAGCAGGACATATCTTCATCTGGGAAACCAGGGAAGCTTTAGAGCCACGTTTGCTTTTGCATTCCTCACGGGCTATGCTACAGTTTGACCTCAAATCAGTTCCCAGTCCTTCTGTCTCTGTGAGCGACCACAATATCCAACACAGGCGGCTTGTCCCTCTGCTTTTCAGCCCTCTCCCAGCCTGCAGCAGGGTTGCCACCATGCATTAAAAAGGATTGTGCAGGGTTTTTTCCACTCCAGGCCAAGGTATGGACAAAGGCCACATTTTCTGTAGTCAGTATGAAATGATTCCCATGTTTTCCACTGCAACAGGGTTATCTTTCTAAACCTTGTTACCTGGTACGTTTGAGTTCATATGAGTGGTCCAGTGAAGGGCAACATGGTGGACTCAGGTAGGCTCGAGCCAGCATCCCTAGGACAACCTGGCACCTTCAGAGGTCCCCTGGGCAGTGATCCTCCATCTTGCCCCATTTAAACCCTCAGGGTCAGCACTCACAAGGATGGCTATGACCAGCGTTGCCCTCCCTTGGGTTGCCCAGCACAGAGGAGGCAACCTTTCATCCTTTTTCTCTGCTCACCAAGCCAAGGAGGAGCACGTTATCCCCACGTTCAGGGCAGCTGTGCTTCCCAAGCGCTCCCACGAGCACAGAAGGCTGCCTCCAAGTGTCACGGTTTAGCTGTAATTACTCCGGGGAGACAATCTGCGAGGGCCTTGTCTACCCCGGGGGCATCTGCCTTGGTTGCAGCCAGCAATGATCTCACCAGCGGCAGAGGGCTTCCAGCCCAGACAGACAGACACAGCCACGCCAAAACACCATTCGCACCTCTGCGGTTTATCCAGCAGGGAGAAGCTGCTGGGTGAGAGCTGCGTTCGGCAGTCCTGTGCTCAAGGTCCCGTGTTCCACGGGTGAAGCCATCGGTGTCACCAGCGTGGTTGCCTGCGCATGGCAGCCCTCTCTTACCCCCTGGCAGGTGTTTGCTCTGCTGATCGCTCAGATGCAAAGCACTCGGCGGGGGTTCCGATCAAAACCCTGGTGACCCAAGGGGGCTTTTGCCAACCCCACAGGGCTGACATTCCAATGCTCAGCCGCACATCTCGGTCATACCTCCGGCTAAGGGGTTTCTCGTTAGCACATTAGAGCACTGCCAGCTAAAGAACCCTTGTTAGCGAGTGCTGCACGGAGCAGTTGATCACTTCAGCAGCAGCAGACCAAGTTACTTTGGAGATTAATGACACAGTCGTTCAGCTTTGTCCTTTCTGTTTGTTAACTAGTTCGTTCTGCAAATAATAAATACGGAGGGGGGAAAAAAAAACCACAACACCCAACTCCATTCTCCAGAACACCACTGTGAGGAGACAGGATTAGAATGACATCAAGTGGCTTCCAGCGTGACTTTGTGCAGTGTCAGGGTAGACATTCATACTGCAATACAATTATTCAGTCAATCCCACTCCCTGTGAAGTCAATGGATACTGTGCCAGGGACTTCAAAGGAAGAAGGATCATGCCCTCCTGTGCATTTTAGGGCTCTAGCAGAGGTTGCTAAAAGCAGTTTTTAAACAAAGTAATCCCATTTATTTTTCAGAGAAGCATGCAGAAACACTAGACTTGCTAGCTGCTAAGGGAATTCAATTTTTTTCCAGTTAATTGTTGTTCCTAAGCAGAACAAGAATGAAAACTAAGATCTTTTTTTTAATCTTCTGCAAAATGAAAATTCCAAAAACCACAAAGCTCAGTTTGGATCAATTAAAACCTTGTTTTCCAGTAATGTCAAAACGTGGTTTTTTTTTCGTTTGGGTATCTGCTTCGTAAGAGATTATGCTTTGTCACAGAGCATACAAAATAAGTATTTCAATGATGTTTTAGTTAAATGAGGCACCAGAATGGTCCAGTCTGACAAGGTCTGTAAGGAATGTCTGGACCACATTGCAAACTTTTCATTCAGTTTGCTTTGGGGTTGGTTGGTTTTTTTTTTTGGTAACTGAAATCCAGAATACACTGATTTTTCATTCTCTGATAGAGAAAAAAGGATGGTTTTGAGTTGTTCTAACCATCATCTACTAACTCACAACTTGCATTAAGGGAACATTTATAAAGAATTAATAAATGACCAACAGATACCATGGATTTGTTACAGACACAAATATTATGATTGCTCATACGCATACAAGTGTTACAGAAATTGAGAGAAGCCCATTGACCTCCCTCCTGTCCTCTGTTGTAATCCATTAACTACATACTCAACCATCTATTTGTTCTATATTAACCATGGGTCCAGCTTCGTCTGTTGATAAAGCCTACCCCTCACATAAAGCATGACTGTTTATGTGACAGCTACTTTGCACCAGCACCTAGGGTGACATTCCAGATGTGGAGGCTAGCCTCCACAAAGGCTTTGCCTCCATAAAGGCTTTGCCTCCATCCAGGGCAAAGTGCCCCATGTGAGACACGAAGTGCGATACAGGAGGTGTTTATAGCCCCTGCTCGCATTGGGCTGGGCATGATGCTGGGGGAGATGGTGAGATGCAAAGGGATTGGCAACAGGGGGGAGATTTATGCACCGCCAGGTCACGAGGCTGGTAGTTCTCACACTGTCCAACTTAATGTACTGTTTAAAGGCTACAGCGGTGAAAGCAAATAATCTGTAAAAATAATGGTTTTTTTTTTAATCATCTGTACAGTCCTGAGCAAAATCGTCCGCTGTCTGTGGTCCCCTGAGTTTTTCCATCCCGCACTGGTTCCCATTTTTGGAGGACAGGTGCTTTTCATGCCATCAGGTGATGAAAAGCCGGCACTGTGCGGGGTGGCTTTCAGCAATCCCACCCCCTGCTACGGTGGCCTCTGCTTTAGCTTCATCTCTGAGATGGAGAGCTCTGATGACATCCTGCGTTGTAGTAATTTATGCACTTCTAATACAAAGAGCCAGCTCCTCTCAATCTCCCTTTCGGATGCTCCTCTCACAAAAATGGAAACAAAAGACGATCGCAAAGCCCAGGAGGCTGCTGGGGCTCGGCTGTTCAGCATAGCCATTTCCTACCCAGCGAGAAAAAGAGAGCCAGAGAGGGAGGGAGACAGAGATAACCCACAGCACAATTTACTGCCCCAAACAACCTCTTCAACTAACGGCACAACCGTAATGATTGGTGAGAAAAAGCGTTCTCTGCTAAAGCATAAGAGCAATTTACAGCGCGGCTCCCTTCCCAGCCCAAGGGCTCTGGGCAGTCGGGAACACTGGGAACGCCGGGCAACTCGGCTCAGGGCTGCAGCGTGCAGGACAGGGTGTGGGTCCGAGGGGCGTCTGGCAGCAAGAGGGGTGCTTTCTCCTCCCCCAGCCTCCTGACGCTGCGCAGACACAACCTTTCGAAGTGCATCCTGCCAAAACACAAATGCAATTGCGATAATGGCGATGAAGAAGGGTGCACTGAAATAGTTTTAGCATTTGAGATATCCCAGTTAATGTTTCTGGTTCATGGAAATCTTAAGCAGCTTGTTACATTAGCTCTGTTTCCTTGGTTAAGCAAAACCAGCTTTAAATCACTCTTCTCCAAGAGAGGGAATGGAAATTATAGGTGGTGTGCACGAGAGGAGCTCAGTTTTTACCAAAATCAGTTTAAATTAACACTGAAAATTTCACCACAAGTATTTGCTAACTCATTTTAAATGGGGCCTATATCAGTTTAAATTGAACTCTCATAGAGGTTTGCTTCAGCTGTTACAGAATAAACTAGTTAAATAGACTGCCATCTCTTCTAACGATTGCTAACATTATCATTACTTCTAAACTGAACAAGACACGCCAGGCTCAGGGTTCGATCTGTTGCTGAAGATGAGAGATGTCTAAAGTCATCTTTCAAATTTAAATACCAAAGGCATAAAGGTGGGTGTCTCGAGGAGAGACTACAACACATGCAAAGCTTAAAAAAGAGTCCAGGAAGAAAGGTCTTTGCTGTGAAGAAACACTCCTACAATTTTAAAAGGTGGTGGATAAATCAATCAATGGTCTTGTGTGCAAGCCTATATGTTTCAACAGAGTTGTGATAGCTCATACAATGTCTGAATTTGGACCTAGAAAATGGTGTCAGTGCCATCAGTTATTGTGTAAAATAGTCTCCTCCTCCTCTACCTTCTGGTACCCTAGGTACCTTCTGTGTTGCCACGTCCCTGCATGTCTTTTCTTGTCCCTAATGCTATCTCTGGAGGTACGTAAGCAAACCAGTAAGTGCTGGGTCTGCAGCAGCTTAGGTGTCTCCTTGTGCCCCTCCAGCTGCAGTATAAGGTCTCCAGACAGCAGGTTCCTCGGGCCAGTTCCCATGTTTCTAAAGCATGAGATAATTCCCAGGAATTAAAAAACTATATCCCCTCACTCAAAGATCAGGACTGTGTGTATTTATACAATACAAATCCAAATGCACCTACTATTCCTGAAATACCTTTTTTGCTTGCAAGTGTTTAAAAGTAGCATGTGCATGGGATAAATAATGCCTATATAGGACTTTAATGATAAAATTAATCTTCCTGTATGCTTCCCATAGTGTAATAAGGCATCGCAGTACTATGAACTGTCTTCATTATACTTCACAGGCAGGTATTGCTACTTTTTGCAAAGTCAACATGGCTCAAGTCAGTAAGAATAAAGTCACTACTCATAGCATTGCAAGCTTCATTTAACAGCATCACTAACCGAGTGTGGAAAGACTCACACAGAACAAAACAGGAAATAAAGGGCAAGGTAGAGCTCCATTTCCTAATTCTCGATAGTCCATACATAAATTTCCATACACTGCCTCACAATAGGCTTGTTATATGCCAATTAATCCATACTCTGGCTAATTCTCTAACTCTAATTTTGCTGCAAAATTATTCCCATCTTATTACAAAGGGGAAACTGAGGTTCATAAAGACAAAGAAAGGGAAAAAGAGCCTTGCCCAACCCCCAAGATTTCACTGCAAAGAATAGATTACACATTTCCAGTCCTAGTGGATATAAGGTTTATAAAAATTATACATATGAATTATTTCAGAATTTTAACAAATGGCCACTATTGTTGTCATTATTGTTGTGGAAACTATTTCACTGCCACGAGTAAGTAACAGCAGTGGCCCCGAGAGCAACATCAGAAGTCAGCAAGAAAAATTTGCTACAAGTGTGCAGTGAGTGATGCCACATCTCCATACCAGACCAGAAATTCTGGTCCAGTATTTCCCATTAAACTTGTTGCTTTACTCTAGATATTTCCTGCACAAATTCAGTCATGTGTCATTCACTCTATAAGTACTTTTCTTCTATCTATCGATTCATCATTTGTCTTTCTTTAGGCAAATATCAGGTGGTTGGGTAATTTGCAGTTACTTTTAGAAAGAGGTAATCATCCCGTCAATAGAGCAGAGGTGGCTCGATAAAAGATGCAGCAAAAGGAAATAATTGGGTCCTGAATGAGTGAATTAATGGTTTACTAGATCTTAATAAATCATCTGCTGCTTCCTCATGTATGTAATGGGAAAAGCTTCAACGATGCCTAGAGGGTCAGATTCCCTTATTGGTGGCAAAGACCACAAAGAAAGCTACTTACAGTTGAAGGTCTGGGAAGCAGAGGAGGAAACAGTAAGGTCAGGTTACTGCCTATGGTCAGCTGTATTCAAAACTCAGGGGAGCTCAGGGAGGCACCTGCAGTGTGGTAGCTCCAGGCTGCTGGGAGGAGGTGAGAGGGGAGGAAGACACCTGTATGGCATTACTGGGTTCCATGAACACCCTAGCATCCTCCTGCATCATTGGGAAACACAGCAAATATCAAGGAGCCCAATGCCAATGTGAAAGCACACTGCCTGGAGTTTAATTGCGGCCATCAGAGATGAGTGGTTACATGGACATGCCCATTCAAAATTAACGAGTCAGTTATTAGCTTCTGTAGCTCTTTAGAGAAGAGGTTGTAAAAAAGGATGGAAGCTCATAAAAAAAAAAAAAGAGGAAAAAAATCAAAACATTGTTTGTCTTCTAAATAAGATGAGGTGAAGCAAGCAGCAATAGATATCTGCCCAGGAACAAGAAACTTCACTGAAGGTCTCAATGGACTCAAGAAAAAAGTGCTGACCAGAGCCCACGGACATATAAAATGTGTGCAACTCAAGATATCCAGATTGTTCTTCTTTTACAGAATGTTAAGTGCTTCTTAGGACTAAGAGGAAAGTAAAAAAAAAAAAAATTGACAAAGCCCCCAGCTGTCAGAGCTCCTTAAAAAATGTCCCTTACATGACATGAACTAGCTATGATGTGCATGGCAGCAGTTGGACATCATTGTAACCACACTGATCTCCCATGTAGCCAGGGTAACCAAGAGTTCTTGGTGCCACTTGTTGAAGGAACAGGACCTCTCCTTCCTCCTCACCAGTCAATTGATGCCTGCCCTTGGCAAGGCAATGGGTGACTTGCTAGGGGGTGAACTGGTGCTTTTGCTCCATCCCACTATGCTGCACAGGAGGGTGATGCTCGTGTGTTTATACAAATGAAAGCTTCACTGTCTTGGACTGCTGCCGAAAATGAGAAAGATATTTCCATGCAACATTTTAGACCAGCTTTCTTTTAATGTTTTTATTCTGTTTGATGACTTAAAACCAGTCTGTGATTTCATGTTCCTGAGAGGTACTGTAAAACTATAAAATAAAAAGACAAGGCCCTATCTCAAGGAGTTTACAGTCTAAACACAAGTCAAAAAGAGAACAGATGAACAGGCAAAGTAGGGAGCATGGCTGAGATTAACCAGGGATAAGATAGAGAGGAAGAAGAGGTGGGGATGAAAGACTCAGCCGATGAAACCCATACAAAAGTTGGAGGGAGATAAGAAGGTCCTCCAAAGGACGTGCTGAAGGAGATTAAAGAGGTAGGAGGAGAGGCAGGAAATGATAGCACCATGGAAGCCAAAGCAGAAGAAGGTTTCCAGAGGAGCAGCACTGACTGCCTTGATGGGGTCTGGCAAGCCCAGTGTAGCAAAAACAGTTTCACCATGTCCCCACTGCTCTTTTCAATGTTTTCAGTGAAAGTTCAGGGGTATCTATTGCTGCAAACCATCAGGGGGAAAAGGGGGTGTTGGTTTGGGGGTTTGGTTTTGTTTTTCTTTAAGAGGGATAGGGCTTGAGAGATTCCCTAGAGCCTACTCTCTTTATAATCCTTTTGGGATTAAATAACTCCAGACACATTTCCCCGAGGGCTGGATCCCCTTTCAGTTTGGCAAGCTGGACAGGCAGCTGCAACCTCTCCCTGCAGAGGGGGAGGATGTTAACTATCTCCCTGCCACAGATTGTGTGCCATGCCTGACGTCCTATAGCCCAGAATCAACCTGACTTTTACCCTCTAGGCCAGCTGCGATACACAGAGTGGTAGGGGTGTGTGCTGCCATCCTTTGAGAAGGATGAGGCTCCAAAGGACTTTGGCGCATCCAGACACGTGGCAGAGGAATGAATGGCTGACTGATCCTGGTTTCCAAATGCCAAGCTGAACGCTGCATCTATGGCTGCACGACAGAAGGTCGAGGAGGGGAGGAGGTGCTGGCTAAAAGAGCAAGCAAAGCCCTTTGTGTAGGTGAACACTTCCCTCTGTAACATACATATTCACGTGTTCAGGACACCTACTATACTAAACCACTGGAAAATGAGGCTTGCTTTCCTGGTATGTGGAAGAGAACAGAGGAATCTCTTCTCCTGCCCCAATAAGACAAAGCACTCATGAGAATGTAAAGCCATATCATCTCATCAGACATGGAAGCTTACCAATTCACCCCAAATTGGAAGTGTCCTGTTCAGGATGCTCTGCTGCATGGCAGGAGTGCAGTCTGTTCCCATGGACTTCACATTGTAACTCGTGATGTGTCAGTCTGCAGGGAGTGACTTGAAACCTGAACTTCCCCTGTTCAGAGATCATCAGATTTATTTCCTGATTAAAAATACCCTACTGCTTGCCTCAGTGAGGAGAAAGCCAGTCCAACCCAAGTAAAAACCTCCTCCATATTATTTTAGTCTTTCTATTAGCAGTTTGTTTTTCTACCCCTCCTTTCAAGAAGCTCCACGTTACAACACGCCCACTTAGTTGGTTTGGGTATTAGATCTGTAGCTAACAATGAACCTGTCCGATATCTGCTAGGAGAAGGCGAATATGACAAACCTGCAGTGGTGATACATTTCATTTTGCAAGGATATGATGGGTAGTGAAGCAAGAAATCACCTACCGAGATAAGAAGGGAGAATTGGAAAAAGGTTCTTGTGCACCTTGAGAGTGAAACCACGAGGGGACTATCTGGTGGCCTAATTTACACGTCACTAAACTTTGTTAGTGGAAGATCAAGTAAACATCATCAGAACCTGACCAGCCCCTGCTCTTCGAAGGCTTTGTTTCGGGAGCTCACAGCACTGGAAAACAATTGAGCAGAAGGGACATTTTTCTGATCTGAACTGGAATGTCCCCACCGCGTGGGGACACACATCTTTCTTCTTGCTTAAGCTGAGCTCCCATGCAGCGCGTGTCGGAACGCAGCTATCGCTGCTTCCCCTTTACCGCTGAGGTGAGGAGAAGCCTCTGCAAATTTATAAAAAGATTAAATTAGGGAAATAAATGTTCCAGCAACACCAGACGTGCTGCGTGAAGTGTCACATGCGTGTGGCGCAGCGGTTCAGTCACTCGCCTGGTGTTCCCCTCAGCGTGGAAAGTCAGCACGAGCCTTGTGCATCTGCAGCCGCGGGGGCTGTAGCTTCCTCCTGGTCTGGTCGTGCTGGCCAAAAGGGCTACGGCTCCTTCCCAGAGGGAGGTTTTTACCATCCCAGCTCATTTTATTTGATCTGCATTTCGGAAGCAGGCACACTGAGCAAAGAGGCGGGGGTAAGCTCTGCAAAGGGGGAAGGGTGAGCAGCACAGAGTCCTATGGGTGGGCAACGCAGCCTCGATGGCACCCAAAGAGGACAGATGGCCACAGCTCATGCAATCCCTGGTTTGATGCTTCAGGATGCCTCCATGCTTGAAGGCGGCGAGCGCTCGAGGCCGCAGGGCTTGTGTGCTGCTTTACTGCAACAGGGTCCGCTTCAGTCCTGCTTTGCGTTGCAGATTCTCTGCAAATAGCACGATCTTTATGTAAATGGCAGGTATATGTGTTTATTCTCTGTGGGCACAGAGTAAATCTAATTAAATCAGAAGGCTTCCAAAGTGCCATTAAGGCAAATTTGTGAAACATATTAAATTACACTCCCACCATTTTCCTGCGGTTTTGCCCTCCCCGTCTGAGGGACAGGAGTTTAGAGCAGATAAACTGATGGAAACTTCCTCAGTCTCCAAGGAAAGATGGGAGAACGAGTGGTCTGTTCACATTTTCCCATAAGTATCACAGTAGCAGTCTGTGAGGAAAGGGTTTATTTTAGGAAGAGCTATTTTGAAAGCTAAAGTGTCACATCCTGGCTGGCTCTTTTCATGGTGTTACTATAATCATCCGGTTATGACAAGCTTAATGCAGAAAAAGCAACCTTTTTTTTTTCTTTCCTTCTTTTTTTAGGAAAAGAAACAATGTAACTGGCATATTTTTGGACAAAGGCCGTCATTTTATTTCTTTTTCAGTATTCTTTTTACTTTTCCCTCTCATCTAACCCTATTTATAAAGTGCCAGACATTAGATCTAGGAACTGCCTGTCCTTCTTGATGTAGAAGTCCATGCTGGCAGCTCTGCCCAGCCCTGCACACTTGGGAGGGTTTTCGGAGTCTAGCACAGCAAGCACTTTTCTGGCTGGCACAGGCTCTCCTGAGTTCCCCTGCTCCCACCCAGCTGCAGTGGGAGGCAGGAAACCATGGCTGATGAGAGCTCACCATCTCCACTCTCTGGGTTACCGCTCTTCAAGGTTAAACCCATGCATCCAAAGATCAAAGTCACCCCACAGGTACCTGTTGCCACGCTGGGTACAAGCCTGCTCTCCCCAGGGCAATGCAACTAGGTGGGCAGCTGTCTCGCTGCCGGGTCTGAGCTGGAGGAACCGAGTCTCAGCTTAGCAGGCGTGAGAGCTGGAGGACGACCAGGCTGGCTGGTCCTGCTGGTACCACGCACAGAGGTCCTTCACTCTGCTCTGCAGGCTGGACTCCAGCTAAAGGCCAGGGTAGCTCAGAGCAAGGCTAAAAGACTGGGTGCTTTCATGAAATAAAATTATTTTTGCAGCTGGAGTTGAAGCACAGGAGCTCATTCTGACCTAAACTGCATTTTCTGTGGACCAGACAGACAAACAAGACAAACACAGACTGCATCTTCCCTTGCGCTTAAGTAGCTCCTGCTTTGAATTCAAAAGGCATAAGTGGGAAATTGATATAGTTTCTAATTTATTGGAGGGAAGATAACTCTTGGAAAACCAAGGAGACTGCTCTCAATTTATGGGAAGCGGACGCTTTTAAACAGTGAATGAGCGAATGTTGAAAGAGTCCTGCCTATAGAGCTATATGCATTTAATATTCAGAAGACTCACAGGAGATGCTAAAGTGCCCTCAGCTCAGAAAATTAATAAAATATTATCTCATGAGTGAACTTCAAAAGCTTTGGCAGTTCTATTCATTCCACTTCAGATAAGCAGCCAAAATACTGCAATATCCTGCTAACCTGATGTGAAACATCCAGCTTTCCTTGGCCAGTAACATTAAGCTGGAAATGTGTGAACAATCTTTATTATTAAATATTTCGCCATTTCATCTGCTCTGTTTTGCCTCCCTATGCCTGGATCCAGTGATTCCTGCTTCTAAAGGTGGATCTATGCCCAGATAGTCAGCAGGGCTTTGATGCAACAGCAAGTGACTGAAGATGCAGGATTTAAAGACTGTTTTTGGCAAAACCTGGAAGCTCTGTATTTAAGGGGTGACCTGCCCATAGATCTCTTTACGGGGCAGGAAGACTCTGTTTGGCTGGTAGGTAAAGTGACCAAGTCTGCAAAAGATGTGGACACCATCTGAGGGAGAGGATGTTTCAGAGAGGTCCTAGACTTCGATGGCTTTTTGGTCACCTGTGCTCCCGGCTGCTTCAGGAGCAGCATGGCCACCCTTGGATCTGGGCTGTCAGTTATTTCTCTCTCCCTTCACAGTTCTGTTTTTTCCTTTTGTTTTCCTCAGACTCCTCTTGCCATAACAAATTACTGGTGATGCTAGAATGTAAGCTATTGGTACAGGCTGAACCTTTTAATTTCGAGCCATGGGGTGGCCCTGCCTTTCCCCCGAAGGCAGGAGGAGGAGAGAGGAGGTCTCAGGCCAACATGTAGGGTTCATGCTCCACAGCACGGAGGCCTAGCACTTACTGAAGATGCAGGCGGAGATCTCACCTCGCACTGAGATCCCAAACTAACCTGATGTCTATGGGAGTCAACATGTACTAAGGTTTCCCTGTTACACCTTCCCTGCTGCAACAGCAACTCACCCAGCCAGAAATGGGACGGCACATCTCAACAGCATTCCTATGTGAGACATCACCACTGAATGATGTTTTGGCACCTCAGTGTTACTCTGGCAGCGTAATCCAGGACTGAGAGATCCTGTGCTCCCCACCTCCTCTTCGTTGCTTCCCGGGTGCCACTTCCCCAGGAATCCCCAGTGAATATAAGGGATAGCTACTTCTCTCCACTTTCTGCTCAAAGAGAAGAGAATCTTAAGCAGAGGTGAACAAATTCCCATAAAGTCTGAGTATAACTGGATGCTGCTGAGAAATAGGACAGAGATCCGTTTCTCAGCCACCAGTTCAAGCCAAGAGCCTGCATTATCTCCGTTAGCCCAGATATTCACTTCACTCCAGCCCAGCTGACACTCTCGTCAGCGTAGTCTACAGACAGAACAAAAATTAAATCCCTGCGGTATCCAGTTCTCCTCTCATCCCTGCTGCTGGTCCCTCCACATGAGGAAGGGAGCTCAGGGGAAGCTTTATTAGTCTGTCGATGAACATAAAATGATAGCGCTTGCAGGACTGTCAATCCAGCACAAGTAATGAGTTAAATATATATATTTATATTTCATTTCCAATTCATCAGTAATTCCCGACAGATGGAATCCTTGCATTTTGGGTCAACTTGACATCGCCAGCACTCAAAGGTCCAAGTGAGCATTGCTAAATTTAATGAGCTGCAGTAACAATGTCTCCACATTATTGGACTAATTACTAGCTTCTGAAAAGAAAAGAAAAAAGGAGGGAAGAAAAAGAAAATCCTCTAAACAGATGAAACTTTAATTAACAGCATTTTGAAACGTTACTTATTATGGAGAAAATGTCACTTCAAAGTGAAAATAGCCTCTAGGTGGATAATAGATCTAATGAAAGGTACAGTAGTCAATTTAGTACTAACTTGCTTCATGTGTGCAGCTTTAAGACGTCAGAATAACCAGACTTCACGGCAACAGTCAGTGCATGCTGCTGTTCATGATGCAAAATATCCATTTCCAGCATAGAGCATGGACCGTCCAGAAGGGTTTGGTGCAAGGGCAGCCTGCTCCTGTCTATGGAAGCGAACTACGGTTCCTGGTCACTTCAGCTGGTGGCCAATGAAGTGAAGGCCTGGTGACCTGAGTGGCTGGAGAGTCAAATTTCCAATGCAAGATTTTTACATTAAAAAAAAAAAATTATTTTCATTAAAGGTAGTGGCTACAGTCTCGGACTTCCAGGTTGAAAGTACACATTTCGTTGAAGCCAGTGGAAATGTTGTACATTAAACTTGTGGAACAAATAACAGAATTTAGCCTCAAATGAATGAAGCGAATGCAAGGCTAATTTCTTCCAATTAACTTCTAGCAACTTCTGTTTCTCTCTCTCTCTCATATACACACACACTCATTCATTCACTTAACTAAACAGACACAGGAAAAAAAGATTCCTAGCCTTCAAACTAGTCAAAATATTTTTCCTGTGAACTGAGAAGGAAGAAAAGGAAGAGGTTTGTTGCTATTTCTATTTTGAAATACTGAGCAAAGCTCAGATCTGCCACGATGAGGGGCCATGTCAAATCAGCTAGATCAGGTAACAGCAGGCTGCAAAAACCTTTCCTTATCCTGCAGAGACCTTCATGAATCTATTCATACCTTGCCCACTTCACACACCAGTGTAACCACCTTTATAAACCCCACTGGTGGGAACTGTGACCACATCAGCCCAGAGCAGGCTGGCACCTCCCTGCAATAAATTTAGATGATCTGGGAAGTGCAAATCACACCGGTCTGCACTGGGAGAGCGTGGCTGATATGACAATATTTGCGTGCACTTAGGTACGTCGCCCAGATGGGGACCTACAGAGCAAAATCCAGCTCTCACTGACATCCTGTGTGATCTTGCAGGATTCACCCAGCCAACCACCGCCACCCCAGGCAGGAGGCTGGGGATGATAAAACCTGGCGTCGTCGGGCTGTGCAGAACGCACGCTTGCTGCGAATTGAGCTTCAATATTGCTTGGAGGCCAGGGGGGAGATGGGGGTAGGAGGAGGCATCAGATTTGTTTAGGCATAAGGACATACCTCAGTTTTCTCCTTGGTTTTCTTCCCACTCCTGCCTCAGTAGGCCCATTATTTCCCACTTCAGAATTAGCACTGTTGCCAGCAGAACTTAAAGGCCATGGCTGAGGAAAGCTCCAGCCTCTGCCCTTGGAGTATTTTCTGCCCTGATGATGGGACCTTAATTGAAGCCATTTGCTTTGGGAACAAAACAGCAAGCACCCTGCTGCCAGTATAAGGAAACACAGGGGGCTCTGTGAATCTGTATTTCCCAGGAAGCTGCCAAGGCACAGCCTGGCAAGGTGGGGGAGAGCAAGTTCCACATCCCCAGCCACAGCAGGGACCCTGCTCTGAGAGCTCTCCTGCTCACCTTCAGAGCTGCCTTAGGTAGCACTGCTTAGGTTGCCTTAGGTAGATCTAGCCACGCATCACAGCTTCTTATTTTGGATTTTTTTTGCCTCGCATAGGTCTCTGCCCTTCCAAATTAGAATGTATTATGTCCCAACAAAGCAGATCAGCAACATTTCTGCGCTTTGGTAAGAACCCAAGACCACACCTACAACTGGACTAGTCAGAATCCAGGAATTTAATGGTCTAATATGTAGAGTTCACTTTATCATCACCTTTCTCACCTCCTCCCTCAAACTAAAACACTTTAAAAAAGAAAGGATGCAGCCGCTAAGAGGCTTGTGGCTATGTTTAGCTGGAACAGGATTTGAGATTCTGAGGGAAAACCCCTGGCTGTGAAGCACCTGGCTGATGCAATTTGAGGAAGAAACAGGCTTCTCCCTATCAGAAGAGGGATCCTGACGTCAGTGGGTATGTGGCTGTTCAGTTACTGAGAAGGAGAGGATCACAGGACCCACAAACCAAGGTGTACGACAGGAGAATATACTGCAAAGCGTGCTGGTGGCTTCCATACTGCTGAGCCGCACTCAACTCATAGCCATACAGCGGCCCTCATGGCCATCTCCCTGCATGAGCCTCCAAAATAATTCTTGGATAGGTCCTAGTCCACTTAAGCTACAATTTTCCCCATAGTAACAAAAAGATGACAGCCACCCCTGAGCCACATGAGACTGACTCCTGCTGTCCTCCCAGGTCCAGCCCAAGCTGCTCACTCAAGCCTTTCCAACCCGGGTTTGACATATGAACCCAAGATTTCCTCAGCCATCTGGCTCGGGGGCTTTTACGAGGCATCGTGCCAGTGCTCGTCTGTTATGCGGGAACTGGTTCCTCTTCCAGCTATTGCAGTCTCTTCCAACACCCTCATCTTTACTTTTGCCATGACTTTTAGGACACCCTGACCACCCGAGTGAAAGCCAGCAAGGCAGCCTGTGGGCTCCAAGCAGATGGCTGTTTTCCAGGCTGTGGTTGCCATCTTTTGTTACTGGAAATACCCTAATTACTTTCTAATGTGCTGCATTAGCCTGACAGCCATCCACCTTATCCCAGTCTGTTGGCTTCTTCAAGGCTTTTTTTTTAAACACCTATTGCAGACTGCAAGTGCAATGTCCCTTGCTCTGCTCACAGCTGCAGATAGTCTGTGAAGACACTGCACAAATGGTTTGGCTGGAGAGCAGGGCATGGGGCTGGTATCTCCTACAGCTGTTCGAACAGTCTACACCTACCTTCCCTTTTCCCTAACCAAGAGCTGGTGGGAGGCAGAAGGCCCTGGATGGGGAGAGCTGTGAGGTTTCCTGGAAGTCCCTCAAAACACCTACTCAGGACTTCTGAGGCATCATTTCTGCAAAGTGATGAGGTCAAAACTCACCTGGGAGGAGCATTTAGCCAAGCAGGGACACACGTGTCATAGCATAGGCACAACCAAATAACCAGGCAGAGTTTAAGCCCTAGGACAATGAAGGGTCCTGTACTATAAAAATACCCAAACTTGCAACTTTCTTGTACTTCTGTCTCCACTTGCTACACACAGACACACACTTCCCACAGCACAGGAGAACAACCTGTGACCAGCCTCCTCTTATTCTCACTCTAGATGCTTAAAAGCAAAGCAATTTACAAATTAGTCTCCCTCACCAAGGGATATGAGCGAGCGAGAGAGACTGATCCCTGCTGCAAAGTCTTTCTCCCAAGCCCCTAGCACCCGTGGGGCGCAGCCCTGCAACCTGGGTGTGAGCTTTAGCAGCTGTTTGCAAAATTTCCCCCTGGACCCAGGTTCGCCTTTCAGGCATCGCTCAGGGGCCGGGGGTCTGAGACGTGTTTGATTCTTGTCTAGTTAGCGCTCACCCCGGACTTGGTACGAAGGGTGGGGGAAGAGATGGATCGAACAGATGACGTTGACAAAGGAGGTGCCTGAAACTTGATTTACTTCGAGTCTGTGAAAGACTGTAAGCGAGGAATAAAAAAAATAAATAAATAAATGAGGGGAAAAAAAAAAAAGCCAACCAACCAGTAATAAAAAGCAACTAATGTATCCAATTTTTACGGCCAAAAATAAAGGCACTGGAAGGCAGGCTTTTTAATGGCTATCATTCCTCCTGTGTTATTTGAAGATCCCCTTGTAAACGGGAATCCTGGGTCTGTTTTGCCATCTGTTCCCTCCACTCCTGCCTAGGAATCCTGAAAGGGTATTTATTGTATATGCAGGTTCAGTGAGGCCCACTTACTATAAACAAATACTGCATGAAATATGGTGGGGCCAGCTCTTTCTACAGTGCCTGTATTTATGAGGAAACAGTATAAAAACAAATATGTAATCTGGAAATAAACCTGTTAAATGAATAAAAAGTCCTACGGAGCAAAACATAATGATTAGCAGAGCCATTCAGTGAAAGACCCTGTTAAGGGAACACATCTGCTGTCATCCACTTTGCATCAGTGCTTTTCCCCCCTGACAAAAATCCATCTAAAAGCAGCCATCAAAAAATCATGGGGGAAGGGAGTGGGGAGAAGGAGGAGATGATACAACTTAAGAGCTATGAGGCCAACCATGGCACTTTTGCTGGTTCTTGAAATGCCTCTTGAGTCCTGCACCCTGCTGTCCACCGAATATAATCTATGTTATTTACAGCATATACTAGGTACCGATTACAGTCACTCAGCTGAAGGGGAAAAAAGAAGGGAACAAGAAGTAATAAAATAAAATATATAAAAAAGAGAAGGATCAGCAAAGCAATTGAAGGCCAGCATGGTGTGCTGAACAAAGATTCAAATAAAGAACTTGGAGTGCAACGTGTTTGTGCACACATGCATAGAAAATCATATTTTGCTTTCGACCACTTGCACAGAGCCTAAACACGGGTTATACAGAAGAGCAGCGCAAGATAAATCTGCTCTGGAAATACAGCTCAATCCTGATCTCTGATTGCCAGCTTCACTTGTGTGCAACATCACTATTCAGATGCAGGAAGTGCTATTCTAGCTACCTGTTCCTACCAACTCTATATTTACAGACCTCGAGTAAAATCACAACCTGCTCGGCACCCACCCCACCGCGCCCACACAGGCAGAGGTGGGTGAGTAACCGCACTTGTTGTCACCCTCTCTCCCCGCAATTTACATTTGCTCCAAGATGCTCTGGGTATTTCCTATCTCAGTTTCTACTTTCCACTGTGGGTTGCCTGACCTTCCCCGTGGAGCCAGTTATTAATACTCCGGTCTCCACCGACAACGCAAACAAAATAGGTACAAGCTGATGCAACTCTGGAAAGTGCTGTACCAAAAGCTGACGCAACACGCTCCCCCCGGCCCCGAGAGCCCGTGATTACTCCCCCGGGGCACATGGGACGAGGATGCCCTGCTTGCTCTTAGCTTGACGCTTGCTTTCACCTTTGCCTGCCGGCACAAAAACTGACAAAACCCACATCTTCCCAGTCTGCGGCTTGGAAAAGCTCTGGTTTTACCCTCCTGCTGACTATTGCTGGGTAGAAGCATTACGCAGACAACGTGCTTTTCCTTTGTCGCGCGTGTGACTTCACGGTCAAACTGAAGTGCATTGCCTTGGTCGTGTTTTTACCATCGGGGTCGTTTCCGCTTCTTACTGATCAATCAAAGTAAAGCAATAAAACCTTCACCTCCCTAGCAAGGGAGAAAACGCCTGAGCAGTGACTGGAGAACCGAGTAGCAGACAACAGGCCTGCGGCTCCCCTTCCCCACCCAAAGCATGGAGTAAGGCATCACGTAGCATAATTTGAGCACTGATTGACAAAAGAGGCATAATAATTTGCTTGTACGTGCGCTATGATGCTGGTGTACTGTTTGCAAATTATTAACCGGCATAGACTTGCTGCTTTCGGTGTGTGTGAGAAATACATAAAAGCTTAATGGATTTATATCACTACAGTTCCTACTACTGCTCACTGACACACTTTAGTATTTTTATTGCATTTTCATAGCTGACATGATTCTGATGGTATGTAATTAAATATTTTACAAAGATAGGGTCTGATCCGACAACCTTTATGCACATGAATAATCTCATTATGTTCAGTGCCTCTACTCATGTACCCAAAGCAGGCAAGACTGGGTTCCTACTGCTACAAAAGTAATTTTTTCCCCCCCTTCTGTATTGCCCTTTTGGGATTTTGATGGAATTAATAATAATAAAAAAAGACCCTTAAAACTCTTTCACATTTATTTTGTGCATTGAAACCTTCACCTAGGATTTAAAGAAACTACAAGAACACCGTTGTGGCAGTTATGTTTGGCCAGGGATGGAAAGAAGTAAGAGTTTGTGTTTTGTCACAGACTGAAAGACATATTGCTTTTTTGCCAGTCTATATCTCAGTGCGGTTTCCTGAGACTGATTAAGGGCTTGAAGGGGGGATTTTTTTCAAGAATTCATGACTCACTTTAAAAAGCAGTGTATTTCAGGCATGAGGGGGATTGCCCGAATGTGGGGAGTTTTTAATATTACCTGCAAAATATGTCACAGTCATACACTTCCTTCAAACTGATACACATGAAAAATGCTCACGTGCCAGCATCTTACAGGCTGTGCACATCCATATGTCCATGGGGATGTTTTGCTCAGCTCCAGCCTGACCCAAAGCTAGATTGGGAGCTGAAGATCTTTGTTACAAAGCGTACTTTGGGGTTGACCGGGTCGTAAAACCAGCTTTTCAAGTTTTGATTCAGATCTGAGCCTACGGGCAGACTTGTCCCAGGTGTTTTGCCATCCTGGCACCTGGTGAAACCCATTGCTATTCACCCAGAATATCCCACAACAGTCGAGCAAGAGTGGGAAATCACAAGTGGATCTTGGGATCTGAATTTTAGATTTGGATTAATTTCAGGGGGATGTATTTAAACCATTGCAGCCATAACCAAAGCACAGGCAAAGAGAAAGGGCATCTTGGCCACTGTGAATCATAAGGAAAAACACCGATCCTAAATAAAAACTTTTCACTTTGCAATGCCTCTGCAGCTGAATGAAAGTATTTTTCTGGTTTTCCCCCAGCAGGGAATGCAGCAAGGCTCTGAACACAGCCAGAGACTTTCCGGTCATTTTATGCACACTCCCTTGTTATTTTACTACCTCTTGGACCCCTGAAAAAGCCTCTTTCCCATCTTTGGGCAAAAAGGGAACCAAATATGAGCTTCTGGAAACAAACAGGCCTTTTAAATTAAAGCCTACTGAATTACCAGCCTAGTATGAAAATAAAGATATTGCATAGTTTCACCTAATCTGCGACTGGGAAGTATTAAACCCACTCACAACACTGCCCAAGCAGGAGAAGGACAGCCTGGCTTTTGGGGAGCTCTGCTGGACGAGCCACTTTGAGTGTTGCTAAATAGTAAGCCATGGCACGAGACTAAGCATTTCCAGCAGATAAAGTGCAGAGGAGCTTTGGTGCCCAGGCAGGGGTACAAAGCCATCTCCTGGTCCTGTTTACTCAGCAGGGGTCACACCACAGGCTAATCTCATCACCTTTCAGCTGCTGCACTCTTTGGAGTGACTTACTCTTGCACCACAGAGGGGTGCTTTGAAAACAAGTCCAATTTAAATTGAAACTCCGCTCATGACAACGATCGCAAAGTCGTTTCGAGACCCAGACCGAAAGGAAAAGAACAAAAAAGTCACTTGTAAATGATCTGATCCGGCAGTCCTGACCCGCCAGCCATACAGCAAGGTAGCATCACCCTGTCCCAACAGCAAAGCCCAGACAGGGGATGCTCCTTTTGAGATTCGTCAGTGTAGGACAGCTGGGCTGTCTTCCTCCATTATCAACTGTTGTTCCAGGATCTTTTTAGAAAAATCCAAGTTGACCTTTACCTTCTAGCTTGCCCATCTTTGGCCAATGTGGGGAAACAGGCTGTCAGATCTGCACCTCCTCTCCTTCCCCTCCTCTCTGGATGGAGTACACGCTTGGGCTTCAAGCCTGCTTCCCTTGGTCTGACACACTGCCTGCTAAGTTGCCATCGGGGACAAAATCAAGAGCACTCAAATGGCAGGAGAAAGCTGATCCCACATGACGCACTGGGGAAAGATAACAGGCACCAAGACCTCTGGAAAAAAGAGACTCTCCTGGCTTCCCAGCCATGCGCAAATTTCTGAGGTTTGAATGAAATTCAGCTAAAGTGTCCAGGCCAACAACTGCTCATCCAAAATTAACTAAATCGCTGGACTTTTGTCCATTTAAAAGTCACCTGATCATGCTCCACACTGCTTAGGTTAAGCTCTGTTAGTGTCTGAAATATGTCAAATAACATTAACCCTTCTGTTGGCACCGCAATGCAGGATGAACTTTTCAAAAAACTTTTAAAAAACATGATAAAAACACTCAGATCAAGACACTACAGTGACCCCAGCACATGGATGTGTTACAGCCCTTTGATAAGTCAAGGGCAGCACTTAAGAGAAGCAGAAGCAGGTAGTTAAGTGAGACACAAGGTTTCCTTGCCCATGTGCACCTATGAACATGAACATATGGATTTCTTTACATCTTGACCCCAGGGAAAGGGCAAAAAACTTGAAAATTGCCACCTGGTTTCTGTGGTTACTTTTCCATTTAGGGATTAAACAACATCTAAACCCCCACGTGCGTATTTTTCTGTTGCAAATAGGCAGCACAGGCAATTGCAAAGCAAGGAGATGGGTGTGAGAAAGAGGATTTCTAGTGACCCAGGGGGAAAAAAAATAAAGGATGAGTCTGGGCCTGCCAAACAGCTGGTTAAACTTCAGAGCTCAGTTAAAAACTGTTCTAAGATTTGTCTACCAACGGCAGAAAAAGTACCTTTTCCTCTGCCTGCCTTTCTTTTTGCACTGCTCCCCCAACACCAACACGCCGGAGCGTGCTCCGTGCAGCAAGATCAAGACTTCTCTCCTCACCTGAGTGAAAAAGCAGCGTGTTTTTAAACATTGTTTTCCGAGAGAGGTACAGGGGTCTGGTCAGACGAGTGTTCAAATGCTTTTAATGTGCTACCACTCCTTCCTTCAGCTGTTCCTGGCTACTCCCATCCCCTGGGCCCATCGCTAACCCATCACAGTGCAACCTGCAATGGGGTTGTTGAGCCCATCTCGGCACGTTGCCAACCCACCACTGCCTTCGTCTTGGCTAGAGTCCTGAGAAGAGACTGCAATACCTATTAATCATAAACCCTGTTGATTAAATCCATCTAGCTATTGCACTCAGCCATAACCGGAGGTGAAGGCTGTCCTGCAAACAGCCCTGTCCTGCGATCCAGCCGCCCAGCTGTGCACACAAAGCCAAAGGAAAAACTGGGTCTTCGTCTATGTTGAATTTGAGGCTGGTCCTGGGTTTTCCACCTGCATACCGCCACGGTCTGACATTGCCAAGTGTGAGATTTGTCAGGATGAGAGAAGAAGCTGAAAACTTCCGCCAAGCCCTGAAGGAGCCTGTTAGTTCCTTCATTGAAGATTTGCAGGGGTGAGTAAAGAAGGCTGGACCCTGTTCCCGTGCTGTGGACTCCCTGCTTCACACCCTGGGAAAAGGGTATGCTGGGATCTCAAGCACAAGTCCAGAGCTGTTCAGAAAATGAAAAACAAAGATCCCTTGAACATTTCTTTGTTTCTATTCATAACCACAATTTCATTTGCATTGATGTTTCCTGACCAATTCTCTCCTCAAAATAATTGATGGGGAAAAGATCAAGAGATGTAATTAAAAGAGAAACAAACAGAAAACAAAGGGAAGAGGGTAAATGGGCATGCGACTTTGGGTCAGGGAAGGAAGAGGAGCAGGTGGTGGAACTGATGAGGGAGATTTAATGAACTGCGATTGACTTCGAATAACAAAGGAGGAGGAACCTAATCCTGCTGTTGGATCTGTACGCATATGGACTTACCATAACAAATGATAATCAATCCATCAGCTTTAAATTAAAGATAAGGTGGGCAGGAAGGAAGGGACAGAGTTTATTCCCTCCTCCCCACCCCCCCCACCATCAAACTAAATCTGTTTGCGTGTGTCCATGCCTCTGTTGTCAGAATTAGCATCTGCCATCTTTCCCTTCTCAACCTAAGAGGTCATCTTCCCACCCTTTCCCAGCCTGCAAAGAGACCACAGGCAGGTCTCTTTGCAGGCTGCCCCACGAATTTAGGGGTCCTGGTTGCCCTGATTCTGCAGTGTGTTTCACTTGACAGCAATCAAGGCTCAGCGGCCTCAGAAATACGCTCGTAGGACTCTGCGTGTAAACGCTCGCTGAGCTTTAATCAAATGCACATCACAGATAGTCCTGCGTGACAGAAAGCAGAGCCGCCAACCCGCAGACCTGCCAAGAATAGCCTCATCTGCTATACAAGCATTTTCCTCTTTTGTATCATTTTGACCCTGGCTTTCCCATTCTAGGGCATGCTGCAGAAATATTCTGGGTTTTATATGTTATCTCCTTGTTTCAAGCTGAAGGCAAGTTTGCTAGATTTTCTAAATATATACCCAGGTTTTATGAATCCTCATTAAGTTTTCTAGGATAAAGTTTCTATTTTAGGGACTGGATCCTCGAAGAGAGCTGCACGCTTGGGCACCCCTTTCCTATCCATTCGGCCAAGCATGGCTGTGTACGTGGTTTTCTTTGTGGGACCTTGGCTTGGCAGGCAGTTTCTGCCAAAGAAAATGTTTCTAACCTGGTGTCTCCAGGGTCTGTAGCTAGTACTTCTTTCTGCTTGACCAGTAGGGAGAAAATGCACAAGCAATTAATGAAGATAACTATTGGCATACATTTAAAAGAGTGAAAGCTTGTGACTTACAGGGTAGTATCAGGAGCTAGGAAATGTATTTTTCTGTTTCTGCCATAACCTTCCTGTGTGATTTCCCGGCATGATTCATATTTCAGTATATTCCAGAAGAATACAGGCAGCCAGGCTGGGAGGCTGCAGGGAGGTGCTCACACTCGCAGGGAGGGAGCTATATGGGGCTGCAGTTTGGGACAGTATCTGGGTGCCGGGGGAAAGCTGGGTCTGGCAGAGGGACACAAGGAGGGCTTCCCTTCCAAAGGCATTTCCACCACAGCTACTATTTGAACAAAGCATTTGCCAGTTAAAATAATTCAACCAGATCTCCTGTATCCCAAAGAAAAGGCAGGGCAGGCACAGATGGACAAGGACACGACGTCGAGCCCTGCCACGCCAAATCAGAAAAGAGGGAAGAGCGGGCAAAACAGAGCTTTGTGAAATAGTCACCAAAGTTAAATTCTTCTCACTATGTGTATAACTTCACAAGAGGAGCAGGAGGGACACAACCCAAGCACCAGCTTAAACATTACATTTCTCATTTCCCTGCTTGCTCAGGTCCTCTTAACCTGTGCATTGACATCCCAGCTCCACAGCAGCTGAGGAGCCCCCATCAGAAGCACCACTGGGGTTTCCAGAGCAGAGAGAAGCATTCCTTGTCCCAGGCACGGGGCACACCAGCAAGCACTCTGCCCTGCCAGTGGGGACCTCTCAGCCTGGGCAGGTCCCTTGTGCTGACCCATTCCTACCTGGCAATCAGGAGAGGCACTTGGCATGTTGGATGGGTGTCGTGGGAATTTGGGATACTGTAGGCACGCACCAAGAAAGTACAGTCAAGCACTTGGCAAGTGCTAAACAACACTGTGGTACCTGGTCTCTGACTTTGCTTCTCCCAACTTCCACATCGTAAATTACATCACACCTGGAGTGGGAATTTGCACCACATGGGTGTTTTCACTGCTTTTCAGGTACTTCGTGGGCTGAGCGAGAACTGTGGTGGCACATCCCATCACCCCCTTTAGCAGGGCACGCCGAGGGCTGCCTGCCCTCCCACCAGCCTAGCAGGGGCCAGCTCCAGCTCCACAGCCTGCTGCGCCCAGATCTCATTACGCCTCCGCCAAAGAGGGCAATTCCCCCTGGCCCACCGAAACGTGATCACATACCATCCCAAGAGGTGTCATTTGTCACCACCGGCTCTTGAGAAGACAGACATTTTCCAGCCAGAGCTTGGGGCAGTGTCACTCACCTGCTCCCGCAGAAGCAAACGCCAGGGTTTCTGGAGGAAACGTTTCACCACACGCACATGTTAGTAAGTCACCACCTCACGGCCCTCCACTTCCTTCTGTTGGCAACTTCAATCTTACTCAAACTTCTTGGCTAAGGGGATTCTTCTCTTGCTTATTGGTCAACGGGGGCCTGAAGCAAAGCATAGCAATGGCAAAGGAGGAGGGAGAAGGTCAAAGCAGAGCTCCGCAGTGCACGGTTCACCTCTCAGCCTTGCAGTTTTGGGACCTCTCTCGTCTTCTTTTCACCTACGAAAATCTGGCTGCTTGCCACAGAATAATATAGCAACGGGGGAAAGAGAGGAAGAAGGCTTAACTTTTATTTATTTTAGTGCGATCATTAGGATTATGTCAGGGGGAAAAAGCATTAATACATAATCTTTTCCCTGTGCTATACAACACTGGCTGCTTTTAATTTAGAATTAAATTGAAACACTCACTCAGAGCGGCTTTGAACAGCAGCCAAGGCCTTCTCTTGCATTGTGCGAGCAGCTGGGTAGCCTTTCCACTCTCCTCTTTTGGTCCACAGTGCCCCTTTTCAGACCTGCACTTGAGGGTCGGTCACTGAAGGTACTCTTCACCCTTCCACAAGTGCTAAGGGTCCCCTTGGCTTGGAGCTGGCACAGGGACCACAGGTGAAGGGGGAAGCCCTCCCACTGAAGTGCATGAGTGCGGTCCCCAGCAGACCAAACCTCAGCAAATAAAGCTCCATGGCTACAGGTATTTCACAAATTAAAGAGAGAAGGAACATATTAAAAAGCACATCAAATTGAACATTTAAAAAAAAATGATAAATAGTGTTGATTTATCTTTTTCTCGACGGCGCACATTATTTTTTATGCTTTGTCGCACATGATGAGGCAAGTTCACACAAGGAGAACACAGTTTGGAGGTATAAACAGGACAGACAAGACTGGGTGGGGTAAAGCCAAATTTAGTTAAATGAACTGGCCATCCTGTTTTGTTCGCACAACAAGCCTGCCCCAGACGGTTCTCACCAAGCCCATGAGAAAGGTACCTCAGTCTCCCTGTTCATTTTAATCTATATAAATACTAGGTTTTGTCAGGCTAAAGAACCCGCTGCAGACTCAAGCCTTTTCCTTAATTATTGGTATTCACGGAAAGAAAGGGTAAGTTTAAAGAGGAAAAAAAAAAAGAGATTGCCACCCTTTCAGTGCTGCTGTGAAGGGAGCTCTGCTTATCACAACAGGTGCAAAGGCCACTCACAAAAACAGAAGCAGTTCAACACTGAAAGGCTAAGAAATTACTTATTCTCTTTGTCAGCTGCTCACACAAGCAGGGTAAAGGCTATGTGGAAGGAAAGAGAGAGGGTAAAAAGAAGGGTTAAAGTCTGTTAAAGAAAGAAAGGAAGGAAAAGAAGGAAAGGAAAGGAAGGAAGGCAAGGTACACACAAGCCCGCAGGTTCACATGAAGGTCTGGGAGATATGTTGACCTTAAAAAAAAAAAAAAAAAAAAAATCTAAAAAAAGGGAGAGAAATAAGAAAGGAGAAACAAAACTCCATCCCCACATAGAGCAGGAATGAGCAGCACCAGCAGGCTGGGGACTGGGGGAAATTTTAACAGTCTGCCACCACTCCAGCTGAATGGGGAGGGGAACAATGCCAGCTGAAAGCGCAGCATTCCTGCCCCTTCGCCCACAGAAAGGAGCTGTGCAGGTCTTTCTGATGGCTCCCTCTAATTACTGTTTCTTCTGTATGGCAATTCACGGCCAGCTCAGAGAATGTTCCCCATCAGAGGGGTGATTTGTATACCACACCTACAGAGTCAACATATTGGGGAAAAAGTTATTAAAAAAAAAAAAAGAAAGAAAACTCCTCTGATGAGGAGCCTGCAATTACAGGGTTCTGTTTTCCCTTGGGTTCTTAGCTGGGATTTTTTTCTCCACCCTTCCCCTTTCAAGATAAGGCATGAGAAGTAACTGAAACTAGAATTTCATTTTATAACACCGCTCCGATAATCCCTAGATCTCTCTCAAGTGCTGCATAAATTTCACCCTCTCTTCACAGAGCTGGAGGTTATTTTACATCTGGTGCATCTTATTTTCTAAGGACGATGGTGCTGTTTATTTTAACCAGGCCTGGAATGATGTGCAAACCAGCCATTCCTCTTAGATGCTGATTGTTCCCAGAACCAGATGGTCAAACCTTCCTCTTTTAAGACAGCTGACTCAAAGCCATAAAAGAAAACACCAAAAATGAAAACAATCATCAACAACAACATCAAAAAACACCCTGTGGTGGGAAAAAAAACATTTCAATGTTGGCACTGTGAGAGAGAAAAAACTTGGAGAAAAGAGACTGTTTGGTTTCCAGGCCCTGGAGATCCATCATGCAAAGGGGGGAATTCACTCATCGGGAAGTTTCCACCAGTGGCAATCTAACAGGAGGAATTCCCTAGCTTAAATATGACAGATGTTCATACCTCTGCTGCCCAGAAGCAGTAAAAAACACCTGTGATTATTCTGACTGCCCTGCTAAATGAATGGCGAGTTAGAGTACTAATAAAACATAGCGATGTGAGTCAAGGTTGCCCGCACCTGGAGGTTCTCTGATACCCACCACTGGCTTTCATCCTTGTGGTTCCCATCTTTCCCAGGCCTTTTCTATTGCAACTGGTCCTGGTTTAATTGAGCCATTTTGCTGTAAGTCAGTGAAAGCCACTGACAGGGCACTGCTAGGCACAGTGCAAGGAGAATCACCACACCTTTTACAAAACCCATCTTACCCATGGCAGGTTTAATGCAGCACAGGGTCTCTGTTCTTAAAGCTACTCCAGCCTAAGCCAACTCGGTCCAACATCAGACTGCATGCAGTCCTGCGTACATACAGCCAGTTGGCTTGTTCTGGTTTAACAGAACCAGTTCCTCCCCACCGCGACCAAAAATCTACATGCATTTTCACACCACTGTAACTAAAACAGAAAATAATTTTTAAAAAACACGGTTGGGTTATGGACAGAAACAAACGAGATATCACAAAGCAGGTTGTGAATTTTCCACACAAAGGTGTGAACTTAGAGCACATTGGCTGCCCTGCAGCAGTGGCTGGCACACAGGCTCTCACCTTGTAGACACAAGGTGCCTTTTCCTTCTTCCACTGACTTTCACCTCTCCAGGGGAAAACAGACACACAAACTTTCTGAGGACTCTAAAAAAACCAATCACTTTCTCGTTCACCATCATAAGAAATAGAGAGCCATGCAAAAATAAGAGATGCCTGGATGCCTTTAATCAACTACTTTTTCTTAACATTTCCTAATATGCTGTAAGAAGTATGCAATCCCAGCGTGAAAAGACGATGTGGACATTGCAAGAAAGACAGAAAGCCTATTTCAAACCTTACAAGGGGAAGAAGGGCTTTAGACACTTTTAGAATTTCTAATTCAATTTCCTATGGCTCTTAAAAATGGCAAAGTCCAAATTAAAGGATACGTGCTCTGTGGCTGGACCACTGTAAACTTAAGCTGAACATAAGACTAGATTTAACAGAAAAGGTGAGCTACAAGGCCGTTTACACTTGTTGAGCTGAAATCAGATTTTGAACTAAATTAAACAACAAAGATTAGACACACAGTCAAAGCCTCAGTGCAAGGATTTCATGGGAACCCTAAGGTACTAGGTTGTCAGAGTCTTTCTATTCAGATTAAAGAGTTTTGAGTAAGGCTGTTAAGACACAGCTGTTAAGGGCACAACAGGTAGGAAACCTGAGTTCAGCAACTCTTTCTGCACATAAGCAGATAACAGATGATAATAGCAGAAATAATTGCATACTCTTGTGAAGTATGTCCAAGTATATTGTAATTTTAAAACAACACCCTAATACATGTCAAGTAAATAACACCACCACAAAAAATAAAGTAGATAATGCTGCTGGAGATATTGCTGTTGCATGAACAACTGAAGATACCGTGTAAAGCCTGTTCTGGTCTGGGGATGTTCTTGGTGTTTGCAAAGTCCCCTGGACAACAGAACTCTAAGCTGCTTCCCACCTGTAGACACTGGCACAACGTAGGTGTTTAATAACAAGGACCACATGCCCAGGGGCACACAGCGCTCACTCGTCAATGTCCTGTGTGCTGAAAAATATCTTCTGTGCTAATTGGCAAGGATGCCTGTTAATCCGCCATAGAATAACTCCCTCACAAACTTCAGCAAAATCCACTTAGCTTTGAGTCAGGCATAATTCAGAAAGCATTTGTCCTTTTTGCATTGGGATTGAGAGATACAGAGAGAGAAGGGGTGAGAGAGAAATACCGGAAGCGTAGTAGGGCTTTAGTAAAACTTCAGAAATCCTGTCAGAAAGAAGCCACCGACACTGCACTAAAGGAGAGCAACTGGTAATTAAAACCTTGATACAGCAAGTCATTTAAGTTTATTTAAAAATGTACTTAAAGATAAACGCAAAGCATTTTGCTCAAACATTTTGAGGAATATGATCCTTAAGCAAGATTAACAAGTCTTTAATAACACTTGTGTTATGAAATGTCATTATAATCAAGCAGTAAATCAATAGTACAGTAGCACATGCTGCAGATGGCAAGGGCTGTATTTTGAGGAACAAAAGAAAGGGCAACCTCCTGATGTTTTATGACAGTGATACATGTTCTGTGTACTTACACCTTTCACACAATGGCATTTTTGGTACCTCTAGTCACCCATGAGGCCATCTGTCTACATGGTAAGGGGTATATGGAAAGGGATAGCAATTTCTTTCTTTGATTTACACAACTTTGAAAGCAGGTTAAAGGCAGGACCCATCATTGTTGAATGGCTGCCTACACCAGGGCGCTGTTTTATTTTACAGCTCCCCTGACCTCTTCTCCTTGCAGGAGCAGTGGTCACATCTGGTGGGAGATTGCTGGGAGTGTTCAGGGGCCAGATGGGCCATTGCAAAACCCACTGATGTTCCACTAGCTTAGAGCTGCAAGGGGCCAGCTGTGCCTGTGCCACAGTGCCAGGGGCTGGGGTGATGCCCAGCCAGGACCAGTGGATGAAGACCTTATAGTAGCCTTCCAGTACCTAAAAGAGGCCTACAGAAGAGGTGGAGAGGAACTCCTTTTCAGGGAGTGTAGTGACAGGACGAGGGGTAATGGTTTTAAACCAAAAGAGGGTAGATTTAGATTAGATATCAGGAAGAAATTCTTTACTGTGAGGGTGGTGAGACACCGGAACAGGTTGCCTGGAGATGTTGTGGATGCCCCATCCCTGGAGGTGTTCAAGGCCAGGCTGGATGGGGCTTTGAGCAACCTGATCCAGTGGGAGGTGTCCCTGCCCGTGGCAAGGGGGTTGGAACTAGATGATCTTTAAGGTCCCTTCTAACCCAAACCATTCTATGATTCTATCATTCTGTGGAGGTGAGGGCAGAAACACAGGAGCCGAGATTTAGCCTAAACTGAAGCTGTCAGAGCTACGCCCTGGTGAGTGAGATAATACATACATCCCCCTGCCTGGCCCAGGCTGAATTAGCACATCTGGAGCCCACATTTACTGCCGCTTTGGAGCACCTTTGCCATTAACACTAAAAACACATCCTGGAGGACATCAGGACTTGAGATGAAGGAGGTGAGAGGGGAAATAAGACACCTTGCCTCCCCCCTCACCTTGTTCCTCCCTCCTCCCACACGGCTCTGAAACACTTTGCAACTTGAATGCTGTCAATCTCCTTATGGGAGAAATATATTTATAGAAACCCCATCTCTGTGGCTGAACACTTTTATGGTACCAGATGTCGGAGGACATGAAGTCAATAAAATAAAGCATAGTCCAAGAAAAGGGTCCAAATTATCTGCTGCCAGCAGTGAGAATTACAGCTTCTACGACTCCTGTGCAGCAGTGCCAGTCTACCCCAGTGAGAACTGGGGCTGGCAAGCAGGTACAGATGTAAATAATTAGGCTAAGTATGCTCTTCAGACAAGAAGATATTTGTCCTTCGCAGGAGAGATTTTGCTAGAAAGGGTTAATGCCTTCTCCTTTGAAATACAGTGCGGCAGCTGCAGATGACATCAGATATTTCTACCATACTGTTTTATTTCAATGCACACGAAGCATCCAGGGAAGACCAAGCACTGCTTGAGACTGTAATGAGAGCAATGGTCAGAGGTATCACAATAAATGATATCATTTAGAGATTTCTCAATCATATGGTTGTATTTAAGAACAGGGATATATTCAGCTTGTTAGGAGAGTAACACAAAGATGTATCTCAATAGAGCAAAAGCGCCAAGGGCTCAGGCACCTTTTTTTTGGTAATCAACCCAAAAGAAACACATGGATCTCAGGTACACACGTGAAACTCACCTTCTTCCGACTAAAGCCAGCAGGCCAGGAAGATGCCAGGGTCCGTAACTGAAGGATCCATATCGCTGTATTTTGGCACTATGTAGCAAAGCCGAGGAAAAGCAGGAAAGTAGGTTAATTAAAATTCATATGTCATTTCCATTTCCTCTGCATGTCTACAAGACTGTTCTTCTAACCCAAACCATAGAGATTCTCACCATCTGAAAGAGATATTAATTGCTGCTCTTGGTTGGTGAGAATAAACACTACAAGAGATCAAGTTCCCCAGTGAAGCCTTCTCAGTTTTGCTTTTAAAACCCAATGGAACAGCTTGAAAGGGCTGCTTTTATCTGCACAGCAATAGGCTTAAGATGCAAGCCTAGAGTTAAGTCCATTACCACTTGTCCACTGAAATTTTACTGGCAAACACTAGAGCAGTGTTGTTGCCTATTATTTCCTTCAGCCACAGCTCAACACCATAAGATTTCAGCCATAGATTAGTTTTAGGTGATTTGCTTCAAATAATCCCCTTTCTCATCACTGGTGCCAGCGCTATGCCCGCTGAAGTGATCAGGAGTGGGTAGGATACCAAAACAGGACCTTTCACACAGCCTGGAGAGACAAGGTATAGAAATAACCCGTATGTGTGGTCATCAGTATCTCACCATTGATGCAGTACTGATGCCGAGATGAGGTCTAACCAAGATGCACTGCTCATGATGCATCTCAGATATTGCTTATCTCCTGCAAGCATGACACCTTGTAGTAATACAGAGTGCACAGTCTGGTGGCAGTTTCTTCCCCTGCGTCAGAGATCAAAGTGAGATGTGTGGATAGTGCAGCCAGTGCCACCCAGAGCTGCACAGTACCCATGACTGGTTTGGCTTCAGCACCACTTCCATTGTGCTTGTAGGTGTGCTTTTAATTCCTAGGTGCTTAGACTTGTACAGCCTGACAGTGACTGTGATGTGAACGCTTCCCCTTTGCCAACATCAGTGCACTCCAGGCCTTCGGAGCAACTACAGCTAAAAACCAGTAACACATGTTTCAGCCAGATTGGCAAGGTAGGCTCCTTCACCTCCAGAAACACGAGGCCAACAAAACTGGACAGAATTCATACCAAAGTGCTGTCTGCCTACTGTCAGACCCCAACCCACCTTGCAGCAATGCTGCTCCATGTGCCTTTCATCAAGACCAGGGAAGAAAAGGTACAGTTGGGGTGTGGAATAATACACCTGCAGACTTCACTGATTCCTGGCAGAGGGCTGCTCCACAGCCTCATGACCCACCTCAGCAAAAAATTAACACCTGTGGCAAGGTGAGACGCTATAGAGTGAAATACACTTCTGTGAGGCTCTGACCAACCCAGGGATGTAATACGTGCATGCTACTGAACCATCCAGTAGACAACAGGAGAGAGGCTATATACAACAGGCCAAAAAAGTTAAGTATCCACTGCACATACCACTGCCATTTCCCAGCCTGAAAACAGTTCGCATGCACCTTTTAGAAGGATACAACATTCATAGAACATTATATTTCACAGGGATTTAAAAATGAACATCAGTGTTACTAAACACCTGCCAACAGGTGAAGAAAGAGAATGGCCAGCCCTTTGGCAACAGAAGAAATATTAACAAGACAAAAGAAATGGAGCTATGCTACTCATGCAGTAGGGTAAGGAAGCTCCGGCCAGCATACATCTTCAGCAGGTCCTTCAGCTCCCCACATAATCCTAAGGGGTTTGCCAGGGCTGTAGGTTAGGTTCATAGTATTTTCAAAAATGAAACATACACATGCTGGAATAAGAGCATTAAAAACAAACGAACAAAATCTATTTTGAAAATTTGGCTGACACTTGTCTATGAATATAAAAATTCAAAAGTTGGTTGTGCAGTATTTGTTAGCCACTTGAATTACACATGGTGTGGATTAAATTTATTTCAACTAAACATAAAGAAAAGGAATTACTGTGGTGTAGTTTCAGCCAAATATTCTAGAAAAGGCCTAATAACTAATGAATTTCTAAGAAGAGACAGTCTGAGAATACTTCTCAGTTAACAGTATTTCTTTTGTCTCTCAACTAGTTATTTACCCAAACGCTTTAGTTCTCAAGAGATTTGGAGTGATGCAAAAACCCTACCTCTCTTGCAGCATCTGTTTACAAAAGCTGTACTTGCTGCGGAACTGTCACAACAAACCGAATTTGGCTTCAGTGCTAATTTGCTCACCGTGTCACTTGAGACAAAACCTAGACCTGGAGTAATAGACAGCAATCTCCATAAACATATCCAAACCAAATACTTTAGTAACACGAAGGTCAAGAAAACTGGTGAAAAAAACATTTAGAAGTTAAAACAGGATCTTTCACACAGCCTGGAGAGACAGTGGTACCATCTTTTGGGCGTTTCCAGGCAAGTTGAGGTATATACAGGACCTTCCTTGTTCCCATTCTTTAGGGTACCTACAGTACATTCTTTTTGTGTACAGCCCAAATGCTAGACTGGTGCTTTACAATTCACCCCTATTTTATTGCATATACCACCTTTCTACTACTGCAAAAATATTAGGCTGACTTGAGGGGGTAGGGAAAAAGTGTTTTGTACACGCTTTTGACTCACAACAAGTCAACAGGATTTTTGCCACTGACTTAAAGACAGCAGAAACACACTCTTACTGAGAAATAAAGAGAGGCTGTTTGTTGTGTTTGAATGCGTGTACCTCTGTTACACGGCCATTGTAATGTGCTGCAATTCTCCTGGGTCTATTTCTAATACAAACACATAAGCCAGCTCTATGAAATGCAAATAATGACAACTTTAAAAAAAAATAATGAATCCTTAGGTTTTTGAATTAAGAAGAGCACATCAGTGACTTGCTAATCAATACATGGACTCCTTTCTGAAGTGCTAGGGTCTCTGTGGAAATATGCCACGTACACTTGAATTTTCCCCAGAAAGTTTTGGCTATGAAATGATGCATTGAGAATATGGAATGTATTTATCCCTACATCTTGACAACAGTGCAACCGCCTTTATTGACAGTGCAGAAATCAGATCCTAAATCCTATTCATCACTTTGCAAATGTCACTCTTTAATAGGAGCCCAACAGCTCCAATACACAGCCTCCCCTGGAGATACTCTAGCCCTTGTAAAACAGGTACTTTGAACATCCACTTCTAAAACTTCCTCTTCACCTCAAGGGCAAACTTGTGCTTATTTATTATCATCTATAGAGCATCACAGGTATTCATGTTTTGTTTTTTTTAAGCATAATGCCTTTGTCCACCAGAAACAATCACGCTCAGAGCTATCCCAGTCCACTGAGAAGGTAGCAATCACCTGGAGGCCAAAAAAGAAGAGGCATTTCCAGAGTCCCTTCCCAACAAAGTTCCTGATTGATGAGCACAGTTATTTACACGACTGCAAGGCATGTTGCAATAAAACATATTTTCCCCCTTGACCAGTGAAACATCTGAGGTTGCCCCCAGGTGTTTGCAGACACCAGTCCTACACCCATCAGACCAATATTGGATGCATGGCAAAACTCCAACAAAGAGCACCAGGAGCAAGGTTAAATATCAGACAGGGAGGTGCAACACCAAATAAAAGGTGAGATCCAGGGGGAGGAGAAAGATTACAGCAGTGCAGGATCCTGGGGTGCTCCTGTTACACACAGCATCCTGAGAGCTCCTCTGTGCTTTTGGTTTTAATTAGCATGTGTTAACATATGGAGATATTTACCCAGAAGGAAGGTTGGTGGAGAGGTTACCAGAAACAGTCTCTCTCCCTTTCCCCCATCCCCTTCCCACTGGGGCACAAGGGCCAACTCTCCAGCTGGTATAAATCTGCAGTGCTCCACTGATTTACACCAGCTGAGCATCTGGCTTCAAGACATTTCCGATCATTTATAAAAAGCGCAGCGTCGTGGTGTGCTGCTTATAAATCTCTCTCCTGAGCCAAGGCTGCAGTCCTCACCTATACCCCGCTTGCACGTCTTGCCCCATGCCGTGCCATCTACCCATGGCATCAGAAGGACACAGCCAGGTCCCACTCCTGGCTGCTGTCACCTGGGAAAAGTAGGTGCAGCATCCTACTTCCCATCTCCTCTTACAAAATGGAGGTGGGGGAGAGGAGGGGCAATCCCTGCCCACTCCCTCCCCTGGCCCTGCGGGGAGGATTAATTAGCCAGTGTTTATAAATGGTTCTAAAGGGGTCAAGTGTGGGAGTGACTGATGTCAGCTTCTCAGCACCACGTTTAACAGCTGATTGAGGGTTCCTTTTAATTTCTCTTAGTAACAGAGCAAAAGGCACCCGCTGCCCAGCCTTGCCCCCAAGGAAGGGCAAAGCTGGGCCCTGTGCTGCTGTCCCCTGGGGCACAGGAGGCATCACCTGGTCCTCACACAGGTCTACGGAAGAGGCAACACAGCCCTGGCCACCCTCCCTGCAGCTCCCGGTGGGGAGCACCCACTTCCAGCCCAGCTGCCCCCCACCCAGGCACCCACCTTGCCCAGCTTTCCAGCCGCTTATCTTAGCGCACAGGGACGCTTTTTCTCCAGAGGCTGGTGGGATGGGTGTGAGCAAGCAGGAGAAGGAGCAGTTGGCCTTGCTCTGTCAGGTCCTCACCACCGCCTGTGACCCAACCCGCCACAGCTGTTTTGGTTCAACTCACTTGCACAGTTCTTGTCAGCATTTCCCCGAGAGCAAGGGGCAGAAAGGTGGCCCATCCCCTTTGCTTTCCTGCAGACCATGTTTGTGCCTTTGCTCCAACATTTTTCCCAATCTTTGCCTCATTTTTCTGAAGTAAAACTGAGGCATTTATAGCAGTAAAGAATCTTTCTTCAAAATTGTCCGACATTCGAGTCTTCAGGCTTTTGAACTGACTTGAATTCCTTTTCCTGCCTGTCCTTTATAAGGAAAACCCCAAATTCATATGTATATATTTCAGTTACATTTAAAGCTACATTAGTTTCAAAGATAGTTTCAGTGAGAATGAAATTAATAAAATTTGGTATAATAGGAACCTTTTTGTGTTGTGGACACCATTTTTTGCTGATCCTTCTGCATTCCTCTGTCGAGGGTGACTAATCCGCTCACCTGTATGGCAGCACCCACCACCTCTGGAGGGAAGCACAGGAGAAGAGGAGGAATCGTCTTCAGCAAGAACACCACAAGAACAACGCGCTTGGTCATGGAGGAAACAGCCACTCTGGCTGATGCCACATCCAGCTGCAGGGCAGGAGATGACCCCTTGTCATGGTGGGTGGCAGACCTTGCCATGGGTGAAGCTGGGAAGGAATGAGAACCTGAACTGGCAGCCACACACCTTCTCCAAGGTCACCAGAGCAACTTTGTGCAGGTCTCCTGTGGCCAGAAAACCAAGGTATCACCCTTCCTCCAGATACCACAAGACGGGGGCAGCTGCGCACTGCCACAGGTGGGACCACAGCGCTCGCCACATCGCTGTGTCCATCCTGTTTCCCCAGAGAGGTAACGAGATATTTGGCCTTAAAGCAGGCAAAGGTGCAGCCTCAGTCCTATGCCTCCTGAGGTCCCTGGGAGTTTTACCACTGGCTTTACCAGCCGGGCAGTCGGGGTCACTGCGTGGGGCTTAAGCAGCCCCCTCTGGAATCACAGCCCTAGACTGCAATTAGTGCTGATTTATTCTGGGTGACTACAGTTCAACACAGACCAGCACTGGTCTGGCTGCCACAATTGAGCCTTGAGATTTGCCAGTAAAGGCAGCAATTCTTTTGATCTTCCTAATAGAGAAAATTAGAGAGCATACNTCTCCCCCCCCCCCCCCCTGCCATTTGGATACAACTGCAAGTAGTCTGAGGAGGAGCTCTGCTTGGAGCAGAATGCTCCTCCATTCCTGCTGGCCACGCAACGTTGAAGGATTTAAACATTCACAGCTCCACTCCCAAACATGTCAAACACGTGTAGGGGGAAAGAGCTTGAAATAAGAGTGAGGATATTGCATGGGGCGGCAAGGATGAAGTGATAGAGGAACTCCCGGTATCATTTGACCATAAAGCATCTATGTAAAGCTTTACATAGCTCAAGTGTCTTGGTCTAGCAGGGATCAAGGCGCAGCCCAAATCACTGGCTATGACCAATTTCACAGCAGGGTGAGAAAAGAGCCCAAATCTGTCCTTCCAGCCCCTTTGACTAGGAGCTGCTTCTTCACTGCTCCTCCAGCGCGGCTCAGAGAAGGGCAACAGCTGAGCTATGCTACCCCAGCTCCGGACAAACACAGCAGCAAGTCAACAGCAGGATATAAAGAAGAAAAAAAGAACGTTTCTTTGGCTACAGGAAATGAGAGATATCCAGGACATGTAGCCTCCTGTACAAAGGATCTTCCGAGGCGATGGTCATTTATTCACTCTCTCCACATTGCCCCTGCCCTTGGAGGTGTTTTCTGCGTCTTGTTCAGCGTTGGCTTAATCTGCAGACAAGATGTGATTCCATGCGAAAGTTGCTATAATGACAGTTCTCCTGGGCTGAAAGGAGCGAACGATCACAAGCCCTTTCTGAAGGGGGACAGATGGAAACAGAAGTCACCACACCAAGCAGTGGGTTCGGCAGCGAGGCTTGAACAGAAGCTAAGCCACAGGAGTGGGGTGGGGGCTCCTCCTGCAAACTCCTGGCAAATTAGTGCTGTCCTCCCGCCCCCCAATATGGTCGTGATTATTTAAAAGCAGGGGAATACCAACCATTACATCTGTACAAACACGCCACAGGAAACCAAATTGTAAAGACATCAGCAATAAAGACCAGACTCTTGGTTTGTTTGTTCGGATATCAACATCCACTAAAGACAGCCCTGATCAGGGCTGTAATTGGCACAGCAGTAAATGTTCCCTGGGCAATGTGGAAGGTGAATAGGGCAAGGTGGGCAGAGAGCAAAGCTTCTCTCTCTGGGATCCCCTACTGTTTTAAGAACAACTTGTGAACTATTGTGGAGCAGGGCATAACTAAATTAGTCTGGGGAAGAGAAGGGTCACACAAACATGTCCCAGTCAGCATCATTCACTCTGGCATTTCGCTTGACATTCATCCTGAAGTTCAAGTGAGGAAGCTGCCAGAGAAACCATTCAGCTACAAGCTCCTCTCTCTTCTCCTGAAAACATCAAATAACAAGAATATTGCTTGCAACCAGAAGCACGCCTGCTGTTCCTTGTATGTCTTGTAAAGTGTAAGGCATACTTTTCCCACCAACAACGATGAAAGGTTTGTTTGTTTGTCTGTTTGCTTTAATAATTAAACATTTATCCTATAGGGGATTTCTTTCTGGAGGTTAAAATAATGAAAGAGAATTTTTTGAACAATTGACCTAATGTGGCCCAAATGTTCACTTATCATCTCCGTTCTTGGATCTTGGGCATGGGTTAAACATCATACCTACTATAAGACATCTTGTTATAATGCAAGCATTAACATTTAGCACACATTTACTCAGAAGAAACAAGCCCATGCAAACTATGAATATCTCAACTTCAAAAAAATTCAGGAGAGTCTCTTTTAAAAACCTCCAGGAGAAGACTTCCTTTAATGCTCTGAGTGCCTCCAAGTCATTCACAAATTAACAAGCACGGGGTATTAATAAACTGAGTAGCTTAAGATGCGCATGTGGTCTTATTCTCATGGGGGGGAGCACCATGCCTTTCAGCATTATAAGCCCATACCAAAAAACCCTCCAAAACCATAAGGCTGCAGAAAATTCAGCAGCACACCTATCTCCAGTGGTCTTCAGCAGTCTTCCTGCCCCCTAAAAATAAGGGGGAAATTGTGTTTTGTCTTTTGTTATCTGTGCAGAAGAAAATCCATCTCTTCTGCATGTTGTATGTCTCTATAAGCACACACAGGCATGAAATACAGTGATAAGATTAACAATAACAATATGTATTTGTTGCTGTAAATGCATTCTTTTACATCAAGACCTCAAGTAAGTTAATGCTTTAGTAAATATTTAAGAACATGTTGAAGCCAATGGGACATGAGTGTTTTCCCCCCACTGAGCTCTCAATACGTAAATATGAGTGTCTATTTGATCAGCTCCCAAAATCAAGAAAATAGTAAGTGAATGCAGAACTCACCAGATTTTGCCAGATCCTGCAACACTAGAAACAGGGACACTGCTTGAAACTACTAGCAGTTTAAAACAGATAAGAAAAATGACTCTATTTACACAGCAGGTAATGAATTTCTGGAATCTGTCCCTACCTTGTCTTCCTTCCTGCCCCTCACGGGATGGAAGCAATGTTTCTTACCCCTTGATCTTTCCCAAACCTCAGCTATTATCATTCCCTAAACTGGGGAAACTCACACAGCAAAGGGAAAATCTACGTTACTAGAGAGAAATGTGAAAAGTTGAGTCACTTTAAGAACTAGGAAAGATACCAAAAAATAGATATAATAATATTTCTCTCCTGTTTGGGGTGAGAGGGGGAACCTAAAAATAACAACCAACAAACCCTAAAACCAGTTTGCTCTAGTTATGATAATCCAGGCATAACATTTATATGAGAACATAAAATACAACACACAGCTGTAAGTAAAACAATATGTGTGTTCCTGAATAATGGGAAAATAGCTTGCCAATATGGATATATTTTGAGCAAATGAAAGATGACCTGGAATTGACTCTGGACTAACAACCTGATTACTTATAAAAATAGGAGGTAGAGGAAAAAGAAAGAGAGAGAGGAAGCGGTGGTTGGGAAGAGCTTATGTTATGTGGTATTTGATGTATTTACTTTGAAAAGTTTCCTTTTGATGAATAATAAAAACAATGCCATAACAACCACCTTCATGCCAAAAAATTAAGATTGGCTGGGGATTTTACAACTAATGCGGCTCTACTCACCCCGATCCTCCATGTTAGAAGGCCACATTTAAGCCTAGACGGTGAAACCAGAGCAAAAGAGGTTGAATAAAGGAATGACTCTGAAGGCAAAAAGAGGGAAGAGCATGTGGCACAGCTCCTTGAGAGAGCGCTTACTAGCTCTCCTGCCTGCAAATTGTTTCCATGCTGGTGTGCAGAGCAACACACTAGTGTGCCTTGGAAGAGAACCAACACGCTTACCAGCTAACGTATTTCTTTCTTTTAATATCCAAAGTGAGCTCAGCGTTCATAAAAGTACAAGATTGCCAAGCTTGTCGGTTGAAGCAATCCACTGCCACAGGTGAGACATTTCCCTCCTGGGCTCTAGGTCCTCCATGAATAAGGCAGAACTGCCATGTATGCAGCAGAGGGAAGAGGGGGGACAACACAACCTCACACCAGGTTTTTGCTGGAAAAGCTTGTTCTGTAACCTTGCAAAATATCTGTGAGGAGTGCTGTGATGCAGGGCCCCAGAAAAAGCCATGGGTGAATGCTAGCACATTCCCCTGTACCTACCCAAGCAATTAATGCCCAAACTACCCTTACCCTTCTTGAGCCACCCCAGCCCTCCACCCTCAGAGACATCAGCACTAAGGATGTCTCTGCTTCTCCCTGGATTCTCATCCTTCCGCTGCTGCCGCATGCAATGGTATTTTCTGGACCAGTGCTGGTATAAAACAAGAAAAAGAGGGAGAATCAACTAGTTTTATACCAGTTTCAAACTTCTCTACTATTAAAAAAAAAAAAAAACATAGTGGGTTTCTTTTAATCTTACCCTGATTTCACCCTTGTGAAATAAACATCACACTCATCATTGTCCCTCTTCTCCTTTCCCATATGGGTAATGGACCTTTTCCCTTTGATGGTTCTCTCCACTTTGGGATCTTTGCCCATCTCTCTCTCTCTCTCTCCTTCTGAGGCATTTCCTTATTTTTAAATATCAAGCTAAAAGTCTTTCTCTCTAATCTCTGTAGAATGCAGTAACACAACCAACTGCAATGCATTTCTGCCTAGCTCAAAAGCTGATGGGCTTCCTTGAAGAACACCCCAGACAACTGCTTTTCCAGTGATGAGGGAGCAAAGTTCAGGCCTCATCCTGATTTCCAGCTAATCTGAGCTTACATGAAAGCTCCCCATGATACACAAAAAAATATTTACTATATGAATTTAAGAAACATTTCCTGCTTTGCAAAAACAAAGTTAGTGTTTGAGCTAGTTTTTCTGACCAGTGGGTTTCTGATATACGGTGCTTGTTATGGCATCCTGACAGATTTCTTCTTCACTTTCTCAGCTGGACCTGTTCACAGGAAATAGGAGGACCAAGATTTACGAACTTAAAGCAGTATTTTGTTGCTTTACATGACTAATTCAACAAAGGTCAAGCAGTGAGAAGCAAAGAATAGAAGGGCAAGTACAGAGGCATCACAGAGAAGTGAACCCGATTAATTTTTCCCTTGGAAATACTAGAGAGAGGATTGCTTTCCTTGGAGAACATGAGTTTGTAACAGAGATGTTGCTATCATTACTGGGATGACTAAGATGTGGAGTGCAACTACCTCATCTTTTATGCAGCTCTGTGTCCACACACAGAGGGTAAAGCCTTTAGAAAGCAATAAGCCAGCAGAATGTCACAGTTTTTAATCTGGGGTATTTTATCTCTTTTCTCTGGGTACATCTATTAGCTGCACATGTGACTCTTTAAACAAAAGCCTTTCCTATGTCCTCTTCTTATGTCCCTCTCCTTTGTTCTTTTATTGGTTTAAGCTGTAACTTACCGGGTCAAGAAAAATCATTCCCATTTTTATTACAAGTCTCTATAAATAATAAGTCATGCATATGTTAGGAATAAGAACTAGAAGTAATTATTTGCCAAGGTCTGCCTTTCCTAGCAAAGAAAAAGCAGCCATCATTTGTGTCGGTATTTTCAATAAAGTGGGTATCGACACGTGCACTGAGCAGAGAAAGGCTTTATCCAAAAGAAAACAAATAGGAAGGAACCTGTTTGCACCTTGGCTTCAGTGAAGCCGTATTTCAGAAGGCTTTTCACCAGCCATCACTAGGGTGGGGGGAGAGGGGCTGCAAGTCACACTCATTCTCAAATCACCAATGATCCCTTATCACTTGCCTTGACGTTAGGCTTTTTTATTCTGTTTTATAGGAGGATATGGGATTTCGTTATAATTCATTCCAGAAGCCTACCCTCACTCTCCTTGTAAGCGGGTAGTTGATGAGAAAAATACCTCTTCTCTCAACTACACTGAAACTTCAGTACCTGCAGCCCTAAAAGGGCAATCCAACTCAGATTAAAACCTGGATTTTCTTTCCTTGTCCCTGCATACACCACTACCTCTCATGGGGAAGATCTAGGCACCAGCAAGCAACAGTAACTGCAAAGTTACGTCAAGGTAGATCTTCGTCTTTCCGAGAGTAAGTTTCTTTGCTCTCCAATCTGTTGCTATAAACTATAAATCCCATTTCCTAAGCTCCTGAGGACTGCACAGGTAAGCGGGTTTCCATACAGAAACACCCAGCATGTTTCTTCAGCATTGCTCCATAGCCTTTTTAGTTTTGATTTTTTGTTAAATACACCATTTTACAACACATACATTGCTCCTACATTGTGACAAGCTTTTAACTAGTAAGGAAGAAGCTTTTACAATTGCGTTTCTGAAAAGGCTCCAATTTATTTCTCATAAAGATCCTTGGGATAAAAAGCAGATTAATGTTCAGAAGTAAGTTAAATGAAAAATTGAGGCTGCTCAGAGGGAGATGTTAAAGGCTGACTAGCACAAAAGGGTACTTTCTGGCAAACTTCTCGAAGCACTAAAAGAAAAGGGTCAAGAGTCATCTGCTTAAGTAATGATCTCCAAGGCAAAAAATATTGGCTGGCCAATCCCATAACTACAATGGACTATTATATCTATGTTCTATAGGCTGAATGCATCAATTATACTCATCATGTGGCTTCTTGAACATGCTTAACTTGCTATTTCCTTTTATTCAATGTGATAGCACATAAATTAATGCAAAGGCATACATGAGAGTATTTTATACCTTCTCTCCTCTGTTTTAAATTTTGAGGATCAGTGGTTTCACTATGAATAATTTAGAGGGAAAAACTTTCAGAACTGAGGGGGGTGGTAGGGCATGTCTGTGTCTATGAGAGAAGTTCTGTCCACTAACCACACTTATGCAGGATGGGAAACAGCTTTGCCAATCAATAGAGCATCATAATTCCTCTCCTAACAGGAAATGAGGACTCAGTGCAATACTGCAGTTTTAATTTTAATGCAATTTAAAAGAAAAAAAACACCCAACACCAGATGCTCATCAGAATACCATTAAATGTTATTACTATATGCTATTTCCCTTAGGAACTCTCATGGTTAAAAAGCAACATTAAGAAGCAGCCTGTACCCTTTTATAGTGAATATCTTCAGCTGCAGTTCAGTTAAGAGGTCTGACAGGTCACAAGACTCATCACAAGTTTGATTATTTCTCAATAGGCAAGCTGAGATGAGGATAATTGTTATGTTTTTACAGACCTTCTCACCGCAGAGCCCCTCACGCTCTCCTTCCTGCAGCCTGATGAAGCATGGCTCAAACACAGCTTCACGTCCTCTCCATTTTTCCACTGCTCTTTCCTAGGTACTCATGCTGTTTCATTTCTCAAGAAGGACCGAGCACTGGTCCTTTCAAATGCATGTGGCTTCCTGCAGGAAAGCGACAGCCACCACAGCTGAGGGGTGGGTGTGTGGGTGCACCTCCAAGCAAGGCTTCTGCACCAGCAGCCCTGCTTGATTGCCACCACTCTCCTCCTTCCCTATTTGACCACAGCAAAAGCAGCTCTCCCTTCCAGCACAGACCACTTGGCTCTCCTGCCATGGAGTCAGCGTTGGAAAATTGGTTGTGGCAATGCTCCGAGATTTAATACAGCAATATCCTCCTAGAGTTTTATGCACTGGTAGTTTGATACCTCTCTGGGAGAAGGAACCGAGGAGATCATTCAGGCTGCAAAGCTGCTGGCAAACTGAAGTCAAGGGAAAACTCGTTGCTGATTTCTTGGAGGATTAAGTCAATGGTTTACTAAAAAGTGAGGAAGGATGGTCAGAACACACAGCAGTCAGATCCTCTGAAGGTTCAGGTGACTTTTCCTGCTCTGCTACAGTCTCCTAGGACTCATCACTCAACAGCAGCACTATTAGGGACTAACAATGTTATGTGAAATACAGACATTAGTATCTCTCCATGTCACAGGGATGTGAGGATGGATACACTAAAGATTGTGGGGTGTTCAAAACACAGCGATTCCAGAATGGTCTTATATTGACATTAAAATTATTAGGGTTTTTTGTAGCTCCTCATACTCCATAAAGGGCAGTATAGAATACCAGCACCTCGAGTCTGAATTTGAAGAGACTCTTGATTCACAAATATGGATCTTGCTAAGTCTCTATAAGGTTTGGGGGGCTTAAGCAGCAATCATGCTTCATCTGTTCACGTTTCTTTTCCTCAGCCTTCAAATAAACATGAAACGTACTCACCCAAGAGTCAGCAGTAGTTTTCCTCCCATAATCCCTGGGAAACAGAAGGGTAGTGTACTGCAGGAAAAAGGAATGCTGAAACCTCTCCATACTCAGCAAAGAAAGAGCCAGGACTTTTTGCATCCCTCCTAAGCACAAAATCACAGATGGAGGGACAAAGACTCCCTTCTTAGGAACTGGCAACAACACGGTACTTCCAACTCACAAATTAGATAGAAAAAAAAGCGGTTTGCAGTGTCAAGGAACCATCTGACACTGCTTTCTGTAAGGAGGCCGGTGTTCAAATAGCACCAGCTTCATTTTTAGAGCAGACATCTTTAGGCAGTCATCTAAGTAACCCCAATGCTACAGTAAGAGCGCTGAGAAACTTCTAGGAAATCAAGCCAAAGAGCTACAGTCCCTCATCACTAAGAAGTAATTGAACACTTTGATATGATAATTGATTATTGTCCATTGATTAAAGCTGGCAAGAGAGCATACACTCTCCAGATGACTTTCAAATTACAAAGCCACAAACTTCAAAGCTTATTTGGATTCACACAACAAAATACATTTTGTTATTTACAATGTAAAAGAAAAGTATCCTCATAAATGAGGCAAGGATTTTAAAACAGTGAATGGTGAAATGGCACAACTTGAAATAAGGAACTAATCAATCCTATCAAAATGGCTTCAATCTGTCATGAGGACTCTAATCATTTCCAGATGATAACATGGGACTGATTGGATGTCTCTGGCAGCAATTCTTATCAAGGGCTGATTGTAACAACTACAATAGAAAGAAGAAAAATTGGTTGGTAAAGGATGGTTAAGAAGACCTGGAGAAAAGTGCAAACAGTTGCTCAGTTCGGTGTAAATCTGCCTGATCTGGTGGTTGCAAGCAAAGGCAGCAACTACTGTTGGTCATTTCCAGCCATGCTGAGATGCTTTTCATAAATTCAACCAAACACATGCTGGAGAATAGTATTACTTCATGGTAAAAGCAAACCAATTTGCAACCACATGCAATTTTACAAACTAACAAAATCATCAGCAAAGCATCTTGACTTGCTTCCTGGTTTTAAAAGCCTTTTCAAGCTGTCCTAAATTACACGTTATTTTAATCGCCATGATTCTACCACGCAGTATAGTAATAGTAACAAGCACGCAGTTGTTACTATTTATTTGTATTGTAACTCCAGATAGGAATTGAGACCATGTTTTCCTTGCTATCATGAAAAACTTTACAAAGATATGCCCCTGCTCGAAGTCCTTTATTTAAGTCTGCATGACCAGAGGCAACAGATGGGTGAGAGGAGAACAACAGCAGCAGAAAACATTTAGAGAGCTCAAAGGAAAGTAGTGGGCTGAGTATAAAGTTAGGTCTTCAGTCCCATCGCTGCTGCAGCACTACATTTCTGGGCTGAAACCTGACACTGGAGCATGCAGCTCACATCATTCAAAATTTGGAGATTACCCAGCTTTTCTGAAGTTTCTTTAAAGTTAAGCAAATTTCCTGAGGCAGGTCCTGCCTTGCTCAGTTGTTTCGCATTGTGTCAGGAGCGGCATTCCCTGCAATATGGCTTTGACGCAACCGGGTGAAATCAGGTGTCTAGAGCGAGGCCTGGATGCGTTTATATTGGAACATCAAAACAAAGCTCAAGATATACAAAGTCATTCAAAGCAAGTACAACTGAGAACATGGAGTTATGCCAGTTCCAAAATTGCACCTGCAAATTTTCATGAAAAGTTACTTCCAGCACGAGCACTGACAAGACCAGTCACAAACCATGTAACGCTAAGCGAAGGGGCAAAATAACCACGTAAGAAGCGCTACGGACACAGGGGACTGGATGTAACTCACCAAGCTGTCCTACGGGAATACAAGCACTGCTCTTTCCTTTAAGGAGAAAGCACAGGTATTTTGCAATACATTTACATCAACTACATGGGCTTCAAATACTTGACCATGAGGTACGCTGCTTATAAGCTAGGGAATAGGTTAAAAGCTTGTTTGGGGATGAGAGGCGAGACAAGAAGAGGAAAAAAGTATTTCAGAAGGGGAATGAACATCCCACTCATCCCACTGACAGCAACCATTATCTTGTCTAATAGGAGCTTACTACCGCTGGTCTATCGTGTCCCCAGATGTCTTTGTTTCAGAGGTTTGGTCTGTGGGGTGCCACTCCACAGACTGCTATCTGAAGTTCAACTCACCTGTGCAAGAAAAACCACCAGAACTTCATTTAAATTCACATTTCTGGCTTGAAGGTTACATTTGCTGGAACTCTTATAAAATTACCTCATGCAGATGTCATTGTGGAGAGAGACACGGAGTCAGTGCCACCACTGCATCAGTATGGGGCAGTCCTGATAGCTGAAACAGCATGGCATGAAAGAGCCATGGGATAACAGAACCATCAGGTGGTATTCACCACCAGGAGACAGTTATCCACTGGTATGTAGTAATACGAAGGTAAACCCATGCTGTAACAACTCGCCCTTTTCAACCACAGAATGAACACCACTTGTGCTGATGACCTATTTTTAATTAATCCTTTTTTCCTTCATCCTTGTTTCAATCATACCTTGTGCAACCCAGACCAAAATATTAAGTCAGCCAAGATCTGCACATCAACAAAATACCTGTGAGGCAGCGAGTCTGTTCATCAGCCACCACCATTCCCCACTCTCAGGGAAAGCATCAGTCCCTTCTTTGATACAAGCACAAAGACTTACTTTTCACAATTATTGGCAGATTTTTGAATCAAAAGCTTCAGGCTTATTGCAGCAATTAAATGAATGAGTCATGTATTCATTCATTTGGAAAAGTTCCTACTTTGTCTTATTGCTCACCAAGACCATAAAAGGCGCATTGCAAGGAGGAAATCTGTCCCAGGCGCCATGGGACAGGTTTGTAAGCCAGACTGGTTACAAATACACCTGAGTTCCTCCTGTGGCACCACCCAGGATCATACCCCTGTCATCCTCCTCATCTAAAGCAACTGCCAGTTTCCACGGGAGACACTGCTGCTGTGCATCCTCTTCCCTGGGAGCCCTTGCAGGACTGCGCAGGTGGCTGCTTGCCTCACCCACCCTGGATTTTACAACCCCATCCTGCTGTGGGAGGGCCTACAGGGCAATAAATGCATGGCCTGCCCACCCCACAGGGCCTGGAGAGCTGGTTGTGCTGTTGAGAGGGGAGGCAGAACTGCCTCTCTCCTCTCCTGTGCCTCCCCTGTGCTGAAAACCCGTCTCGGTTATGAGGTTGTAAATGTGTACTGGTATGCAGGCTGAAGAGAAATTAACGGAGCTGGACTTGGACGGACAAGAAAAATGGTGTTTTACTATGATTGATGGTCATTGATCTGATGCTAATTAGTAAAAAACCCAACTTTTAAAAAGCTGGAATTACATATAGTCACTCGATTATTTGTTCTAGTTTAGTACTGGTTCCTTGATGCATTTGACTCCTCGATGCATTTGACTCCAACATCTAGCAAATATTTCTTATTAAACAATACTACATATATTTATAACACAATGAAAGTTAAGCAATTGAAGAAAATTGCCACCTCCGTCTCCTATCTTTGCTCACCTTAGCGCTGCATTTTGCATGAGGAGATGCTTTGCATGAGAAGCTTTGCATGAGCTTTGGGATTTGGATCCCTAATGTCATCTCATCTAATGTAAACATCTAAAAACCTCTAATCTTTTCTTTAATAAAGCTTCTTACAGACCTCTCAGAGCTGATTGTGCCTTGTGAAAGTGAGTCAGCTTCCTGTGTGAAACAAAATTTTCTTTAACAGATCACAGTGCCCTGTTTTCTATTCTCTGAAAGTTTCTGATGTTGGTTTCTATATGAATGGGTCTTTAGAACGTCTTGTTAACCTAGCCTGTGGTGTCCTTTCATACAGCTCTCTTGTCTCTTTCTTACCCATTACTTTTGTGACCAGCCCCAACCTTTGCCATTCTTGATTGAAATGGACAGTGCATAGAAATGATAGACCCCAGGACAGCGTGCACAGTGGTATTCATAACCCTCTCACGAGGCCAAGATTATAGCTGCATGTAGTGGCTGTCACAAACAAATACCTGGACCCGGATAATCATGGTGTTCCTGTCATCACAAAACCACTTCCCCCACCCATCTCTCAGTCCCCTGCCCCTCAAAACCTCAGAACTTTGAAATGCAAGAACAGGACAGGAAAAGGGGTGAAACCAGCAACAAGGAAGCCCAAATAATGGGACCTGCCCCCATTTTCCACACTTAACTCAGCTAAAAGAGGCTCTACAAGCTCTGCACCATGGGTTTGCTCTAGCTAACAAGAATCGGTGGAAGGTGTTGAGGCCCTGCAGGAGAGAAGCTCATACAATGGGCATCAACCGATTAGGTAGAGAGGTGGCAGCGGTCAAAGCACTATAGCTGCAAGAACCAGCTGAAGCAGACAAGGAGGGTCGTGAAAATGAAATCCTTGAAAGTGGTACGTTTTAAATAAAGTAAACTTCTCACAGGGTGTAGAGTGGCATATGGTTGGAAAGGGTAGTTCTGCAAAGCTGTAAATTCCGTAAATACACGAAAGACAAAGACCAAAACAAAATCCCCAAAACCTTTCCTTCGAGCCGGAATTGAACCAGCGACCTAAGGATTACTTTCTAGAGACAGCCTACAGTCCTCCGCTCTACCAGCTGAGCTATCGAAGGAAGATGAAGAAGAAGTGCCAAGAATGAGTCAAGACTATATCAACAATAGCCTTAGGCTCTAATGGGCCTCCATATGTATTGCTTTTCACAACAGCAAAACACTATCCAAAAAAACAAAAAGGCACAAAGCTAACTTCCCTGCAAAATTGGATTTTGGTTACAAAACTGCCAGTTTTCTGCCAAATAGTTCACAGCTCTTGTAAGACTGTTGGTGGTTGTAGCGTTAAGGTTGGAGGTCCTGTGATGACCCATATGAAATCTGTCTACAGCTTGACAAAGAAATTTGCCCACTCTTTGATGACCTTGCCACATTTCCTAAGCTGAGCTAGGAAAAGAGGGAGAACTCCCCTCCACACAACTCCCCACAACAGTTTTCCAGCCAAATCCAATAACAGAACAGCAAACAAGTCAGTTAACGCACTCCCCAACAGCTTCCATAGTGAATGCAGAGGAACAGAGGAAAGGACATAAAGGAATAACCACGGAGGGTTTCATTCAAATCCCACCAACTCCCATGGTGCATGTAAGACCCCTCATATACAGATGAGGTTGCAATGTCTGGCATTGAAACCGGTGGCCACCCCAGCCCCTGGGCCTGCGAGGCTGAGCTCTTTGTGAATCATCTGTGCGAGTGCCTCAGCTCACAGCTGTGGCAATTGAAGGCCAACTGTACTTTTTTTGAATTACAGTGATTCATGAGCATCTTGTCTGTCTGAGCAGCAGGGTGGGGCGGAAAGCTATGAGCAGACACCCTGTTTGCCGAAACCAAGCCATCCTCCTTGCAATGGGAGCGCATGTAGCAGTATTACCTCAGTGCCCTACAGCACATCTATCCTTTACCCATGCTTACCTCCACCTCCTCCTTGTGACTCAACCTCAAACACCAGACTGTTTCAGCAAGCATGTAGCCAACAGGTTGAGGGAAGTGATCATTCCTCCACATTTAGCACTTATGAGCTTGAATTGGGAATGCTGTGTCCTGCCTTGGCTCCCTGGTACCAGACAGATGAGGACATTCTGGAGTGTGTCTAGTGGAGGGCCACCAAGATGGTCAGGGGTTAGAACAAATGATGTAGAAGGGGAGGCAGAGAGAGCTGGGCTTGTTCAGCCTTAAGAAAAAATAAAGGGGGTTCCTAGTGCAGTCTGCAACTACCAAACAGGAGAGCATGGGAAAGGCAGGGCCAGGTTCTGCTTGGAAGTGCACAGTGAGAGGATGGAAGGCAACTGGCAGAAGCTGCCACCAGAGAAATTTTGATGAGACATAAAGGGAGAAAAATACCATGGGTAAAAATTTTCACCACTCCAAAGGTTGCCCAGAGAGTGGACTCTCCTCTCGCAGAGATACTCAGAGCTTGACTGGACACAGCCCTGAGCAACCTGACCTAACTTTCAGGTCAACCCTGTTGGAAGCAAGAGGTTGGACCAGATGATCTCCAGAGGTCTTTAGCAAACATACACAAAAGTGACTCCCATGCCAGGAAGGTGACTTCACAGAGCAGATGAACTCACAGAAAAACTATCGCCATGTACTTCTCTGTTTGGAAAATACAGGTCTTCATTTCAAACTCCCCACCATGTATTTTATTTATTTTCATACTAACAGACATCTTAAGCCTCCTCTACTGCTAAAAACAGCTCAGATCTTGATAGAAACTCCATAAGAGGTCTCCCTGGTTTTGTTCATGTGAATATATGAAGGTCAGGAAATATTTGACTAACCTACGAGGTACTGTTGCAGCTCCTCAGAGGGCTAATCCCGGGACCTGTGATGTGTCATGACATTCATGTACCCGCCAACGACTATCAAGTCAGCTGATGATGTAAAGAAAAACATATGATGGAAAGAAACAGAACTGCTGTATGCCTGTCATGGCAATATCTGCACTCTCTGGGGTCAGATGGTCTTGGTGGGAGGAGGGCTCTGAGATACCCATATGTGAGAATGTGAGGTTAATCTTGTGCTGGAGAAAGAATTGCACAACAGATAAGATGGACCCAAACTCCCAAAACAGAGCAGATAGCACAGCCCCAGGGCTCTAATCTTTTCTGGTTTGCAGACCCCACAGCATTTTCCAGGGGCACTTCAGGCTACTTTCAAGCCAACTTAAGCCTATTGTCATGAGCCTTCCTTATCTGAGCTACCTTTCACAGACCCCTTAAAAATAATTTACTAGTCCCACACACGCATTCAAGGACCCCAAAACTGAGAATCACTGCTCTATCCAGTTTAACTTGTTGGCACTGTCATCTAATCCAGTGCTGAGGTACAAAATACAGTCTTTAGAGGAAGTATCACCATCTCTTTGCTGTCAAAAGTTGTTACTGGTGAAGATAACCGTACACAGCTTGTACTTTCCTGTAAGAAATCAGTAGCAGTTAAGTCAAGATAAAAATTCAAATGGAATCAGATAAAAAGTGGATGCTGTTACTATCTATGCATGAACAAATGGGATGCAGAAACCACAGTGTTGCCTTGACAATAAAAAGCATTGGAGTTCTCTTTTTGTGGAACTTGCTAGCAGTGATGTATGGGTGATTTGTGAGAGATATTCTCCTAAACTACAAATGTACCCCCCAGGGCAGCTTTTCAAAGTAGATATTCCTAGGAAAAATTAATTAATTTTTGTCTTGATTTTTTTTGAACTCAGTAAGCTTTGAATGCTTAACAGAATTAAATTTTGGCATGGAGTTCATGAAAGATCTCTGATTATTTTGATTCTTTTAACTGATTAAATGAAGATACCAAGCTTTCAGAGCCATGTGACTGGAGCCCTGAGCTATATAAAGGGAACAGCTCACCTGTTTCATGTGGTGTAGAATAAGATGAAAGGAAAGGATGTAGCTTGAAAGCAGGATGGAGAACAGCCAGAGGTAAAGCTACTAATAGCTGGACTGTATAATTACACTTGGTAATGCTATGTGTTTTGTTAAGCTCATATTAGCATATGATGGTCTCCAGTGTTTTGTGTACTTACAGGCTGACTTTCTAACATGGCTTTAAATGGTTTAAAGGGTTTTTTCCAGTGAAAAGCTTTAGAAATTCTGGTTTATTCTGAGGGACTTAGGTGGATTGTTTTCTTTTCCTTTGAGGTGGAAATACGCACATGCTTTGAATATGAGCATCAGATTGGACCTGCAATGAATTTGTGAAATCTTTGTGTTCACTTTAATTCTACCTGGTGTGTGTTACACACCACTGGTGGGCTGCTGTGGCTTCTGCACCACCCACTACCGATCAACTCGGGATATCTCAATTTGGCAGTCTTGTGTGATACCCCTGCAAGAGAGAAGGAGGTTTTCCTAAGGACTGCGACTCACAACAACTTGAATGAAGAGTCTGAAGCATCAGGAAACAATCATCTCCCTCTGCCTACCTGTTAAAATTCAAGATAGAAATCTCTTTGGACCACACTATCTTTGTACTTAAAGGCTGAATAGCAGCTGGCACAACAGACCCCCAGCCCCATCTGATGCTCTCAGGCTCTGTTGTGATGTAAATAATATGTACTGCTCCTTGGGCCAGCTTCAGAGACAACTTTAATAACACGTCAGCGTGAATGAATGCCAAGGGGCAGGAAGGTGGGAATGCAGAAGGAAAGGAATTGGGAGAGTACGTGAAGGTTTCATATAAAGGAAGTTTGATTGCATCGCCTCAGTGTGGGCTGCATTTCAGGAAACGCGGAGTTTATAGGCCATTACTTACAGCTATCAGTTTTTGTCGTGCTCAGAGAACCCATTTAATACTTCTGATGCGGCACCATTATCATTGATAGACATCCAGAGGAAAGTATCCTTTGGGTATTCAAAACCTAAACTGTATGCACTTATCCACAGATACGCCTAGCTTAATTTTGCTACATGACAACCTTATAGATCTGGGGCGGCCTTTAATACAAAAATATTTTCTTTACCACCAAATTATTTTAATTCAGTTTTCTTCCTATGTACGCCCAGTGCCATAAGCAATTAAAGCCTAAAAAACTGAAGACCCCTGGCAGTGCCCAAACATCAGATTCACATTGCACAACCCTCTTTAAACAAACAGTTGAGCACCAGCAGCGATTACACAAATACCTGAGAGCTCACCCAGCAGCGGGCATGGAAAGAAGTAACCTCCATGTAATTGTTAAACTATTCTTCAACAAGTTAAATGTTCAGCCATGTTAAGTCAAGCTACAAAATGCAGTGAGTAGCACTCCCATCTTCTCTCCCACAAAGGCTTCTGCATCTTGCCCTTCTCCTGCTGAAAGACAAGACTAAAGTGTGAGCTCTTCTGAGATGATGATCAGCCCAGAAAGTTTTGGTAATTGCGTGGCAACTAACCACAGTTAGGACATGACATTATCCACAGAAAACGGACTAGCTCCTAGCTACTCTAAATCATAAGTCATCAGAAAGCCTGATCCCTATCTAGTTTAGCTTAGTTTCCATCCAACAAGTACTACATTGGACTTATTTTGTTTAAGCAAATGCTCAGCTAAACATCCACAGGCTCTCTATGCCCCAGTCTCATCCCAAGGACAAGGTAAAGGAGGGCATTTCTGATTGATACCTTCCACTTTCCAGCCCTGCTTCTTCCCCCCGTGTGTACACATTGCTTTGTAACAGCAGTTTTAAAGGATGTGGTCTCACTGGAGGCTTCGGTGTCAGCACAACCCTGCATCACCTGGGGAAGGGCAGTGGTGCAGAGGACAAAAGCATCACTATTTGGGACACGGGAGAGCCTGCCATTTCCTGTGGCCGCTTCCCTTTGGGAGGCAGCCTTTCCACCCAGCCACTTCCCTCTCCCTTGCTCATCAGGCTTCTCAAACTATAAAAGCCCTAATGAAAATGAAACATGCATGTCATATATAACGAGGAGACGTTCAACTGCTGGGAAAAAAAAAAAAGTGTGAAATTACAGTATCAGTGTGAGAGGGAGAGATATGAGCCCTCATTCCCCAGGAGAGAATTTGAAAGTGCATAATTTTTTCCATTCACAAGCAGCATTTATGGGGCAGCTTTTGGAGGCTGAGAGGAAGCACCAGAAGAAAAACAGCACTTACAAGTAGAGCAAGGATTTCTGCCCTAAATATTGGGGGCCTTTTTTTGGTATACCAGCTTGATTTGGCATGGGGAGATGTGCATGTATAGCTCTGATGAACAGGTGTGGTTCCTAAGGTTCTGCCCACAGCTTGTGCTTTATCCAGGCTTTCATAAAACCAACTGCTTCAGGGGGTGACCAAAAAAAAAAAAAAGGAGGGTACAACTTCTTGGCTGGTTTACCTCTTCACAGAATTTAGGAGCCCTGGGTAAGGAGGAAACTTGGCTGTGTCGGGTCTGACTGTGGTAGGGGATACTGCTGCCTCACACTCATGAGAATCTAATTTATTTTTAAAGAGCACTTGAATATAGCATAACAATATTACCACACATCTTGCTCAAGCAAAGAATTTTTCCAATCTATATTCAGTGCCAGATAGAGTGACTATAAAATGAGTTACTGTACCTTAAATTTCTGCCTTGGCTATAGTGACAGGAAGCTAATTAGACAAACTCTGACCGCATCTTCTGGACCCAAATCCACAATACTTGGATGCATAAGAATTACCAGCTGCATGAGAAGTTGTGCTTCTGGAGGGAGTTGGAATTAAAGGATGAAATAACAGGTAAAGGGGTGGAGAATGATGGCCACTGTGGGGCCCAAACCAGTAAAGCAGCAGTGTTTAAACTCTTTTCCAGCTAAACTTTTAACACTTCACAATGTGGCCAAAATGTGTTAGAAGCATGTCTGAGGCATGAACACCGGGCTCAGACCACATGTACAACTAAGCTCTAAACACAGTTTGACTTTTCCAGGTTATTCTTAAATTCCAAAGACCAGCATATTGGAGCAAACTGCACACACTAATCCTGATGGAGCAAACTATACGTTTCATAGCCCACAGAGCCCTTGAGTCTGGCAAGTTTTGCTGGGTTGTGAGAGATCTGGACCTACCAGAGCTCAGCAAGCCAGGGAACAATGGTTTCAAGCCTGGGCTTCACTTCAGCCATAAGAAGCAAAAACCTTTGGTCAGGCATGAGTGTTTTCTGATGCCTCTTTTGCAAGCAGCTGTGTTTCTGGGAAATGACTCTTGAGAACTCCTGTCTTCTTAAGAAATAAAATCATCTGTTCTGTTCACACTTCCTTATCAGAAGTTGGGCTGCAAACTATGCCGAGATGTTATGTGGTCCTCTTTCTGGTATGCCTACCTCTATGTAATCAGATCCAAATATTTCCAATACTGCCATGTATCAGACAGGGAGAAGGGAGGGGGCTAATGTCAAATTTAGTCACACCTTGAAACATCCTTTCTGAAAGGGATGAGCAAATTTAAAAGCTAAGAACAAACACAAAACAATGGCTGCATCCCTACATGCTGCACAGTCCTTTTTTCTTAGCTTAGGCTCAGCCAAAAAAAAGGGGCACAGAAAGGAGCTGGGCTGAGCGGCCTTATTGCAACCATTTTGTGTGTATTATTTGTATTGCCATCGCACTCAGGGACCTCAGACAGGCATTAGCATCCCACTGAACTAAGAATTGCAAAACCAACCACCCCAAAGACAGTTCCCTGCCCCTGAGAACAAATCTTTGGCCATTTCTCTGCAGCATCTGTCTAGAGCAGGGCATAAGGAAGTGTATTAGGGTGCATTGCACGGACTCCATGTAATCTTATTTCTATAACCCTTGCTCTTCCTTAACCTACTGCCCCACTTCTGTTTGTTAACCTAAGTCATCGCCTCAGTCTAAATTTAGTTTGTGAGCTTCTTGGACAAAAGTCTTTCGGACTTTTCCTTTGTTTCATTTTTTCATTTTGCATGGTTTTGAGCCACAAAAATAATATAGATTATTGAAAATATAAAACAAAGTAACTTCCTTCCCTCTCCAAGAAAAATTCTATACGATATATTTAAATGCCCATCTTGAAACATTATGATTTTGATTGTGTATTTCCATAGCACGTAATGTAAACCTGTGGGTCAATAAGCAATGCAACTTGTATGGCAATATAAAGCAGTCTGGTCAACTTTGGTACATAAGCACCAATTGCTTCTCCAGATGACACACAGGCATAATTCCTACCAGTTAAATATGAAACAAGCTGCTGGCATACTGCATTGTGATTGATAAATTGGATTTGCAGGCCCCCATAAAGATAAAGGAATGTGACAAAGTCAGGGCAATACAGTCTTGGCATCTCCAGGACCTGGACCACAACACAGGCATTCTCCCATCTCTAAAGTTCCTCCTTCCAGGCCAGCCTCGCGCCTGCAGCATCCTCTTCCCCTGCCTGCACCCACAGCAGCTTCAGTTCTATCAAGGGACCATTTCTTGACAAAGGAGGGTATTGGAGCATTAGCAGTTTTTACCTTTCCTAAGGACAAATGACTACCGGGACAGAAGAGTCTGTAAGCCAAGGGTTAGAGCAGTGCAGTAGGGTCCAACAGCTCTGCCACCATCAATTCATCCATCCCAAATTTTATGCAACCCATTTGCACCCTAGAAGAGGGGGGGAAAAAAAAAAAAGGAGGTTTTTCTTCAAAAGACTATACTGAAGAACTATAATATGGGATATTAGCTGACACAGAGTAGTGAGATACAGACAGCGTAATGGCGCAACTCACTTCTTTTTCCCCTTCCGGCCACACAAACCTCAACCTTATGCCCAGAACAGCAGAATGCATCATAAAGAGGGTCTCCAAAGAAAAGAAGGACTCCCTCAAATATTGCTGTGCTCCTTTTCAGGAGCAGCAGCAAGAGGAGAGGTGTCAAAGCTTTTGAGGGTGTCTCTGCAAGCAGGCGAAAGCGCGCAGGCGTTGCGAGCAGGCTGCCTTCCCCTTCAGCACGGCGGGCTCAGGGAGGAGCGGGGCAGGGGGGGGCCCTTCACGGCTCGGCTCTGTCAAGGCTGAGAGCTATTTGGATCAGATGAGGAATTTCAAGTGGAAACCATCTGAACCGTGCGCGCGCCTGGGTGAGGCTGAACTGTGTTTAAAGAAAACAAATGGCTTCTTACAGAACCTCTCCACAAGGTCCGGTTCTAAAGGGGGCATAAGTAAGCCTCATTTTTCCTGCTGTTGCGACCTTAAATGGGATTGGGGAGAGGGGGGTGTAAGGTGTGTTTCTGTTCTGAAAGCGAAGAATCAGGAAAAAAACATGGCAGCAACAGTATGAATAAATTGGCAAGAGACGCTGAAATCCCTTTGATGCTAAACAAAAACAAAACAATAACAAACAAATAATAATAAAAAAAAAATCTCATTGCAGCCATTTTAAGATTTCAGCTTCCTTCTTCACCCCTGCCACTAAGCAGGCTTCCTCAACATGTGACAAGAAGAATTCAGAGGGACGCTTGCCAAGTGTTTTCTGACCCAAATCCTAGAGGTATCCTCCATCTGCAGCAACAGACAGCTCGCTGTGGTCTATTACCTTCTGTTTGGTTTTCAACACCAGCTCCCCTAGTTAAGGAAAGAAGATGCAACCAGGGAAGACAATGAACAGACAAGCATTAGCAGCACTTCTGGGAAGCTTTGAAGACTTCTCTAATCTTGAATAGGCCAGAATACAGAACAATAATGACTGAGGCAGGCATATACAAGCATATTGCTTTAGCAGACTGGGTAAGACTGTAGATAGACTCAGCTATTAGGAAAACAGGCTGTATAAAGCCTGGTGGAGAGGATTTAAGGACAAATGATGAAGGGCAGAGCTAACCGTTCAGTTTCTGTCACAGCACTACACCTACCTGTTCGGCCTCTATCTGTAGGCAATAAATTTCACAGCCTGAAAGAGCCAGGCCGTCAGAAATGTTCTTTCTTATAGGACTGAGACCCAGCTCCACATCCACAACATTCTTTGTAAACGTTTGCATGCGGCCCTCCACATCCACAACATTCTATGTAAATGTTTGCATGAGGCCCTTCACATCTAAGGTTTGTAGCAATGCATGGTATTTCACCAAATGCCAATCTCCTAAAGGGAAGCATATTTTTATTCTTATAATCTTGCATGGAAATTGAAATGGACCTATTTTAACATGGGAAAAGTAAACACGTTTCCCCTCAGCTTGGCACTGCTGCGTCACTGTGCTGGTGGTGACGGTGGCCTGAGATTTTTCTCTACACATTCCTGACCAAGATTCAGAAACCACCAAGAAAGAAACCTTCCAACACAAAAGTAAACCCCTCAATTTGACCCAGGCACTAGGCTGGGGATTGGATCTACTTAGCCTGACAACACAGGCAAGTGCTGGGCACATGGGCAAAGCTCCGTCATTTTGTTCTTCATCAAGCCTCCCGATTTGATGTAACAAACTCCCATCTACCTACCACGCAAACATGCTGTATTTAAACTGCTTGTCTTTGATAAATCATTCTCCATTTTGAGGCTCCATTAGGCCCAACATTAATTGAGCCTAAAAAGCTACTTAAAGCTTTTGGAGAATTCTTTGGATTTCCAGCTTCACATTTCAGTTACTGCAATGTTTGCATTAAGATGCTTGTCTGAGCTCTGCCCTGCAGGATTCGGAAAAAGAAAAATGTTCCTTTTGTACTGAACACAACCAGTAGGTATTTAGCTATTTTTTGTGTATTATGACAGTACCATCTGGCATTCATCTGCCGGGTACCTCAGGAGAATGTCCCCTTCCTACTTGCCTGTATGATGCCGGCCAAAATGATAGAGTACACCAAAGGTTAACTTCCTGTAATATGGTCTCTTGGCTTATCTTGAATGAGACAATGGTTCCTTTATATTCTTAACTTTGTGTTTCACGTGTTCTCCTGCCTGCCTGGAAAACAGGGTCATAAGAGATTCTTATGGGTCAGACACCTCCAAATGCGAAGCCAGGGATAATGCTAGCAAACTTAGTAACAATAATCTATAAGGGCAGTTGGCAATGAACACACAGAAGGAAATATGAAATAGAAATGGAAATTTGCCCAGTTAGATTTGTTCTGTTCCACTGAAATGCTTTGTACAGTGGAAGAATAAACAAACCACTGCTCTTAGAAGTCATGGTTCACCTGCTGACTCAAAAACTCATGTCTGTCAACCAGCGTGAGAGAGGCCAAGGGGACTATCTGTTTGGGTTTCTCTTTTGGTCTCAGCCTAATTTATCTTGTCAGTTCCAAGATCTCCATTCCTTTCTTGAAAGGATGATAAAGGAAGTTTGGCTTAGCCATGCCTTCCAATTATTTTATTATTTTTAAGCAAACAAACAAGAAGTTAGCATGGACCAGTTCAGATTGACTAGTTCAGCTGCTGAATAACGTCTTAAAGCTATTTTCATCCTAACCCCTTCCTCAAACGGCAGTTCCTTTATCCCTTTCAGGATATATACTTTAATACTCCCAACCTGCTTCTTGCAAACAGCCTTTTCAAGAGAAACAAGCCAGTCTTGAGCAATTAAGACCTATAGATCTCCCTTCACTTCCTTCAAAGCCATTGTGGAGGTGCAGCTGAAACCCATTAAATTCAATTGAGCCCAAATGGCCCATAAGTCATATGGAAACTTCCTCTGGGCTTTTAACAAAGAGCCTTGCTTTAAATTCCAAATTACAAACAAATTCAGTCTGTTCAGCTTTCACATAAAACATAAAAATTAAAGAAAACATACAGAGGAAGAGTTGCATCAAATCACAGGGAGCATTATAAGAAAGTACAACCAGCTACTCTTGTTCTGAAGTTACAGACATTTCAGTTAGAAACGTCATATTAAGTCATGGCAATATTTTCTTTAGGCAGGACTGGAAGCAGGCTTTATTCAGTGTATCACAAAGTAAAACCATTGGCATTCGCCACCCCATTCTCTACTCTGACTTTTCCCCCCAATGGCTAAAGTTACTATATGTTTACATACATACACATAATATGATGTATATATATAATGTGTACGTATGTATAATTACATTATATCACATATAGCTACCAGACTAATCTCACATTCATATATAATAAGTAGATAATAAACATTTATATGCTTTACATATTTAAGTATATATACAGTATGAATATCTATTTAAGCATTGCTTTATTGTGGGCCAGGTTTTTATCAACTTGACAAATTTATTAGTGCAGCTTTATGTTGGAACTCTCGATCTGTCTGAGATCAGGGATCAATTTATATGTATTGCAAGATCCTAAGTCAGATAAACACTGAAAAGATCCAGGCAGATATGGAACTTGAAAATTATACAGTAAAATTGTTCCATAATACATCTTTATTCAGACCCCCCCATGGGACTGGCATGCTGTAAAAGCCTTAGAAAAGCCTGTACTTGAGGGTTAATTTCACCCTAAGGGCTCTGAGAATAACTGAAGGCCCAGATCTTTATGACTGTCTATCAATTAATGTTTTTTACATTCTTTTTAATAAGAACTTGATGAAAAATATCCTGCTCTACCTATTCTATTTGGCACCCAAGTAACAAGTCATTAGAAGTAGCTGAATTGGTTTTATAAGTGTTGTGGAGTAATATTTTCCTAAAGATAATGGGTCTGAGAGGCGGACACACACACGCAATTTCCTGAGGTACCTGAAATGGAAACAAAAAATAGAAGGCGTCCTTCGTGGCTAATCAGGACCGTGCCGAGCACCGCTCCAAGACGTGCCCAGGACGTACAGCCCTGGCAGTTGATTCCTGCGGTGGAGCAACAGCCCTCGGATGCAGAGGGAAGCAAGGTACCACTATCTGCTGACAGACCTTGTACCACTGCTGTAGGTCTGCCAGGGCGCTGGGCTATCAAACCACAGTGACTGAGGCATGGACTTTGCCTCCTTCTCATGCCCCCCTGACAAATGCAGCAAACCCTTGCAGGTGACTTTGTACAAACCCATTGGTGAGGGCACAGTTCAGGTTATTGCAACGAAGCAAGCAGCTCTGTCCTCCCATCCCTTCTCCTCTCCTTCCCCCAGCTGCCTCTCCTAACTGTGTGCTCTTGCTGCTCCCTCTGTACCAGCCCAGAGCTGCTCCAACTCACCAAACAGGCAGAAGCAAACACTTTAACTGAGCCTCATACAACAAGCAAGAAGGGTGACAGTGCAAAGGAGACAGGACTATGAAGCCAAGAGCAAAAAGAGGAGAAGCAGGAGTGAATCGTGGCAACAAGGAGCAATCTGCTTCACAGACCTACACTCTGAAAGACACCAAGTTTGTTAAACTAACAAAAGGAAAGGACAGCAGAAATATGTTAGCTTGCATCTAAGAAATAAAAAAAAAAAAAAAAAGAAGATAAAAAGTCAATATAGTGCATCAACCACTCCTTTCTCAACATCTCCAGAAATTCATTGGTATTTAGACCTCACTCCTGGGACAGTGATAACAGAAACTACAGAACTTCTAACACTGTGACAGAAGTCTGGGAATATTAAACAGACAACTAATTTCACAACAATGAATGAAGTAACACCTATTGGGAAAGTTTGAGGCAGGGTGGACAACGAACCCAACCAAAAACCTAGAGAGAAAAAAAAATGCTGAAATACGTGTATGGAAGAAGTATGTTCTCTGGTTTGTATGTTCATTTTTTTAATTGTCCTGAATTGCAGCTGCCACAAAACACTGTGAATCTGAATAAGTGTAGATGCGATATGTTCAGTTTAAGTAAGAGGGAGAAGGGAATCAGGCTCTCTCTGCTGATTCCCCACTGCCAGGCAATAGCAAATTAAGACTGTCTGAGAAACCAAGCATGCTGGAAGCACCCCTTCCGGCAGATAAAATTTATCTAAGGACAAATTCATGCCCATAGCTTCAATATGGTCACCCTACATTTCACAACCCTGAAAATGGCAAGAATTAAAGTAGTAATAAAAGCCCTCTAAAAACACAAGCCAGTATTCTAGCCATGTGCAAGGAAATACTCCAGTGTAATTCACTTGATGATGCTTAAGGGAAGCGATGAGGAACCTTGGGGTGGGTGTGCAGCATTGAACACACACCAACGGCCCCAAACACAGCGACTCCTGTGGAGCCAGCACATCCTCATCTCAAGACTGCCTCTGACCCAATTTATCTTGATCCGATCCAAATATAGAAAAGCACTGGCACCAGTCACTTTCAGGATATTTTCATTTACAAGCTAATTCACAAGTGCTTTTCAAAACACTATTTTATTTTTTTTTCCTGAGCAGAAGATGTAGCTTCTAATTTGAAAGGGGATTTAAAAATGGTTCTGATTCATGAGGATTTATGGACATTTCCCAGAGAGTTTCAAAAGCCTGGATTTTCTTCCCACAACTCCCAGGAAATGCAGGAAAAAGTCTCCCACAGGTGGTTACTTCAGCATGTTCAGACCAGCGGTGCGGGACAGTCACCTGGCAGCCTCCACCCCAGCGCCTGCAAGGGGCAGGACCCCTATGGATGCTATCCAAGGCTGCACCCAAAACCTGGGGACTTGTGTGAAAACCATTCCCCAGCGTAGACACGACCAGCATTAACTTGGACAAGTTACACGTTATTTCCATTTTCGTATGTTGTTAATTTATAGAGAAACGACATAGAATTGGAGGCCAACGGAACAAACTGGGGGGCTGGAGGGGATGCTCCCTCAAGGAAATGAACGTTATAAAATTCCTTAAGCCAAAACTACTTTGAGGACACCATTATATTTAACCTCAGAACGATTTTGCATTAATTCTGACTTAGCTGCTGAGATACTCAGCTCTGACTGCTTACAGCAAGTAACGCGCCGAAAAGCCCTGAATGAGGCTTTCTCCCTCACACAGGACTCACTTCCAAGAGCTCTTTAAATGTCAGTCCTTGAGCAATGGGTTTAATACACAAGAGCCGGGTGCTTTGCACAATTTGAAGGGAGACCTTCCGCACTTTGCTTTCCAGCTGCTTTTACTGGAAGCTGTTCTATTCACCCTGAACATTGCCTTCAGTGATAAAGCTAAAAAACCCCACCCTTGCTCGTTATCCTGACAATATTTAATTCTGACAGCGCATTCAGTACACTTCATGAAATATGGAACCCTGTGACTAATGAGGTATTTGCACATAAGGGCCATATACAGTAAATTGCAGGGCAATAAAATTAAAGGAAATCCATGAACTGATCAGCCAGCTGTTAAAATGATGCAAAGTGTGTCTTATTAAATGCTCTGTGTTATACCCAGATGCTGACTAGAACTCAGCCCTGGCTCCCTCAGTAAAGCATCGCCTCAAAAAAAAAAAGCTATAGGTCTCCCTTTCTGTTATTACGTTAGCTCCCTACTTTCCAAATACTGATGAAAAGTTCACCTCTCTACTGCCTCCCTGCTTTCCACTCATCACGTAAGAGGAGTACTATTTTGATTTTATGTGTGTGATTGCGTCCGCTCCAGTGCTAAGCATCCTATCAGCATATGACCAAATAGCAAAGCTGACATTTTTGCCATGATTATCCACGAAATGTGTTTCCTACCTCTGATTTACAAGAGCCCTATTCATGAGAGATGATTAATAGCTCACTAGCGCTGCCAAAAAGCGCATAAATCTAGACATCCTCTATGCTCCTGACATGCTGCTCATCTCACAGATACGTTCAGATCTCTCTCCCGCTTATCTGTGTCTGATCCCCAATGGGCACACGCTCGTGCTGATTAGGCAATACGGTTGCTGACTGGGACAATCTTAGACTTACATTACTGATGGCACCCAATTAGAGGCTGCAGAAAGCAGTGTCCTTCCCGGCTTGTACTAGACAAGCATGATTAAGTGTTAAATGCCTTCTAAATTAACAGGCAGCATCACCCATGTGTCTGTTACAACTTATCAGGGTAAGAAACCAGCTCCATTGCCAAGTTTTCTCTGTTCACAGTTTAGTCTCCCAGGCTGTAGACTAATAGAGCTGAGAAGAGGGCAAGCTGCATACAAGCATACACCTGACTCAGCTGATGCTTAACTTATTCAACAAGGTTTTATACACTTGGCACTAAACATGCCTTTAAGTGCCCCACTCAGATGTGATAGATTTAAACAAGCAGCGCCTGAACTGGGGCCCATGATATCATTCTCCATTCCCTCACCACCCCCCTACCCTGGTCTAATAAAAGCTATTTCACAGTTCTTGAGCATCCTTCTTCTGAAGATCCTAGAGTGTTTTGCAATTATTAAAGAACAGATCATACTATGCCTACCCATTTTATTCCATAATTTCAATGGGGCTGCTAGCACAGCAAGACACACACACGAAAAAAAAGGTAGCTCATTGTGCGTAGTACGTGAAGAGAATATCAAGGTTGCAGTGCTTTCCCGATGTGTATCCACTATGGCACAAGCCTTTAATTGTACGATCACATTCTACTTTACAAATAATACAGGGTACAACATGCCTTTTCCTTGCTGACTTTGATGCAGACAGGTTACAGCTTGCAACCATTTTTCACTCCTGTATTCACGATGTTCACTATTGTTACAATACGGTGCATTTTTCATGTAAGGTACTACCATCAGACCTCAGAATCACACACAACTCCCACTGACTTCTCTGGAAACCCCAGGTATTACCCCAGCTGTAACAAATATAAATAAATATCATTAAGAATGAAATGATTATAAAAGAGCACTGTTTTCTCTAGGTGTGTTTTGATAATATTCTTGGCACTCGTGTTCTGCTCAGGTTTTTTTACTTCCTAACTTCCTCACGATTAATTACTGGTCCAAGCTTACAAGCTGCTACCAACTATTGAGTGCAGCCACACAGAATTTTGCCAGATCATGCATTTTCAACAGATCCTGTTTGCAGCCGAGTAATAAATAAAGCCAAATAGGCTTTATTACTGCACAAACTACTTCTCAGGTAAACCTGGAAAGAATTGCACCAACCTGAAGTGATATCTTGCCTAGTTGGACAGTCTTTAGAAGTGCAAGTGCTTCTCCATTCTCCACATACCTTAACTTACCTGTCTGGGACTGATGTTAAGTAACAGACAGGCTTTCTTCAAAGCAGCGCTCAACTGCTTCTTTAGCGAGCAAAGAGTGGCCTATATAATCTTCATTTTTGTGCCAAGGATAAGGCAGTTATTAGCATCGCCACTCTGTCCGTTGTATCACAAATTCCTTCAGAAGCAGAATATTTAATTACTGTTTCTTGCCATGACCTGATGTCCAGATACGTATTCTGCACAGCTGTACATGCAGCGCTCGCCGTGGGCTACATCCCTGAGGAACAAGCAGCTGATGATACGAACCACGATGTTCATTGCGGTTGCGTTTTGTGCAATGCTGTTTGCAAAGCGTTACCATCACACAAAGCAAGAATCAAACAACAACAGCCACTTTCATCGCTCAGCTTGCCCAAACCTCCCTGGCCAGTGAGTCATAAGCCCCAAAGGGCCTTGGCTCTCCCCTTACTCTTAAGCCACACTTGCAGCTTCTTACCTGACTTATTTCTTCTGCTGCATTTGGAACCGGTCTCTCAGGCCGTGTGGCCTAATTCTGCTCAGGCTCCGCTTTGCTAGAAATACTGCCTTCTTACAAGCAGCTAAAAACACGTTTAAATATTCCTAATCAGTTAGCCCGAAGGAAAGCTGTTTAGCACATTTAACATCTTTACCCGGATCTGTGATTTTCTACAGATGTAAGAACCACCTGATGGCAGCCACTAACACCTTCCTATATAAAAAACAAATTTCTAAAAGAACAGCTACATGCAAAGTAAACAGGGAATTCTTCCGTAAAACAACACAACTTGCTGCCCCAAGTGCAAAAGGAGATTATTTTTTTTTCAAAAAACCCAGAAAGTTACAAATAATGAATGTTATTTTTTCACTCTCATCTCTGTGATGTGTGCAAAGCAGAGCAGTTAGGACAAGGTCTTAATTTCATCATCTTCCAAATGGCAGAATCAAGGCCAATGGAAACTGTGATGAAATCCCTATCTACTGGGTATCTACCAACCCCTCAGCTTTCCAGACAATACAAAACCTTTGTTTTCCTTCAAGACTGTGCTGAATAACCTAGAAATGGATAGATCACACACAAAAAGACCCACCGCAAAAAAAACTGTCCATGTACTTTAACCAGTCCTTATCTTTTCTTGGCCACTTCACTGGGAGCACAACACACCAACTTCTCTGATGTAACACCCCTTAGTGGCTCACATAGGAAACATTATCTGTCGGGGTTGGCAGCACTATCTAATTGAGATCTCCCAACAGCTCATCTTCACTAAGTTTCATAATTACGTGACTCTGAGCGTCAGCGATCCTCACTCAGCAGTTCCATGGGAGCTTTCTCGGTAGACACCGTTTATCGTATTTCTTTTACTTTCGTTCTTATTTCACCATCTGCAGTACTCAGAACAGTTTTCAGATACCCTTTTTTTTCCACAAGAGATGTTGCTTGTTGCTTTGGAGACTCATATTGAAAGAAGCGCAGAGAGGAATAAATGACGTTTGGGGTATTTCATTACAGCTATAACCTCAAAGGTAGGAGGAAAAGAGAGAGGAGTTTAAAATAACTTTCATTCCTCTTGTCCACAAAAACGTACTGTCAAATTACATATTTGTGTTCTGGTGGTAGATGATATATTTACAAGGGCTCTTCTGCCTATCTGTTTTTGTACAACAACATGCTTCTACTCAAGGTTTGGGCTATTTGAAGGATTGTTCAACACTGGCCTATTCTACAGCTAACAAATGCATGATTTAACCAAGGAATGCCCAGAAGAAGTAAGTGTAGAAATCAGCACTCGGCCATATCCTCTTTCAACAGGTACTTTCACAGACACAAATATGGCTAGAAAAACTCTCAGGGAAAGTAAAAAAACTTGGCTCCTATTTATTTATGAAAGTAAGTATAAAACAGCATTTGAATTCAAATTACTGACATAAGAACCATGATACTCTGATGTTTCATATGGTAGCGCGCATGTTCTGGGTGCTATTTTGATCACTCTTAAATCAAAAGAACAATCTGTCCACCTGAAGTTCATGATGCCATTTTGTCAGTAAAGAAATTAACAGATACCAGTACCCATCAAGATTTGAAATGTAGGAAGCAACTTTTTCTACCACTGATCATTTTTCAAGAGCATGCGTTTAAACCTCAAACACTTAATGGCAGCAGTGTATACTTCCATCTGCTAGGCATATCTAAATGATACCAAATAAATCGTGACATGCTTTGGTAGAATTTTATCATTAAATATTTTGCACAAATCATCTTGACCCTTACACAGCTTGATTAAAAAAATAACCTGAGTAACAGAAAAGCTTTTTCCTAAGATGAGAGTCTTACATGACCTAAGCTCTATTTTCTTTGCTTAAACAAAACAAACAAACAAACAAGCAAGCTGAAAACCCAAACTTCGAGCTTTCTGAATAAATTAAACCTAATTAAGTAATGAAAGTAAAAGTTGGGTGGTTCTGGCATGAGCAGAATCAAAGCACATTCCATTATTTAGCTAATACGAGCAATTTCGTTAAACAAACTATACCTTTGTTCTGTAAATTTTGGAAGTTAAGCTTTGGACAGACGTTCCCTGCTGAATGCAGACATGCCAGGGGAAGGTTATAGCCCCAGCTGTTGATCATCACTTCTTTACAGAGCTTACCGCTCCCTCGCATTTGTTGGCAGAGCTTGCTTACAGGAACACTCCTGAAGCCACTTGAAGTTAAAGTGAGTGGCATTACTATTTAAACAGTTTAAGCTAACTAGGCACAGCTGCTGAAAGTGTTCCTGCCTGTCTGTACCTTTAAACTTCCACTGTTCACAAGACTGCAAGTTTTCACAACTTCTTGTCGAGGCAGCAGCTTTTCTCACCTTTTTGTGTAGCACCAGAGATCAAATCCCAAATGCCACGCTTGAATATTTAGCCTTAAATGCCTCCTAATTAAACACTGACAATCGTGCTAAATGTGCTAGCAAACTACAGTCCTCTTTCAGCTCTAACTTTCTGCTTTGTCTAACTTTAAAATCGCCTTCCATCAAGCTCCTGGTCTTAGAAAACAACAATTAAAATCTGCGTTATCTCACCGTGCAATGGTGTCGTGCAGACCTGTGTGACACATCTAAGGATACAGCATGCACAAAACGCAGCTCTGCTGCAGTGGCATTGGAAGGCACCGGGCCATGGGCAGAATACAGGACACACTGTGATGTTCTAGACAAGTTCCTCACCTTTCCCTGCGATTTTCCCACCTACAAAATAGTGAAGCCTTTGCAGAGTCCTTTGAAATCTGCGTGAAAAGTGCTATGTGTTTGTGTATGACAATTGTTAATTAAGAATATGTATCCATTACGCCTTGGCAAGTTAAAGAAAAAAACAAAAGTATCATACAAATATTCCATCAACAGATAATTAGTATTGATACATGAATGGTTATGACTTTAGATTAATGCAAGGTCTATTTTCTCACTGTTTTATAAGAAATATATATGTAAGTATCTAAGAGTATATTCCAACATAACTCCAATTAAGGGATGCATTGAATTTACAACTTTTTCAGGGATTTTTTCTAGTTTTTCTCTGGCAGGATATTGATTGAGCTGCCTAAAATGTCATTCACAGCAGGTTATTTATGTGGTGACGTTTCTATCCAAGTGAAATTGCTATGTCTAACACCTTTTTCCTCTCCAAGGAAAAATATTATTTTGCAGACAAAACAGGAAGTTATCCAAGTGTTTAAGAAAAGAATTTGCTGGTTTTTTTCCTTCAGCATAGAATTACTGTACTTTCATGCATTTGTCTACCTCCTCTACTGCTTGAGCTACAGATAATACTAAGTAGCAAATAATATGCCAAAAATAATATGAAAAGAACATTACAGATACAAAGCCAATCTTTCAAAACTCGCAACCTCCCAAGATTTGCCAGACAATTGCACTTCAGGTCCCTTGGCGTACACATTGCATGCAGGACCATGGATGACATGACTATTTTTTCCTAAAGCCATTTCCTCGTTCAGTGGACAGACTAGATGCTAATTATTATACACATGAATGTTCAACATATTTTTTTTATTCTTACTGCTCTCCACAAGGCACCAGATCTTTTTTACTGACCTGTACTCAATACATGCTTTGAAGACAGGATTATTAATGTCTGTTGACTTTTCTGTCATGCCATCCTTGTACTACTCAAGTGCTTTGCAAGCAAGAAATTACCTATGTGATTTTGTGAATGGGATGAGCTTCCCCTCATTGCCACAGGTGAAAAGATCGTATGATGATAACCTGAAAATTCATAGCTATTAAGTAGCTTCACTTAAATCTCCACAATTAATTTACTTTCCACCACATCCCTTCTATGTTTTATCAGTTCTTGAGTTCTTCTTGCACGTGCGCTAGGACATTTGTAAAGCCTGGACTCTGGCAACATTGGGACACATTGCTTCTACCTCCCAATGATTGAGTTCTTTCTCCAAATTGTTGGAGTTCCTCAACAAAATGGATAGACACATTTATTTTTGTCAGGTGAAAAAGCAACACATTTCTCTTAAACTCATTCTCAGGAGCAAAACAAAAAAAAAAGAAGCAGGCATTTTTTCTGAAGCTTTCCATACTCAGCCAGATGCAGTCTCCCAGTTTGTACAGTTTTAGTCCAAATAATATACATTTGACAAATTCATAAGCAACTGAAAACAGGGTATTGTGATGAAAAGTGTCAAGCCAGCTTAACTATAGGTGGCATTCACAGCTTCACCTATAATTAATATCTCCTATGAGAAGTCTGCCAGTAATTCAGATGAAGCAGGCAGCACAAGGAATCTCTGCATACCTACACAAAAGAGCAAGGCTGCGTTAAAAGGTCTCATTCATTCCTCTGATGATCTGAGACAAACAGGCATCAAATAATTTATACCATGTAATCAGCATTCCCAACCTCAGCAGAGAACCTGAATACAGCACAGAAGCAAAAATGAGCATCTAAACCCCCTTCTTGACATTCCTACATACGAACCAGTAAGTCGGTGAATTATTACTGAACAAGGAAGTCAGAAAGGAAAACTTCACTTGCAAACAAACCACTTCTAGCTAGCTCGGAAGAAATACGTGACTTTGACCCAGCCAGTTTTCACCCTGGTGAGTCACGGCTAGAGCTGTCCTGATACAGCCAACAATAATTACCAGACACGTCTTCACACGGTTGACACTATTCCATAAAGGAAAAGACAAGAAAGGAAAGGGCCTTGTCCCTAATAAGCTTGACTCTGTGACACTGGAAAGAGACCTTAAAATCTGACTGACATCTGCATTCCTCTTTGTCTTACTCCACTAATGTTTCTAAAGCCAGCTTTTCTCCAGTGTGGTTCTTACGTGTGTCTATGGACTACGCGAGTAAATTATTGCTCTATCACAGCTCATTTACCCCACATACTACAAAGTATTGTAGTCCCATAGAGAGCTAAGAAATCCTTGATGATTTGAGACTCCGTAGCATACTACTGCACTTAGCAGAATCACTAAATAATAGTAAAATATAATCTGTCGTTAACTGAATAATCATTTTATTTCCCACCATGGAAGTGGAAGGAAACATATAAACACTTCATGTCTTTTTATGGAAATGAAGACCAACACATTCAACTAGCTACAGGGTGGTTTCCCTCCTTTTTAAATCAGAAAAATATTTTTTAGCACTTATTTATGTTTTCAAGATTGTCTTGACATCTGCTCTTAAAAAGCACAATGAAAGGCATACTTTTAACTACAAACACGGATAAAATATGGTAACGCTCTGTTTTTCCCTGCTGCAGAACTGCCAAGTAATAAGGATTTGCATGACTAAGCTTCTATTACGCTGACATAGGCAAAACTGAGGAACGATCATTCTTTCTCGTTTGACAACACTTCGAAGGGAAACACTCCTTTTATCTCCTCCAGGACATGCTGGGCCTCAGACAAGATGAACAGTCTCATTCAACCAAATCAATTTTTAAATGCAGGTTTAAATGCTGAGTTCTCTTAAGCAGAGACACTTGGAGAGCGACCTTATTATGTGAGCTAAAGGTCACTAGGGATTTGACTGACACTTGCAAACATCCACTATTTCATTCGAAATGTTTCTACGCAGAATCCGCCACACCATTTGGAATCCACTTCTTTGAACCTAGATATGTGTAGTAAATGTTTAAACAAGCTTCTCGAAGCACCTTCGCAAAACTCCCGAATCTGTGATCAATATATTGGATTAAAACAACAGCCAGCTAAAGGATAAACATTTTAATAAACATTTTCAAACTTCGGTGCTTAAGGTTATTTTCACACCAGTAACTATCATCTACCAACCTCCTCTGGGAGCAGCATCTGCTGGGCCAATTGACTTCTAGTGGCCAGCAGGTGCTCCGCTGCCCAGAAGAGTATCATTTAACGGCCTAATCTTAGGCACAATTTTTAAGATGTTGCCCTCTTTCAGAATGAAGTTTCTCTTTATTTATTCAGCATCATCCATGGCACTACACAGTATATCACAACTTACATTTCAACACAGATCACAACAAAATGTAAATAAAATATAATTCTGGGCTAAGGTCCTCAGTGGTAATGAGGCACTGTTTCCTTTCTAGCCCCCTAACCCAGACCACAATTTACAGCACACATCTGCTTGAATGGCCATAAACTCAGATGTGTGAATCCCTGATCTACCTAGAGCATCTAGACACCACACACAAAATAAGACATACCTAATAAAAAAAGTTGGTATATTTTTAAAGATAAAACTGTCAGTTGCAAAACGTTTGGAAATCGGCTACCAGAGTACAACTATTATGTCATCTCCTGCTATAACCCCGTTTAATCTCCCAGATCAGGTGAATAGCCTGTGGAAATCTGTATGAAAGAAGCATTTCTAGGGAAAGCATATGATGCCCACATTTGTAAAGATGCAGGAAGAGGGTTGGGTTTCAACATATATCAATCTCCACCTCTTGCGAGGAAGTAAATGGACTTTGGATGGCGAACCCAGGCCGGCCAGTGATTACGATTGTTGACAAAAAGATCCTGAAAGTTACTGGAACTGTAATTAAAGCAGGGGTTGGGGGGGGAGAGGCACAGGCCACTACACCAGAGCCCAAAAGCATCGCTGGTGCTGTCACACCTTTGACATCGCATTGCTGCATCCTGGATAAGCTTTCATTAATGGTAATCACTGGTGGCAGCCATTTTCAGTTCAGTTTTGTAAGTAAGGAGGCTTAAATGATTGTGCTATCTGTCTCTTTCCATCTGTTTACGTCTTGCCACTCCCTCCCTCTCCCCCAACCTCCCTCCCAGAAAACTTTCAGAGCTGTTGGCCAACCCAAATTAGCGATTGCTCTGAGGGAAAAGCAGGCAGAGCTCAGCTGCTCCAGTGGGCAGCGACCAATTGCCCAGCCAGTACTGGGCATGCAGGGTGCTGGGCGAGACAACGCGCAGGCTGCTCTCTACAGAATGGTGAGCCATGGAATAAATGGAGAGAGGTCAATGTAGTCCACTGCGAAGGGAAAAGGGACCCAGGGCACCACGCCAACGGAAACCACGTTTTATTAGCCCCACTGCTCATAGACTGGCTTCTTTCCATGGTGGTCCTCCACTATATGGTCTGTTTGCATTTGGTAGGGACCCACCGATCGCACTGGTGCTGTCAGAGCAGCTCAGGGGAAAATGCACTGATGAAAAGACGGATTTCCTTTCCTAGCGGTCGGTGGTCACCTGGAACAACCAAAAGATGGAAATGACATGAGAAACAGAAAAAAAAATTAATAATTCCAGAATAAGGAAGTAAGCCTCAGTGCAAGTCTTTCCCAAGTAACTATGCACGTACATACAGAATTAGCATTGTTTTCTGCTTACTGGTTTTTCAGTTTTTCAGCAACTCACCAAGTATTGTCTTAATGCTGAGAATAATAATTTCCCTTAAAATTTATCAGTAACTAGCAAGTGTCCTGGAGAAGAGACACATTTCCTTCCTCTCTCTTTGTTCCTCTCCAGGACCACTCATCTTACGCAGGGAGTCTCTTGTCCGAGGATTTAGGCTGAGAAACCCACACTCAAAATCAGAAGAAAATCAGATAAATAAGGATGGAATTAACCCATGAACTAATTATTTGGTAATACTGCCTTCCAGATTAATGTCTCTTTTGGATTATCTGATGAATGCTGCAGTTAACTAACTTTCTTTTGATCCTCCTACTGGGAAATATAGAAAGGATGAGATGGCGGGGGTGGAAAGATAATTATGCTCAAGAAGATGACAGTATCTTATCCATACTAGGAAGGTTAAACTCACATAGTTCCTTCTCAAGACTCCTACTACCAAGTAGAGATGCCGGTGTGAAGCTGTTTAGCGAGTTTCAAATTGGTACATGTTCTCATTCTCTTGCGACACCTGGCATAAGCTGAATGCATTGAGACTTGTAAAAAAACAGTGATTCATTGTTAATCGTTAAGAAAAGAGCCAGAGATTCATGGTAACCCTGTTTTTCTGGAAAAGTACATCTACACCCCAGTTTTTACCTGTTTTATGAGACAGAAACTACAGGTGAGGTTGAGAACAGAATCTGGAACCTGATCAGTTCTACAAAATTTTAGGGACTGCCACTTACACCCACAGACTCTGTGCAGTATTATGCATGGTGAGCTGTGGAGATTCAAGGAGTGACCCCACAGTCAAGAAGATCTAGCGTGAACTGTGTGCGCTTTTCAATGGTGGGCTCAGCCTTACACAAGTAGCTTCATCCGAGAGTTGAAGTGGATTTCTCCTCTTCTGCACTGTAATGGCTGAATTCTGATCTCCTACTTTGACACGATTACTTTTCACAACACAATCGCATTTCATGTGTGCCTATTCCAGAAAAGTATTGATTTGCATTTGCATGAGGAACATTTTAAGTAACTTTTTTTATCAAAAACTTGACATTTCATTCTCCCATCTGTGATTTCCATAGTTAAATCTCAGGGTCTGAACTCCACTTTGTTATCTCCTACAGGCCATTACACCATTAAAAAAAAAAAGGCATGTTAATTACTTCTCTTGTTTAAAATAGCTTCAGTGCTGCTCCAAGCTTAGCAGGAGAGATGTTCAGATTTAGCAGGCTCTGCCGCTTACTTTCGTCTTGTCTCATCAACTCTGCTTAGCACCAGGCGTGAGGAAATCAAGAAGACAAGCCAGCCAAAGTGAGGCTGACCTTGTAGAAGAAGTGGAGCTTATAAAAGACACACAAGGGGTAGGCACAGTGTGTAGCGGATAGGTGGATTGAGGAGGGGGTTCAGCAGGTCTTTCATGAGTTGGGGGATGGTTTAAAGGGAGTACGGGGAGAAGACCTAGGAAGTGAAAGCATGCATAGCTGTGTAACGGGAGGCTGAAGTGAAAAAGCATGAGCCAAAATGTCAGTTCTTGGAGCACTGAAGTCCCTGTGCAAACCCTTGAGTGACACAGACTGGTCATCCAGGCCTGTGGCTCTCCTTGAACATAGCATTTCTGCACCAAGTTATCAGTGCATCAAACCGAAGGCAAGGGAGCAGCTGCCACGCTGCCCTTGGGAGCAAACGCAATAGCACCAGGGATGCTCTTCACAAGGTACTAGGCCCTGTGCTGGGAAAAAATTAACTCCCAAGAGACTGGATGTCCACATACAACAGGTACAAAATGCAGAGCTAAGCATTACAAAGTCTTGGATCAAGCTGGGTAAGCCCTCATGAATTCTGGCAAGCTGTGAGACTGGAAACCATACTTCACTGGGCCCAGGCGCAGTTCTGCCATAAATCAGAACTGACGAAACATCACCAACAGATAAACAACATCATAAATCCTGTTGCTTGGCTCCTCTTCTCATTGCAGTGCATTGCATGTGGCATCCAAGACACTAGATAAAAATACGCAAAAAAAAAATTTAATAATCTTTAAAATCGTACTCCTCCTTCCAGTTCATCAATTACATTAATAACACCATCAATATGCCAGAAGACAGACCTTTCTCTAAGTAAATGAGATCTAAGCTTGTTTTCAACAAATTAAAACATGCCAATAAATTAACATATCATATATGGGCCTGGTATAAACTTCATCCAGGCTAGCAAAAGTGCTAGTAACCTTGACCAAAGTTCCATCTTTACATGCAGAGTACTGCTTCTTTTTTTTTTTTTATTTTCTTAACAATGCAAAATATTGAGGTTATTGTTTAAACATATCTTCCAAAGAATACAGGAACAGTTGGAAAATAGAGAGACAGATGATGTGATAGAGAAGAAGTTTACATTTAGATCAGTTAGTCACACTGCACCTCCTGGTTCTCTGGAAAATGTAAAAAGCAGGCAAGAGAGTTACATGGGGCAAGACAGCAAGGAGCACATAAGGCTGGGTTTGTTCAAAAGTGCTTCCACAAAAGAAACAGCCATAGAGCTATCCAATTCAACCTCACATCTGCTTCCAATTTTATAGTCTTCTGTGTCTTTGATGAAAATCCAATTTTTCCCAAAAGGAATTGCAGCACAGTTGAGTAAAGAAAGGTCTATTGATACATCTAATGCATCTTTTACAGAGTGTGATGCTTCAGGGGTTTGGCAGTGGGGGGAGAAGGGGTTTGTCTCAATGTTGTGCTGCATCTCTAAAACTCCTTTTACATGTCACCACTTTCTAACCTAAGAGGAGGTCTATTTAGAGCAAGACGGAACTGGAGTGGAGGCTCCAAGCTAACTCCCCCTTTTTTTTTCGTTTTGTTTTTTTGTTGTTGTTGTTGTTTTTGTTTTTTGTCAGAGTCCCTAGGTGTCTTGGACACTCGGCTGCATCTAACCAGACACAGTCTGAGATTATTTTTTTTAGTGCATGTTTTTAAGCAACATGAGGTAGCACAAGTCCAAATCCACTTGACACCAGTGTGTCCTTTTGACGCCCTCCCCAAAGAAAGCGGCAAACAAAGAATAACACTTCAACAATAAACAGTGCTTGTTTTATTATATTTCTTTCATAGACAACCAAGAAAATTGTTTATCTTACAATGAGCACTGTTCGGAGAGTTCTTACGGTAATGCTACCCCTACCTATGGGCTAGTTCTCATTCCAGCTGCTTATATTAAACTCTTGGCCCTTTCAAAATTAACAGAAATCAACAGGAACAAGACACTCTGCTCCTATTTCAAGGCACACAAAAACTTTGGGGTCTTGTCTGTCATCAGCCCACTATTTTCTGCTCTGCAGCCTTGTTGTCAGAAACAGTCCCCAGGCTACATAGGACACAGCTTTTCAGGGGGACATGAAAGGTACTATAAATTGCCATCCAACACAATTGAGGCAGAAATTTGACTGGTATAAGGATGCAAAATTCCACTGAAGTCAGGGGGCCTGTGCTCATTAATGTCAAGGCTTCATTTCACCCATTAAAAAGTGAACTGCCAGCTAAGCTATGCTCTATGAACTCTTGTGGGATTTCCTGCCTTCTTAAGTTACGCATTTCCAGTTTACCTACGAGCCCAGTCTAAATGCATGAATTTAAAATAAAATGCATTTCTAGAGACACAAGATAGACTCTCTACATTGCACGCTGCTCCCACTGTCAAAAAAACCCCTAGAAATATGTCTTAATCACACCTATCCTCCTAACCAACCTGGGTGGAGGAAAGGCTGAATACTCTTTGATGAGATAGGAAGGTCAGGTCAACTACAGGACAAAGGCCTTAGTGCTGATCTTGCCTTTCTTACAATGTAAATCTACAGGGATTGTACAAGTTAACCTGGTGCTTAAGACCGACCAAAAAAAATATAGTAATACCCAAACAGCCCAATAACTTTTTCCTTTTCTTCAGACAAGACAAAGCCGTGAAGGAAGCGATACTGGTGCTAATTTACTTCACATAATTTCTTATTTGAGCACCTGTCTAGGGGTCTGTGGAAGCATTGGGACTGGATAATCCACTGAATGATCTTTAATCAGACAGTAATATTAGGTGCTAATAGCTCCGATAAAGGGGCTGTTTAACCCAACTGTTAACACAAAGGCGTGCCTGCCACAACGACTATTTCAACAATGCATTTGCCAGTCATATTAATTAAAACTAATTCCTTGAAGGCCACAGAAAGCACAGAGTAAACCCACATGGAAAATGTCTAGGTTCTACCATCACAAATCACATTAAAGAAAAAAAAAATTAAAATTATCCTAAGGCAATGAAATTTGTCTCAGAAAATAGACTCTCTTGGAAATTCTCAAATTGTAAATTCACAGCAAACCTGAAAAGGCCTTTAATAGAGTCTTCTGAATGCATAACTATATATCTGTGGCTCTGTCCTGTGACTTCATAGTAGTGATTAAAATCTTCTAATAAGTTAAATACAAAGCACTGAGCCTTGCTAAAGGTCCTGAGGTGACAGTTATTTATGTGTCATTTAGATGACTGTCCACAACTAAAGTGGTTTAAGTGAAGCCGCACAGTTAAGTCTCCTAGATAGGTTAGCAGGATTCTCAATTTTATCTTTTTCTATCTCTAGAGAGTTTAAATAAATTTTATATACACATTTGTCAGGCTATAAAGGCGTAAATTCTTAACCCCTGCATACAGATTTAAGGCATAAAACTTATAACTAGTTCCACTGGAAAGTCTTTGTTAAGAACATACGCACAAATGATGGCTTATTCTTTAGAAGTGTTTGGTTTTCAGAAAAGTGTTTGACTCTCCAAAGGTCCTAATATACTAAAAGGAATACAGGAAAAAGATGCAATTTAAGCACTTCAGTACTAGAATGAATCCCCAAGCATATTTTGGTTGAGTTAAAATGCAGCCAGGTTAACTCCCCACTTCATTTCCTTCTGGATTCCGTGAATGGAGAGGCAGTCAGCTAGCAAAAGGTGAAATTATTAACCATGTGAATGTAGGCCCCAAAGCCATACCCAGATGTGACAGCATGGACCCTTCTGCCAAGACCTACAACCTCCAGAACCTCAGAGGACAAAAGAGCATTATGAAAAATCATACTTCAGAAATCTCTGCAAGAATCAAACACTCTTCTGGTAAAATAGAGCTGTGGACATAAGCTTCAAAGATTGATATGTTAAAGTTTCCTTGCCAGAAGGTCAGTGCCAGTTACGTATATCTATCTCCAGGTAAACAAGATTAAAAGCCATCTGGACATAGTCCAGGGGAACGTGCTCTAGGTGACCCTGCTTGAACAGGTGGTTTAGACATGACGACTATTAGAGATCACTTCCAACCTCAGTCTTCCAACCTCAATCTTCCAGTCGTGAAAAGAAAAAAGAAGAAAAAAAAAAACCCACAACCTACAAGGTGATGTTTCAACTATTAACACCTACTCACCTACCTCACTGGGAAGTTAAGACAGGAAATAAGTGTAACTTTTAAAGATGATGCAGCAATGTTTCTGTAGCTCCATTTACTTTCACCAAGTTAAACCTGACTCCAAGTAGTTAGTTAGGAATGTGATAAATCTTTCCTTTATAGGACTTTCGCAAACTTTTAGCACTATCTTAATGCGGTTTTGTTAACTGAATTATTTATTAACTTGATGCTCTCATTGATCAGCATAGGCAACTCCCACCAACACAGGCAATTGGACATTTGAGTTCAAATCAATAGCAAGCATTGAAAGTGATATTCTTCATCTGATGCACATAGGAAACTCCCATTAAACAATAATGGGAAGTACAAAATAAATTACCTTGCTAAAAATCCTGCAAAATAAAGACAACTTTTTACTATACCTGTTTTGGTACTGGTTTTGGGTTTTGTTTTTAACCTGATTTACATCACACATTACTGAAAGTTAGCATGAACTTTGGTTAAGCTTTCTCACAGGATATAATCCGTCCTCTGACTGGCATTACCAAGTTCATCATACAGGCTTCTACAGTTTCTTTGAAAATGCATTTATTCTGAAATCACTACTCCATAAACCAGAGTAACTGTTATGGACTTGAACATGACCTTTATTCACAAATAAAGCATCTGTACAGGAGACTGTTTGGTAAAGTAGTTTGTCCCAAAATTGCTGTGTCAGTTTCCCCACTTAGGTATGTCCTAAGCTTAGCTGGGCAAATTTTAAACTCTCATTAGCAGAAATTCAGGCTTTATTGTTTTGTTAAGGTTTACGAGCCAATCACTTGCTGGTTCTCAGTAAATTTACTGCCCAACATTCAAGGGACTGTAAAATACTATATAGAATTATGTTAGCCAGGACCTGGATTAACATATTTTATTGTTTGGGAGGCAAATTCATTTCATCCTGGAGTTGATTTTTTTTCCAAGGAAAATGTATTGAAGCCACTGGCACTGAAAATTAACAGAATCCTTGTGTTTGTCAATAAGGTCGTGCAAGTGTTGATGCCTTCTGGAAGTAAACTTCTGTTAGAAATGCTGTTGTCATTCATTAAAAAGAAATACTATCTTACAAACTTAAAAAAGCATCCCAATTTGCCAGAGTGCTTTCATTCAAGAGTAGTCAAATCATCTTGCACTTTTTCTTGATGCCAAAACAATGCAGGTAAATCGTGACTATAATCATGCGACCACAAAAAATTATGTATCATTAATTTGGACAGAAACATTTCAAATAGCGAAGAACAGAGAACTGCTAATCACCATGGCAGAAGGTCTAAGACACAGGGCATTTCATTGACAATTATTTGAACTACAGCATTTAAACTGCTGTCCATTTTCTTTGTTGCTTTATCCTCAGACTTGATCAACATTCCAGATCCTGCCTGCATTCTGTATGGAGCAAAACAATAGCTAGATCGAAGACATTAAATGAATATCAACTTAATTTAATGTGACAAGAGTGGCTTTGTGCTTAGGCTTTGCATTCAGTCATTTATTTACTCCCCGTGTCTTTAGAACAAGAATCTCTTCTTGTCTGCCTATCTCTCTGGTATCTTCTCATTTTCCAAAATGTTTGTTATTGCATGTACTGCCATCCTCACATAGGCATTGCCACCAGGACATTTGATCACAGATTAACTTTTTCCAGAAATATATCTGTTCCACTACCCCTATCAAAAAAGGGGTACAACGTTGTCCAGGCCAATGAAGATGCAGGCACAAAAAAAAACCCCAGAACTTGGCTTAAGAGCATACTCTTGGGATCACCAAGCAACTATCCTTCACTTTAGACTACCACAACCCCATTTTTCCTTCCTCTGTGGCACAGATCAGTCTGCTGTCTTAAGATCATGTGGAGAATTTCATTGAACTTTGGCTACTGAAGAAACCTAGTCATGCCCTGACCACCTTTGTTGCCTTCCTGTAGCACATTATGCCAATGTTATGTACTATTCATCCTAGGCTTTCTAAAGGGTTCTCAAAAATGTCTTTTACCCACTATAGAGGAAGTCTCACAGGGCAAATTTTCTCTGTGCCCTTCTGGTATTTTTATGGCCAATAACCACTTGCAGAACCTAAACTGAAAGACTGACTCTTTTCAATCTCACCTATCTCTGTTAGTATACGCATTTTCTGGGGATATCAACCACATCTTTGTTTTAATGTCACGTTTCAACACTGTGGTGGAGATGGAAGAACTCCTCTTTGGCAACTGGAAGTTTCCTTGTTTAGAAAGAATCATATTTGCTTTTGTATTACAAAGAAAAGCCAGTCTTTCATGGCAGTGAGTCCTCATCTTAATCTAATAGATGCTCTTTTTCAGCGATTATTGACCTGTTAGAAATTTCTAGATGCGTTGACAGGAAAGAAGGCAGAGACCATAATGTGGGAAGATGGGAACACACTGGAGAATTGCTGTAGTCAGTTTGCAGCGGGTAGCAAAAAGGTTTGCTAACGCTGCTCAGCAAAAAGGAGATGCTTTGTAAGATGAACCTCTGCACCTTTCCCTGAACCACTACTTTTAGATTACAAACATAAGAACCTATTAAGGAAAAAAAAAAAGCTTCTTTGTAAGTCTGATCAAAAGTGATGGGAATTTATCTTACTAATTTCTACCATTCTCTATATGCTTGTGCATACCGTAATACGGAATTACACCTCAGAAATCAATTAGAAGATGGGGAAAAAGGTATACATACCTCTTCAGAAGCAGGTACATTCATGAAAAGAAGTAGAAGGAAAGCCTTCTGGAATATACTTTGATGTTATCTTATCTATTAAAAGAAAAATAGTTTGGTTAGAACTGCTGGATGACACATCTGCTTTCCATCCAATTCCCCACTTTTACTCATCAAAACATAACATACAGAGAGGTCCAGTGCATTAGCCAATCTTGTCCTGCAAAGCAACCTGGACTGGTCAATCTACAGTCCTGTTTCTGGATCCTGTACCTAGAAGCACTAGTAGAAATTTTCTAACACAATGATTTCCTATCAAAAGACTCTAACCAGAGACTAAGGATGCCAGGCTTCCTGGTTCATCTGGCTCCACATCGCCTCGCCAGGTGTGCAACTGCAGGCTGTGTTTCATTTATTAAAACTACGAGGCATACCAGGTGTGGAAATGATTCTGTATTTAGCAGGTGTGATGTTATGTTACAGAATATACGACAGACAAAGATATTCCAGCGTGCACTTTTCCTCAAGTCAAAATGAAAACCTTTCCCAAAGTCAAGCTTTTCCTTTTCGTTCCTCAGTTATAACATACACCAATGCATAGCCTTCTTAAATGAAAAGCTTGTTTGAGTGCAACAATTGAAAATTACACAAATAACATTTTAAATTACACCCTACACAAAGGCCTCACTTTGTAAAATCCTTTGATGGCTAACCAGTATTGCTGAACTTCCTCATATACCCAGAGCACACTCCTGAACCTTGTTCCTTCATGTCCTGAAAGGGAACATTTCCAGTTCTGCGAAATTCAGTTGTTTTTTGTGAGTTCCTGGGCTTTTATCCCTCTGCCTAAGGGAGTCCCAAAGGCTCAGCAGGAGACAAAGGCAAGGTGCTCATGGCCAAGCATGCTGCCATTGTGCTAACAACTCTCAGGTGACAAATGAATTCCTTATCTTAAGTCATCCTTTCCTATGCCTTTTTTGGGGGGAGGGTTGGCCACATATATGGCTCCTCTTCTAAGAGGCCTCGATCAAGTTAAATCAACATATTCCTAGAATTAACATACAAAATCTGGGGCAACATAAGGTGTTCCTACACTGTTCGCATGCTTCAGTACATGATTCTGCTTTCTGTAGTGAGAAAACAGACTTCTACAGTATAAATGATGAAGGTGGTGGACTACCAGTGAAATGTCAAAGCAAGAAAACCACTTAAGATCCCACAGGTAAACAAACTGTGGTTTATGGTTTACTGCATGCTTTAGCTATGATTTTAATAATTTTGATTCCATCTGCCCCCTTTGATTTCTAAGATTTGGCCACAGCTCTATACACAAGTGTGAGTGCAAAAGGGTCCAAATTGGTATTATAAACACAGAAGTTGTGTCAAAAGCTGTCATAGTGTTTTGTAAGTATATTATGAAAGCCATTCTTTTGTTTTTCACATCCTAGGAAAAAACACACAACATACATATATGGGTAAGTATTAGGGAATCTTAGCACCATTCACTTGCTCTTTGTCATTTCTTCATTACTTGTTTCTATGAAAGATAAATTAAGAGATCCACGGATGTATCTTGAAAAAATATTTAATATAAATATTTAACGTTAAAATTATACCTACAATGACAGTTTGCGGTAACTCAGACTTTCAATTTTGATTCTTAAGTTCTTAGTCATTTCATAGTGCAGGATATTGCTGCCAAAGCGTGTATCCCCACTGTGGCAGTAATTCTGAAATTTTTAGTAATGCATTAATGAAAAAGAGTCTATTTTTAGCCTCATTTGTATCCCTACCGATGACAGTAGATATATTCTCCAAAATATATTGATAAAAAAATGCAACATTGCTTATTTTATCAGAATAGAAACACAAATCAAAAGTGTGGACAGTTGACACATGTAGTTATTCCCCAATCAGAGTGATTTTAATTTCAGTATTTTTTTATCTGAGATCTTGGGTTTTTGTAGGACTCCACAATATCAGTGGTTTTGCCCTGCCTCTCCCTTTTCTTTTCCTGTGTAACTGCCTTATACAAAGTGATATTTGTATGCCAGCAGGTAATATGGGTATGGAGTAGTCACCCAGACCTGACAAGTACTGTAGTGTATTTCTTTTGAAAATTGCCCAAGGTGGGGTTATTTCATCTGCTTTGACAAATTGTATATGCGCTATCCACATTACGCTGTCACATCTACCTTAGGTTCATCAGTATCTTATTACTGATGCTGTTGTTTTCAAATCTAAATACAGTATGGGGAAAGCAAGCAAGCACACAAACAAATCTATCTTAGCAATAATTTTAAAAACAAAGCCCGAAACAATGACACTGTGCAATAGCCTTGAGTGATTTTTTTTTTTTTTTTTTTTTTTTATAGCTGTGTTCTAATTCTTCAGAGAACAGAGAGGGGAGCTTTGAAAAGGTGCTAATAGACCATGAATTTGCAGCAGTGTAGTTCACAGCTAAACGCACTCCCACTTCAAACTCGGGCAGGAAAAAAAAGAAAAAAAAATGAGGGCACCACAGAAGTGAATTAAAAATCATGCAAACAGTCCCAGCAACAACCAGGGCAGCAGCAGCTTATAAGATCAGCTTCATTTGGCAGGGTGCCCATCATACCACGGCCTAAGAGGGCCTGGGCAGGAGGATATCTTATGGGCTGCAAAAAGAGGATGGGGTGAGCTGCCAGGGGGAGGAATGGAAGTAAAAGAAACAATTTTTAAGCATATGTTGAATTAACCTTTTTACAGAACACTGACATCAAACCTTTTAATGTCTTTTCAATGTGTTTGGAGAGTTCTATAATTTATTTTAGACTGTGGACAAATATTCTCTCTGGATCAGCTACTGGGAGAGATTACTCTTGCAACGCCCCTCCTCCCGCCTGTGGGTATTGTCCCCTCAAATCTCCCAGAGATGCCCATGATGCATTCTCCAAATGAGACCGTGGTTCCATGACACTCTAATCCGATCTAAACTGGGGCTGCCACAGTCCCTCCATCCCCAGCTGCTGCCCTTTCCCATGCCAGCAGGGGTGCTCATCTGGTCCCACACTAAACTGGTTCAGAAAAGACAGAAAAATTGAAAAATTGTAACACTTCCCTGCCAGTTCAGTTCCCTGTGGAGTCAAACAAGCACCAGCGCTGGTGCAAGAGATGGGGTGGGGATATACGTGATGCAAAGCCAGGCTGCAACAGCTCTGGTTTGGATCAGCTTAAACCACCTTGGAACCGCACTCCAGGCTGGGCTCGCCAACGCCTGGTATTTAAACTGCTTGTGCGGATTGAGCTCTTTCTGCCTGGCTCAAGTTTGAAAGCGGCCCTAAAAAAGAGCTTCCTCATCAGATCAGAAAGGGTGAGCAGCCTCCCCTCGCTATCAGTAGCCCTTTCCTCAGACACACCTGCAGGCAGAGTTTTGTGGAAATGGACTCCTGTGATCTGTGAAGCCTACAGGGAGTTTCTTTCTGAGTTCTAGTGGCAGGACAGGCATTGATGAGCAGTCCTCCATGGTGAGCTGGGGGAAGCTCCCTCTCAGGGGCAAAGCCAAGGTCCCAAGCATCCTGCAAGAGCCAGGGCACTCCAGGAAGCTGTGACGAATTATCAGGATCCAAGCCCAGCGTGACAGATGATTTGAATGTAAAGAGATGCTGAGGAAAGATGGTAGAGGAAGGGACGCATCGAAGTCTATCTGGACTGGAAATTGACATAATTTCTCCCCCTTTCTGAAGTTTAGCAGGTTTTTCGTCAGATCTTGAGTAATGAGGCTGTAAGCAAAGTGGTTTGGTACTTGCTGACTTGTTTGTACACATCACCACATCTGATGAGTGCATGCTGGCACAGAGATGAGGAGCAACACACAGTATCAAAACAGCAAACATGTAATTAAGGCAGTTTTACTACCTCCAAAGGTCACCTGCTTCTTTCCAGTAGCAGCTGTGGAATAGTTTACAACCAAAACTCTGCAGGGCAAAATCATGGATACCCAAATTAGCCACTAGAGAGAGAAAATATCCCACATGACATACAACTGTGAAGAGTACAGTCTGAAAAGTATCACGATGACACATTAGGAACTAGAGATGCTCAGACTGCAGAGCGATGAGGACTACATGAAGCAATCGAGAGAGAAAAAAAAAGTCAAAAGTTCAAGAGACGAGAGAGGAAAGACTGGATTCACTAGGAAAAGCACTTGAGCTTCTGAGAAAACAAAGGGAGAAACCAGTTAAGTTAGAAGAAAACCCTGAAGCCACCTTTTAGAAGCCAGACTTGGTACTGGAAGGCAAGTCTATACCTATAGCTTCCCAGGCTGTGATATTTCACTTACAGCAGCACATCTGAATGGTTGAGCGACATGGATTGGGAAAAGAGAAAGATGAACATTGCTCAGATTTCAAATTGTGTGAGGCAGGAAAATATCTTAATAGCCTGCAACTACTGCAGCGTTTGCTGGGGGGAGCAAATCGAAAACATTTATACTGAGAAAGGAAAGAGGAGGAAGAGAGAAAGATATAGTCAGGGGTAAGTTCAGAAAGCAAAAAGACTAACCTATATGCTTGCAGAACTGCTTACTGGAGTGAATACACTAGAGCAAAAATTACTTCTTTTAAAATAAGTAAAACTACTCAGCTTATTGTCAAACAGCCAGTCATTTATTGCCAATTACTTTATTGTCAGATGCCAATTTATACCCTAATTGTCTTTGGGTTGAAACCACTGCCCTGTTCAGGGTGTAATCCAGTGGCCAGCACAGAACTGCCCCTTAGGTGCACCTCATTTGTAACATAATGGATATTTGCATGCTCTGTCATAAGGGGAATGTTCCAAACTGCATTAACACTCAAGCCAAGAATGTTATCTGTCATGTCCCGGCCCCCTCCGCCCCGGAAAAAAAAAAAGTGGATTGAGTTCTGCTTCTTCACTAATTCTCAAGAAAAGTCTGAAGATCTTCTCTGCCGGTTGCAGATGTGTTCTATTTTTTCCTCTACATCAGAGCTTCTGAATCACTCTTAATAATAGGCAAAGGCTATTCATACCAAATGGGGAAGTTCTCACACACTATGATGATAAAGCATTTCATCCATTTGCAAAAAAAGAGAACACTACCCACAGAACTGCAACATCACATCATCTGTGCTTTGCTGAATGTTCACAGAACAACACTGGAAGTCATTGAAGTGTCAGATAGTGATTTCATCATGTGTCAGGCCTCCCACTAATAAATGATTCATCTTTCTCTGTACTGGCACCTCAAAGAAATTAAGAAGGAGAAGAAAGAAATTCATAAACTTTAAAGTGAGAAGTACTCTACTGATATTACACTTCCCAAGTAAACAGAAGCTTATACATACACTAAGAATGTATTTTGATTTTAACCTTCCATTTATCTGAAGTGTACTTTTAAATTTTAAAAGTGAATCTATTACAGTATCATGGAACTCTATGTGTATTACATCACCATAACACACAGAGGTAGATTATTCAATTTACAAATATGAGACTTCATACATCCCACCCCCCCCAGCTTTGTGAACTGAAACTGGAATTGGGAAGAAATCTTTACTGGTTTCTATAGCAGTGATTAACAGTATGTTGGTGACAATAAGCCTGCCCCAACCTCTGAGTACTGATTATAGCTGTAGAAGGAAATCTAGCTCCTCTTGAAGGCAATGAACGACTTACAATTGACTCTAATGGAAATGGGACTGGAAGGAAATTTGTCATTTTAATAGGAATTTACATAAGTGTTCTTTGACGCTTCATAAAGCCAGAACATCTTCCATTGATGACAGTAGCTCTACTGAATGAAAAGGACTAACTAGTAATCCAAACTTAGTTCTCCCAGAAGGTATAAACTTAAATACAGATGCAAACCAGGCAATGTACTTAGCAAGATGATACTACCATTTTTGCTTGGTTTGCTAGGACACTGAAGTTCATGCAGTCACACACTGAGATTCCAGGTAATTTTTTTTCTATTTCAACAAAATGCAGGTCTCAAATTCCTGCATCCTTTGTATTAAATAAATAGCTAGGAAAAGAAAGAGATTCTAAGAGTCTCCTAACTGAAAAAAAAAATAAGCTGTAACAAGCATTTAAGCCTTATGAAACATTAAAGAATCCACATGGGAAAGAGATCTAGTAAACAACCCCACTGTAGGAAAAAAGAGATAATTGTAATGCACTATGAAACCATGAGACACCGAACTATGGAAAACCAGGCTTTGCCAGTTCTGCCACTAATGGAGCTCCTTTGGCTGTAGGAGGGTGGTGGGTTTTTTTTCCCTCATCAAAACAGCATCTATTATAAACAAAACACTTCAATCAGTAGACTCAAAGCTGGAGGAACATACAGATACAGAATTTATCCCACCTGATTCCTCTCCTGGAATTAGATGAAGACGAAGTTTGGACTTAGAGACCCATTCTCAGCAGAAATAATTAGGCTAGTAGGAAAACTGCTGGGGACAGAAAAAAAGCCACAGACCACTGAGGTCTCATGTCCTATAAGCAGGTACTTATTTGGCTCACTCTAAATACATATACGGGAGATACCAACATGATGAACGGAATACTTAAAAGCAGTAATATACAAAAGCAAATTATTCTTTGCTGCTCTCTCACCTCTTGTTTTGGTAGAATTAATTTGGACATCCTGGGTAAAGATACTGTCCAGTTTCTCCATCAATTTGATTTAGCATGACCTCTTCATTGTCAGCAGAGGAATGTAAAAGACAGCAACGAACATTTATATGTAGGAAAATTTACATGGCTGTGGGGCAGGATGCCTGGATGATCAAAAAGAAAAGAAAATATTAAATACTTAAAACACTTCACCATGAAATCGCCTTACCCTCCCTTCCTTCACCCTCCCCCCCATGTTAAATCAGGTAGAAAAGTGTGATAATATTAAGGCTTAATCCAATTTAAATAAATTATTTTCTTGTAAATGTTAAAACAATCATTACATGCATCATTTACCCCCTCCTCTGCCCATAGTCTTAAATTATGCTCCATTATATCCAGATGGAAAAACTATGCAGAAATGTTTCTTAAACATCAGAAATTTTGTTTTTTATTATATTCAGAGGCAAAAGTCATTAAGGAGTCCTA
>VXAK01024637.1:583-10758 GCA_013399435.1 Arenaria interpres | reverse complement strand
AAAAGAAATCTTAGAAAGCATTATGGGATTTTGTGTAGCAAACTTAATTAAGAAATTTCTTTGCTAGGTTACCAACAATATTTTATTACAAGCTTAAGGTATAAGATCGTTATAGCTCTCTGTCATGCTTGGCATCAAAGAAAGAACACATGCAAAGAACAATCTTGTTCTTACAATTAATTACAAATGTACAAACGAGTGCTATATCAGACCCTGTCTACGCTGCACAGTCATGCATTTATAACCATTTCACCATACACAGTTATTAAAAAAGCATGCTTTGCATCTACAGTAGCTTGATACCACATCACAGCCATAGGTAGTTACATTTATTCATGCACAGCTACCACCAGCCAGAACTATATGTATGTGTCACCGCATTTTAGCAAAATCTGCATCAAATAACCAGTAGTACAAGTCTCTTCAGCCAGCTTTTTTTTTTTTTTTTCCCCTCTTTTTTTTTTTTTTTTTTTAAGTAGGCAGACTGGAAGCAAGGTAGTAGAAGGCAAGCCAGAAACGCATGGGTGGCAAAGAGCAGTCTCCAGCCACTGGCCAACCTGGGTCAGTTGATGTGGTGACAATCGCTCAATATTGTGGAATTGCAACCCATCCTGTTTTATCTTCCACATCCTTACTGTCCCAAAACATGACATCTTTCACAGAAGGCATGCGGAATTCTCTCCCTACTGGCAACATAAATGGCTCAGGGGGAGCTTTGGGCACTGTGAAGTCCCTGGCTGCTGGTGGGCCCTACAGTTGGCTGGGACCCTCATTTGCAGTCTGAGGATTCACAGTGGAAGATCCCTGCAAGAACATTCCTGTAGTGTGCGGGACAATGAGGAACGGGACTCTGATGAATTCTCCTAAGTAAAGAAGTCCATCCTAAATCCTCCCCTCAGAAACCTCAGTTCATCCAGCTGGGTTGCTGGATCAAAGTGAGGTGCCAAGCCTGTCTCTCCAGCAAGGGTGGAATACAGATAGCTACAGAAGAAAGAGAAGTTCAAAGGTTGTCCATCCACTTCCAAGACTGAGCCAAGTCACAAACCAAACAGAAATCCCTGCTATGGCTACAAGGACACTGGCACCTACACACACTTGTCCCCGCAGACACAGACCTAACTACACATTGCTCAAGGCTTATAACACTGATCTCACTGGCAGGATTTAAAAACCACCACTCTGCTACTCTCTCCCCAGGCCAGCAAAGGATATTTTGTTTTAATCTCATGCCTTCAGTTCATGCTTCTCCCTGGAAATGTTCATTTCACTCAGCTGTCCAAAGCCAGTCCCAGCCACGAGACCCAGTAACACCCATCTCCCAGAAAAGTGTTTCAACAAACCCAAACCACCGCAGCTCTCAGCACATAACTTGCCAGACAGTTTTACTGGTTACAGAAGGAATTCCAGTCTTTGACTCACTAGTAGGAAGTAAGCATGTTCCCATGCCGTTTCCTCATCCACACAAAACTTCCCTCGTCCTGAACTGCTCGCTTAGAAAGCCTGAGATTATTTGCGTTATGCTCCGTGCAGAGAAACGACAACATACAAACCTGTAATTATGTAGCCCTGAGATGTTCCACTTCCAAAAGCCATCAATTCTAGACAAGATTATCTTGGTTTTAAAACTCATCTTCCCTGGTTCACAAGATGAGCCATTTCATGGCCTAGATAGGAAAGATGACATGTTAGGGCTTATGTTATGATTACATAAATTAGCAGGCACACACTTACTGGAAAGGGCTACTAGGGCTATTGCCCACCCTTTTCATGGCAGCTGCAGGCATCATGTTCTCCTGTCAACTGACGGGAGAACGCTACAGGAACTCAATACGACAAGCATATTTTTAATTTACAGGCAAGACCAGCAGTTTGAAAACTTTTTAATCAAGGAACACAACTGACAAGGTATATGTATGCTGCAAAGCTGGCTACACCGCCTTGGGTACTAGAGGCAGACTTGCCTTTCCGCACTAATTTACGACTGCGGGGAAGGAATCTGAGAGCAAACAATCCCACTTTTCAGTGGGATAAATGAGCACATCCAGACCCCTCTGCTTCACCAGCTAGGCTGCCAGAGGTACTCAAATTGGCTTGTTCAAAGCTAGTGTTGGTGCCCCTGCAATATAGATCTAACCTTTGTTTTTTTGGAAACGCCACAGGCGGAGCAACTCCCACCTCACCGTCCTGCCTGTAGGGACTCCGGGAGCCATAGCTACAGCAGATCCGGCAGAGCTCAACTGGAAGAGGGAAGAGAGGAGATGCCGGGACACTGCCCGCGGGGCCTGCAGAGCTGCGTGTGGTGCTTCTGATCCTGGGGAGGCAATAACCGGATCCGTGCTCTACCCGCCTCTCTTGGCAGTACAGGCTTCACAAAAAAAAAAAAAAAAACACAACATGTTTCCATTGTGACCAGATATTCCACTTTAATAAACAAACTTTAATAAAGCAAACAATTATAAAAAAGCCAGATCCTCTTGCACAGCATTCCCTGCAAGCCAATTACAGAGAACCACTCTCGTGGGCCAGCAAGCCATCTCTTCCCAGGCCAGGCACCAAGCAGGAGCAGAGCCTGCCGTAGCTGCTGGGCAGGAAGGGCTGGGACCACTGGGGCTTTGAAATAAAACAAACAGCTTGTTTGGCAGATAGCTATTTCTTCGTGGACAGGTCAAGCAGGAGGCATCACGGAAGCTGGCTGGCTGGTGACTTGAGCAGGCCTGCTGCCTTCCTGGTGTGTTGTGCCTGCGTCAGTGAAGAAGGCAAATCTTAAGCCGTACCCAAACCCCTTACAAATTAAAATGACACGGCCAGAGGATGGTTGGGCCATCCTTTCTCTGTTGTTGCTGGTATTTTAAACCTAATTCAGCTTTTGCCACGACTCACTCGTGCCCAATATCCTTAATCTACAAACACTCAAGGATGGTAATTCAGCTTTATTATCCATATTCCCCGAGCTCACATTTCATAACGTATAAGCACACTCAAGAAAGAATGATTCCTAAAATAGCCAGGCATGTATGTTTCCACCCTCTCTTCAGGAAAGCAGTTCAAAAACATAGGTCCTACAGGTCCTTGTAATGCTTAGAATTGCTAACCTGAACCTCTTGATAGCAGCAGGCGGTATCTTCAGAAACAGCTGGGGTTTTATCTTAGCCTCTCACACCAAGCTACTACATACCATCCGCTGTGTTTATACAAGCACTGCAGTGACAGAAGACATAGCATGAACCAAACAGAGCACAAATTCCAGTTCACATCAGCAGAAGACTTTGCGCATCCAAAGCCAGCACATATTACAAATTTGATGAAAGCAACAGAGACCACAACTGGAGCTACTATAACCAGCTATCACAAACAAGAAATAAGCGTACCCAAGTGTTTGGGCAACAAAAGCTATTACCAAGAACAAGTTGTTCTTGTACTGTATTTCTTACACTCTGCTCTTTGCTTAATGACTTCAGGGTCTCGACTCTCTACAGCCCTGGAGTACCTCAAAAACTGGCCAAAAAAATCAAAAGGAAGTGAGAGCATCCAGCACCCTACAGGATCAGGCCTTTTTAATGCTGTTATTAGACATCGAATTGTCTAATAACCTTCCTTGTGACTACAACAATAATTTGCTGTTTCTGTCCTTTCAGTAGGAGTCCCCACTCTGTGTGTTACTCGATTATTTATAAACACGGCCTTTTATTAAAAACACAGCCTTCACTGTGCTCAGAATTAATTCTACTTGGCTGTAACACAAATGATGTTTCAATCACAAGAAATTTATGGTCAGTTGGTCAGTTACAAGGCAAAACGATGGCTAAACTTTGGCTAGTAAATTGGACACCCATAGCCCTCATGCTGCCAGCACTGGAGCTGAGCTTGCAGCCTGATTCACTACTTTTCCACACTACTCATCGGCTGGAACCAGCTCTGGGCAACTGAGCTGGGTTGTTTGGTTTTTTATTTCCCCAACAGGAAAACTGAGTGTATCCTATATTCGGGAGGAGCATCATTACTGCTTATAAAGATGGGCTCCAGTGTGCTACATCTCATCTCAGAGGCATACGTACTCTCTCTCTTTGCAAATTAAGCCACCTCAAAATAAGACAACCTTATTTCTTTTCTAGAAACACCTCAACGTTGCCTGCCACTAAGGCAAACGGCCCTGGAAGAGAGGCTCTGCCTGGACAGCTGATATGCAGACAGAAAAGGCAGACATGCAAATGACAGGTTTGTGGGGTGGCACTGGTTGAACTGGGAGTCTCTAGAGCCTCCGGTGCCCTGGAGCACAAAAACCTGTGCTGCCTCTTTCCTTCCTCCCCTAAAAGCACCAGAATGAACTTCTACAGCAAAGCTAGCCCTTGCCTTTTTCCAGCTACCTATTCCCTGCCCCTCTTCCCGGTCCTTCTCCCTTCTCACAACCTAGCTGGCTCCCTGCACTCACTCCAGTCCCAGCCTCCACCTTCCCCTCTCCATTCTCCCCCCTTTTCCCGTGCCACTTGGCAGCAATGAAATGCTGGCAAGGCAATTATCTTTTCCTCCCCTGCTCCAGCACTGCTCCATGCCTATTTTGACCATTGCATTAAGGGAAGGGCAGAAGTGGTCACGAAGAGATCCTCCCCATGGGCAGAGGTGGTCATGAAGAGATGCTCCCCTTGTTCATCTAGCCAAGCTTTCAAATGGGCATAGAGAAGGAAGAAGAGGAGGAAGAAAGGTGGGATGGTGCATTTCTCTCAACCCCCTCTCCCACCCACTAAAACATTTTTGTTCCCCTTCTTCCACATTGAGCTCTTATTTCAGTGTAAAAGCATCTCACTTAAATTTAATAAACTGGTTAAAATCACTAACTCAACTAAAATAGTTCACACATGCAAAATATCAGTTTGTGCAGTAACCTGTACTGAAACAAAAAACCGGAGTTCATACCAAATTTGATCATTTTCGTTCAAGCTTGTGTGCTTTTGAGGATTTTGTTCAGGCTTGCGTGCCTCAAGGGTTACTGTCCCACAGCCCTATTTCTCAACAGACACAGGGCAACTAAGCAAACTGCAGTAAAGGCTGAACAATGTGGCAAGGACAAGCACCCTTACATTGCCAGCTGTAAAAAGCAGTGAAATAAAATGCCAAGAAAAGAAAAGCTGACATAGTACTAAATTCAGCAGAGAAAAGGCAGACAAAGAACCAAGTGAAGAGATACTGCTTTTTCTGCATTGCTCACACCAAGAACACCATGACTGACCACAAGCGCCGTGTTTTCATCACTTCTGTGAACTGAAGGATTACTAGCCACATTTTACAGACTGTAAACTGGGGCAGTCAGAAATTGAGATCTGAAGAGTCTCTAAGTAGCTAAAATCCGATTCTTGCTAGTACTAAGCATTGCATTGCACTCTTTGAGTGTTCAAAGGATAGAGCTTCCAGCAGCCTTTGGTGCAGATGCACACGTGTAGTCCGAAAAGAACCGACAAAATGAGGAACACAATGCAAGAGCGGCAACAGGACGTAGCAACCACAGACATATTTATTTCTCCATCTCCTCTTCTACATTTTCAAGTGGGGGAACAAAGTATCCTGCACACTAGGCGACTTGGATCAAAGAGCTACGATGGCCACAAGTCACAACTCATCACCCACCTGACAACTGTAGCTATTTACGTACAAATTAGTAGTGCTGACCTGGCCACTATTAAAAGATTGATGTAAATGGCTTATCCAGCATCACACTCCTTGGCAGAGAATCAACTTCTCCAAAGCAACATTCAGCTGCTTTAGCAATGAGATTATGTCTTCCCATCTTGCATTCAGAGGAACACAGGAGGGTAAGAGTTCAACAGACAACACTCTCCTTCACCATGCACTCTAATTCATCCCCAGAGCAGACTCATTTAATACACTGAATAAAAACCAACCATCTTATGGAGGGGTGGGGGGAAGGTATGCAATCTATTTTAGGATTATTACAAAGCAATATATAGATGTATGGATGGAATTAAGATCGCAAAAGCATTTCCTAATTCTGGCATTTTGTAACTTTTGAGCGCTTAACTTAGCCACTTTAATATCCTTTCACTCTGACCATCTGTGTAGTGTCTGTCTGCACCTGTACGCTAGGCTGCCTCCCGGATCCTGGAGATGCTAGGCACCACATCCCAACCGCCCAAAGGGCTTTAAATCACCTGCATAAGTCTGCGTTGCATGAATCCAGCCTCTTTGTGCATGGGATAGAGAACCCGCTACACGTGTAGAGCTTAACTGCCCAATGGAAGCTGCCCGTTGGGAAACCCACAGGTCCAGATGCAGAGGCATCACCTTGCGTGTACATCAGCACAGTCATTATGTTTGCATTTTCTGTATATATTTAACGTACATTTATGCCTGTATTTGGCAAGTAAAAAAGGTTGGGGGGAAGCGGCCAGCCAAACTGACTGCCAGCAAGTGGCTACTGGGCAGGCCAGCAAAACCACAACAGCTACTCATATCTCTCTTTCCCCAGGGGAACAAATAAAAGGAAGTTCTACTTCCCTCTTCTGCAAGGGATTCATTCATAGCCATAGACACTTTTCCCTTAGATATGTATTTTAACTCTATCATTAATATCCTACTTCAATATTACAGTAACACGCTATGGGACTTCCAAGACCAATGCAAAGCATTAAGGCAGAATGCAAATACAGGAAAGACAGGATATAAAACGCGACACAAGAAGAAGGGGAACTCAAATTATCGGACGTGGAAAGCAAAATGTTAGGTCTACACATCAACTCAAGCCAGTGGCAAGGTATCTACAGGCAGAGGCGCTTCTCTCATGGGTCTCCACATCCTTCTTACCCGCTACAAGGAGGAGTCAGCTGCCTGTGGTAAAGTTCTGTCTTCTCAAACATGAAACAAAACGTGCTGTACATAAATGGTGTCGACATTTGTGGCACAAAAAGCTACCGAGTAGGAACGTGTCCAGATTTTACAAACCCGAGGGACTACTTCTAGAGTCTCTTTACCTACTATGCCAAGCTTCTAGGAAGCCATTCAAATCTCTGAAAAATGCAGATGCCTTGTGTGTTACTGTATCTCCACAGATAGCCAGCCTGATTTTAGGGCTAGAAGCAAGTTCTGTATCACCTCTCCCTCTCCCACCTCGTTATACTCAGCATAGCAAGAGTTTTGCTTTTATCCACACAAGAGATTAGATCTCAGAATTCAAAGTTGCATCCCTTTCAGATATAGAAAACCTGTTCAACACTGGAGAACTTAAGAGAACATAACCTTGTCTTTTCTGTGGCAGGCGTAATTCAGGTAAATACACCACAGTTGAGGAAAAAGTATCCAGAAGTTATTTTTATGAACTGGTAAGCAGCCATCTGTCCACAAACAATCACAGCCTGCCCCCAAGACAAGGCTCCTTTATGGCTGAACTTGTCTGGCATCATGCCCTTTGTTTGCTGACTGGTGAATTATGGCTCACAAATTCACCTCATGTTCTTTCTGCCTTCCCCGTACCACTTGTGCCTATTGTTTTATCTGTTTGACCAAAAAGAAGAAACAACAAAAATAAAAGAAATGTTTGTGCTTTGGTTTAGAGTAGATCCTAATTTTCCTTATGAACTAAATATTCTTCTTCATTTGTTTTGACCAGCAACCATACCAGGACCTTCCCCGGTAGCTTACTGCAAATCTTGCCCCAGAACTCTGAGACACCACAGACCATTTTGCATCTCCATCTGCCTTCCAAGTTCCAAAGTATCAAAAGCAGTAGTCCCTGATTAAAAAAAGAAGCACTGTCATATATGTCAGTTACGACGAATGTTCTTTTCCTACAACCTCGAAGAGATTTTATCTGCATTGAGATGTGAAGTAGGCAAGTACTATGAAAGCTGGAGTAGCTGGGGAGGTATCACCAAAGTTCCTTCTTAATGAAGCTTCCTCTCACTTTTCACTGGAATCATACATCAGAAGCTTATCTTATGTGCTGGAAAGTGACTATATCTACCTCTTGCTCAGACAGAGATAACTTCACCTAGGATGTTTAGTATACACAAGTCCAAACGCACAATGCATAAAATGTGTTATCCTCATGCAAAGAAATGAGACTATCTTTGACGATATCCACAATATCATCACACACACACACACACACCACCCCCCAAAAAAACCCCACCAAAGCTTTTTGAACAATAATATCATGTCAGACCACTGAGCCTGTTCTGGCCTTTGCGAGTTGTTGGGAAGGCTGACTCTGGACAGTAATAAAAACTAACTGTAAACCACAAAAATCCAGTTTTGGGCCTCCTTTATAAAACTGTACAGTTCCTTGTAAGAGGCTTACATACGACAACTAAATGAATGAGCTGCAAACAAAGCAACTCTACCACACTCACATCAGTCACTTCTCTAACATTTTCAAGGCACAATATCATTGGAAGCAGCCAAGATGAAACTCACTCTCAAATTAGGAAAAAAAAAAAAGGTGATCAAATGTAATGGCAAACACTGACACAAGTAGCAGGTAACCTGTTATCCTAACTGCTATTGTATCAGCTTTTAATTAATTTTGTAAACCAGATTAGCTTCAGTATTTAAAAGGTCAGTCTCCAATATGCACACAAGCTAAAACTGAAAGGCGAGATCCACAGCAGTTACATGATACTTAGGATGTACATAATACGATGCTCTGTATACCAGGACACAAATGTAAATAGAGCCACGGATCTATGGAAAAGGTTTCTGCCACCCAGCCTCAAGAAGAAAATTCATTAGTTTGCACTGACAGTAAGCTCTTGTTCAACACATGGCACAAAAGCCAGTAGCAAACATCACAACACTGAGACTTAAGAATACTCAGGAAGTAATCTCCAAAGCGAGAGGGGTGGTGGTGGGGAAATAGCTGGGTTCGCTACCTTATATTATTTGAGAAAAGCCATGTAGGTTTGCTACAAGAACCTTTTGCTCAATTGTTGACTTAAAAATACATGAATGACTATCATCTTTGTCTTTTCTGGTTTTCCAAAACGCCTACTGGAGAGAGAGTCACAGACTCATCATTATTAATTGGAGACAACATTGTTTTCTTCCAAGTATGTCCTAGACCTTCAAGCTACATAAACACCTTGAGAAAAATGAGGGCAGAAAGTTAAACAGTTGTAAAAGAAAAGTGCATTATTTCCAATTTAAAGGAACAAAAATCTCTCTTCTGAACTGCACCTAGAAATAATACGTTTTCCTACAAGAGGGTTGAAGAAAAAACTTCAAAAGATTAACTTGATCACAAGTAGTATTACCATAAGAGTTTGATATCGGATGAGGCCAAGCACAATCTTTTTTTCACCCCTAGTTTTTAATTAAAGACTAGGAAAAAAAGCCCTAAAATAATTAGTAGTAAGCATGAAGAAGGGAAAACTAAGAAATTATAACAAAACTGGATTTTTTCTGTTTAGCATCTTAAACATGATTTGCATCCTATTTTTAAGGTAAAGGGAGATCACTACGCTCACTTATCTACCTAAGTGAGGAAAGACGGCCTCATGGTTAAGACAGAAGACTAGGAACCAGAGAATGAGGTTCTGGGGAGTCCTGGGTCTCCTGCTTGCTTGACATTCAGCACAGACACTCAACAGTCTTACCCAAAAGCTTTTGCACCTACAGAGCAGAGGTATCACCCTCCAGAAGCAATGTGAACATACAAACTCCATCTGGAAGACAGGGTAAAGTCCCTAAAGAGTTACAAAAACATAGGCATTAGCATAGAGGTATGTCACCTCATAGTTTGCGGCGAGTTGTACAGAAAAGCACAAACAGCCACCAAGAACAGTGATACCTCACCAGGGAAATCATCAATTACTCTCCTTCCTTCCTCCCTGTCCCCGGAGGAGATGCAATCCACCATTAAAGAACTGCTGTGTTTTCCCTGAAGACGCACCTTCCATTTAGAAAAAAAACCAACCAAACTTCCACTTCGAGGCCTTCTAGTTTCCTGCATTATTATTATTTTTTTTTAATATATTAATAATAATCGAGTGTCTGAACTTCAGGACTTTGCATCGACAGCAGGTTTCCAAGCCCCGTAAGCGCCCAAGCCCGTTTCCGCGGGGCAGGGCGCCGGGGGTAGAGCAGAAACGGCGCTGCCCCGGCCCAGGGTGAGGGTCCAGCCCCGACCCCGGCTCCCCGCGGCGAATCTGCCCTTCGGGGAGGACGCCCGC
>VXAK01024636.1:11997-40264 GCA_013399435.1 Arenaria interpres | reverse complement strand
GGGGGGGTCACCCCACTCCAGTCCTGCACCAAAGCCATCAGGCCATCCCAGCAGGGAGCACCTCCCCAGCTTTGAGGACAGAGGGTCAGCAGCAGGGCTGGGGCCGCGCTGTCTCCTGATAATGATCTGGGACTGGGAAAATGGCACATCCAAATCAGATAATCACAGAATCACAGAATGGTGGGGCCTGGAAGGGACCTCTGGAGATCATCCAGTCCAACCCCCTGCCAGAGCAGGGTCACCCAGAGCAGGTCGCATAGGAACGTGCCCAGACAGGGTTTGAATGTCTCCAGAGAAGGAGACTCCACCACCTCTCTGGGCAGCCTCTTCCAGGGCTCTGCCACCCTCAGCATCGATGAGGTCCCCTCTCAGTCTGCTCTTCTCCAGCTGAACAGCCTCAGGGCTCTCAGCCTTTCCTCGTAACAGAGGTGCTCCATTCCCCTGATCATCTTCATAGCCAAATGGCATGGCCAAATGCCCAGATGGGAGAAATGCCCTCAGAGCAGGAGACCCCAGAAGGGACCTCAGAGCAGGCTGTAGAATGCCCCAGATGTGGTCCCAGCTCACTCTCCTGTGCTGGGAGGTCTGGCCAGGCAGTGCTACCCCATGCTCTCCTCCTGCCTGGCCTCCCCACCACGGGCAGAGCATGACAGTGTGCTGAGCCCCAGATGGAGTCCAGCCTCTGCTCAGCCTCCCAAAGCCCTCTCCACCCCTGCTCGGTCCAATCACCTCACCCACCTCCCTGCAGGCTCTGCTCCACCCCAAGCTCCCAGCACAACTCCCTGCTCCAGCTGAGGACAATGATGGCCATGATGCCAGCCCACCAGCTCATCATCCAGCACGTCATCAGCTTATCCATCAGCTTAGCCCCTATTGCTCTGTTTGCTCTCTGCTCTGCACAGGATTCATCATCATCACTGACAGGAAACATTTTGGCTGATGGACACAGGCAGGAGAGCCTTCACCTCTCCTGCCCAGGTCTCCTGCAGCTCCTTGTGTGTGCTACAGAAGACACCTGCAGAGATGCTCTGTACTCCACAGTGTGGTTTCGGTGGTACCACACAGTTGACCAAGGGGCTTTGGGCTTCCAAAGGGGAGTATGGGGGCTTGTCATGATGGTGGCACAACAGAAACCTGCTCTTATGCTTCCCAGGATGTGCCGAGGTCCCAGAAGATGGGAGAAAGCACAGCGGGACAGGAGCCATTTGTATCCCCCAACAACATGCAGCAGCTCTGAACTGATACCTTGGGGAGCCTGGGTACATCAGCACCAGAGAAGGTCCTTCTGTGAGAGCGGTCCCTCTGCAAGGTCCTTCTTCACCACCCTGGAGAAGGGTGAAGGTGTTTCTAGTGTCTCCATCATTCATTGTCCACACAGGATGGCTGGCAATGGGGAAAGCTCTCAGGCTAACAGAGGGGCAGTAGCAAACCAGTGGGATCTGGGGGGGCTCAGAGCTGGGTCAGGGGTATCCTGGGGTGGCAACCAGGCATGATGAGGAGCTCCTGGGGTTGTGAAACAGCAAACTCAGGGAAGGAGAGCTGGGACTTCCCTACCAGTCACCTTAACTTGGATTCCCCAGAAAGCACTGGAACAATTAATCAAACAAGCTATTGCAAGCGAGTAGTAGATAACAAGGAAATGAGTAACAACCAGCCTGGGTTTGTCAGGAGCAAAGTGTGTCGCACAATCTAATTTCCTCGTAGCGCGGAGCAGCAGCCCGGAGGAGGGGGAAGCAGGGGTTTGTCATGTATCCAGATACGTGCAAGGATTTTGACAGCGTTTCTCAAGATATTCTCCCAGGCAAGTTTTGGAAATGATGATGGGAGACGTCAGGCAGCACGAGGTGTTTGGGAAGCTTTGCAGAAGCTGCATTAGCTCTTTGCCTGGCAGCGGGGCTGGGCTGCCCAGGGGACTGGAGTGTCCTCCTGGCTCCGGCACCATTTTCTCTTCATTAGCAGCCTGAGAATGAGACCGGGAAGGGACCACATGAAAACCCAACAGTGAGCTGGAGCAATCCTACAGGGCAGCATGGCCAAGCATTTCTGGGACGTGCACAGCCTGTGAGAAGCACCAGCGCAGGCCCAGGCTCTGCTGAGGAAGCCAACGGCTTCGGGAGCCATGTGTCAAGCGAACAGTAGCCTAAATGGACTGACCCAGAGAAGAAGGGGGAGATTATGGTGTTGTAGGCAGTGGATAGATCTTGGTCCAGCCTTATTGTACCTCCTGAGACAGCACACTGTGGTGGTGTTTTAGGGACCACCTCTGGTCACTCTGCATCCAGGAGCACCCACCAGACCTGCCTCCAGGTCTGCTGGATGCCTGAGCCTCAGCACCGGTGGCTATTTATTCTCCAGACAGGAGGAGGCCAGATTCACCCCCTCACAACAGTAGGAGAGCAGGCACTTAGGGAGGGGCTGCTGGACAAGGCTCCCATGCAGACCTCCAGCCAGTCCTAAAATAGCATTTTTCTCCACCTGAATACCTTCATTTTTAAGCTGTGGGTGCATGAGCCGGGAAGGAGCACGTCCCCACCCCATCATAGTGCTATGAGAGCTGGGCTTCCAGCTCTTCCACAGAGAAAACAAGATGTTTTTAGAAACTCAAAAGTGTGTTCTTGTTTTGTCATTTCCCCAACAAGCAAAAATGTTTAAATACGGTTTTCATGGAGGAGGGAGAGACTCCTTAGCCAGGGACCATCCATCTCTGCCAGCCCGGGAGAAGGGACAGGCGGTGACAGAGGTTGTCTCTGGCTGAAGGAGGGGATGGGGTCAGAGCTGGGAGGAGGCAGCCGCCATGCAGCCCTCTCCGTGGGGCTCAGGGAGCAGATCCCCTCCCCAGCTCTTCATTCCCTCCCCCAGCTCCTCAGAGGCCACCGTGGCTCTGCGGGAGGGCAGCCGTCACCCACCTTGTCAGATGCATTTCAGTGCCCCCCTTCCTCCTCGTTCCAGTGAAGGGAGCCTTGCACGCAGCCACATGATTGACTTTAAATATAAGGAGGCAAAACAACCGAAGGCCAAACCATGGAAAGCCACGTGCCAGCTCCTGACAGCAGGCACGTCCTCCTCCCAGCTCATCAGCACCACGCAGCTCCCCCTGACATGACATTTCTCTTTCTTTGTCAGCTGGAGGAAGTCGTCTCGCCAAGGTCCCCAACACAGGGAGGGGGACACCACTGGGATGCAAACAAGTTTGTGCTGCCCTGGCTCGCTTCTTCGCAGATGAGCATCTCTCTGGATTGGACTGGCTGCTTCCAGCCCCCAGCAAAGGGGAGTGTACCCCGGAAAAGAGCATGCACCAGCATCTCAGTGCTTGATGGGCAGCTGGGGACATGCCACCTCTGATGGAGGCACGAGAGGGCAGAGAAGGAAGGGTGCAAGAGGAGGGAGCGTAGGCATCTCCTCCAGGAACATCCCAGGCACTGCAGCAAGGAAGGAAGGGAGTGAGGGCAATGTGTTGGGTGGGGAGCTTTTGGGGATTGTCAGGTTTGGAGATGCTTCAGGAGGTCAAAGAACGGAAACCAGGAAGTCAGGATGTATCGACAGAGTGACATCCTCTGTTCCTGGGGAGGAAGATCATTTCCTTCAAACCCATGGGATGACCTTAGCTCTGCCCCTGGACCGACGTGGCACAGCCATGGTTACGTGACTGGTTGCCTGTAAGACCAAAATCACACTCACGGTGACAGGAGAAAGCCATTGAGAAGCCACGGGGACCAGACAGTCATTATGAGAGTGTGTCTGTGCAGTGTCATACTGCTTACACATAGGTGTCCCCACTGGGCACAAGTGTGACACTTTTCACAGAGAACAGAGAAACAGGAGCTGATGGGCATCTCTGAACTTCCATCTGCTGATACCAATGTCCTTAGGACAGAAAAGTGCCTCTCCCTATCTGGTCGCCTCACCAGTGGACCTGGAGGACTCCGGTGGGCATGCTGGACACAGCAGCAGGCTTTTTGCCCAGGAGACATCCCTGACCTCCCCAAACATCCCTTCTCCTTGCAGTTTTCTGGAGCAACTTCAGCTTCTGGGGGTGGCTTCAGAGCAGCTGAGTTTCTGGTGTCTCACCCAGGTCAGGATGAGCACCCAGTATCCAACAAGAACAAGACATGGGCAATATTGTCAGGTGAGGAGAAGGTTCCGCAGGAGTAGGGAGGACCTGTGCCTGCTGTCCATAGACAGGAGGTCTTGCTTTGGCTGAAGGTTCTTCTGGACAGTCATCCCTGGCCACCCCATAGGTCTGGCCAGCACAGGGCTTCATGGGGTTTTCTGTACCGTGTGTGGGGGTTCATTCTTGTCTGAAGCACTTGCAGATTAGACTGTATTTCTAATGGCGGAGCAACTACTGTGAGGAGACACCTATCAGAAACCCTCCAGGCAGAGACCTGTGTGCCCTGTTTGCAGCCTGAAAGAAACTGGGGCAAGTGAAGGAGCAACTGTTCATGACAGATTTTAAAGAAAAGTGTGGACATGCTGGAGAGGAGTCAACAGCTTCTCCATAAACCATTCCTTATTCTGCTCCTACATGAGCTATGGCATAGGGGTATCAAGCGGGGGGTGACTCTCCTGAAGGATCCCTGTGGTGCAGTAACCACCTTCTGAAGGCACAGAGACAACAGCCAGCATCTCCAGAGAGCTGCCAGAGCATGGAGCGCTCCCCGGAATAACACATTGCCCGGGTCCAAAATCTTCCACAGCCTATTGTGGAATGTCAAGGCATGAGAAGTATTTTGGACCCTCCATCCTCACCTCATCCTGGCAAAACAGCACGAGAAGAATGTGCCCATGGAGAACTCAACAAGAGAAGACAGACTTTGCCAAAGAAAATGTTCAGCAATCTCCTCCATAAGACTTTCATCTAGGAAACTCTTGACAGATCAGCTAGAGTCTCCAGCAGGTTGGAGAGAGAGGCCACAGGGAACTGCAGGAGCACAAACCAGGGCCAGGCACCACTGGACCTCCTCAATGTGGGCTCCCAGCCCATGCATTGCCAGTGAGCAAGGACCAGGGAGGCAGACCAGTCTCCTGGATCCCAGCTTAATGCTCCAGTGTGGCCAGCAGGTCAAAGGAGGTGATTCTACCCCTCTACTCAACTCTGCTGAGACCCCACCTGGAGCCCTGCCTCTAGCTCTGGAGTCCTCAGCACAGAAAGGACATGTACATGTTGGAGTGGGTCCAGAGGAGGCCACAAAGATGATCAGAGGGCTGAAGCCCCTCTGCTGTGAGGACAGGCTGAGAGAGTTGGGGGGGTTCAGCCTAGAGAAGAGAAGGCTCCAGGGAAACCTTAGAGCCCCTTGCAGTACCTCAAGGGGCTCCGGGAAAGCTGGGGAGGTGCTCATGATCAGGGAGGGGAGCCATAGGATGAGGGGAAATGGTTTTAAACTAAAAGAGGGGAGGTTGAGATGAGATGTGGGGAAGAAATTCTTTGTTGTGAGAGCCTGGCCCAGGTTGCCCAGAGAAGCTGTGGCTGCCCCATCCCTGGAGGGGTTCAAGGCCATGTGGGATGGGGTTTTGAGCAACCTGGCCTGGTGGGAGGTGTCCCTGCCCAGGGCAGGGGGTGGGAACTGAATGGTCTTTAAGGTCCCTTCCAACCCAAACCATTCTGTGATTCTATGATTCTATACCTGTGTCCTGGGCCAGCTTCTCCTCTTTCTGCTAATGCCTGAGCTCAGAGTGAGGTCAAAACTCAGACGGTCACTCGAAGGAGGGGGAAATGGTAAGGACTGTTGGAGAAGGAATTTCTGAGCTGCTCAAACACAGGTGATTGAGTCAACACCCTGGAAAGGCTCATTGGCTCGGCTGGTGGGGGTTTATTACTTCAAATGTGTGTGTATAAAGCAAATGTCAATGCAAGCAGGCATTTAAAGATAAAATTGGTGTTAATAATAATGATTATGATAATGCTGCCACCAAGAATAACTACACAAACACTGACAGAGGGAGGGCAGGGAGATCCCCCTTTCTGACCACTGTGAGAACTGGAGACCTGTGGCCGGCGGTGGGTCTGGGACTGGCCGGGTGACTGGGCTGCTGCTGCCCGGTAGCTGTAGTCCTGGGGATTCGCTCACGCACAGCGCAGCCGTCCAATTTTCACAGCACTTAATGCAAGGCTGGAAACGGGCAGAAATGGTGTCGACATTTCTGGAAACCTCTGGGATTGATTTCAGGGTCTCCGCGCTGGTCCTGAACTGGAGATGGCTGCGAAGGCAGGAGTTGTGCTGGGTCACTCCTGGTTGCAAGGGGCTTTTTTGGGATGTTTGTGGCAGGGATGGGTGGGTGAGTGTGTGTGTGTGCACCGATGGGGGCAAAAGGGGGGTCTTGCTCCATTTCATTTTCCTGGAACCACACCTGCCCTGTTCCCCCCATCACAGGAGATCACCCTGCCGTTGTTTCCCCCCTATCTCCATCTTATTGTTACCCAGCACAGGAGAAGGAGGATTTTTGCCATTGCCTCGGAGCAACTGTGCTCTTAAGTTTCTTCCAAGACTCACACCAGGGCCGCTTCTCTGCATGTGTGGTCTCTTGGACTGCGTAGCGCTCATAAATAAATAAGGGGAAAAGTTCTTAATCTTCATTCGAAAGCTCCTGGTATCACAATGCTGCTGCACAAAAGCCATCTTATTAGCCCCAAGTGCAAAATGCTGCCTTTTCTTGCAGAAGCTCATTAATTGCAGGTCACCATTCAACAAGAAAGATGAGGCACTTGAGTTCTTCAGGCTCTCATTAGCCACAGAGCTGAACAGTATGTGTGAAATTAACAGTCACCTGAGTACCTCTATAATTTCATAATTATTAGGCCTAATGGGTTAGTCTCTGCCAAATGGCTTTAACTCCTTCCTAGCCAAAGCAGGGAACCGCACGAGATGCCAAGGTTGGCGTATTTCACAAGTTCTATAACCATTTAACAGCTTTCTCGTGGAAATAATAATAAGGAGGGAAGTTTCCAGGATCATGTACTGTTTGCATTTTTTAACATATGTTTAGCTTTTAATTATTCATATACAGCGCGCCAAGGAAGCAGATAGCCTGTATCCCAGAGAGTGGGTGAAAGAGCTTTCTCTGCAAAGGGATTTTAATTGGTTTTAAAATGCGTTCTGCGTGTGTGTTTATATTTGCGTGTGTGTGTGAGAGTTGAGCCTTTGGTTTCTCTTCTCCTTGATGATTACATTACATTATTTCCCGTCTCTTACATTTTTATTTATCTTAGGCTTAAAAAGCAAAATCAGAGCTGAGATTTCTGTCTCTGCTTTTGAACTCAAGGATCTGGGAAATGGCACTGCCTTTTAGTGGGGATTTTCTCCTACTTGAAGCCAGCTTAGACGAGAAGCCGGAGGGGAAGTCTGCCTCTCACCTCCAAGTAGTTAATTGTTTTTCTTGCTTCTCGTCTCGTAGTCCGGAGCGTGGGTGCCTCGTGCCAGGTGGGAACATGCAGACCATGCTCCTCCCTGATTTGGGATGACTGGTGGGGGGCTGTGTCCCCTTGGCTGTCACATTGCACCCCTCGGGGCAGCCCTCCCTCCCTCCACAGCCCAGGGAACCAGCCCCTTCCCTCCTCGGCTCTGCCCACGCTGCTGGGACAGCCCTGTCCCCTCCTGCTGTCCCTGCGACGGACGGGTCCAGGCACAGGGTGGCTACTCATGCCAGGCCCAAACACACACTAAATTCAATACCTGTGAATTAAAGTCACTTCTTAAAACATCTCTGCACCCATCCCAGAATGGGTCCTGCTGGGAACCCCCCGGTTGCCTCCAAGCCCCAGGATGTATCCCCTTTTCCCGCTGCTCTCAGCCTTGATGGGCCCCTTAGCAGTGATGTGGAGACATGGGTGACATGAGACCCGGAGACCCAGGAAACATGGAGAGGTTTAAAAATCCCCCTTAGTACCTTGCTTTGCATGAGATGACTCAGCTCTGGAGGTCGTGCTGGGATGGGATGGCGTTTCTCACTGTGTGGCTGGGGCTGATGATAGAAATACAGCAGAAGGAGCACTTTGGTTGGAAGGGACTGTCCAACCCAGTTCAGGGTCCAGTGTGCGCTTGGCCACAGCAGGAAATCCTGAGAGCTCTCATTGGTAAGAAGTTGTGGCCCCGGGAGCTGCTGTGGTGTCAGCAGAAGATAACTGAGGCTGAGCCACTGCTGCTGCACCAGTTCCAAGCTCTGCCCAGTCTCACCCCACAGCCTCTCCGCTCTTGAACTCCATCACAATTTACAGGTTTTGGGGGGTTTTTTTGGCTGATGCTGCCCTGACATTTGTTTTCATTGTGCAAGGGCTAAGTAAGGGGGACTTGGGGGCTGAACTTCCCCCCAGGACTGCAGTGAGAGTGAGCACTTGGTGGGACCCCACAATGTCTGTGACACAGTGAGTTCCCAGGGTGTCCCAGGGCTGGGCCGACCTCCACCAGGAGCCCCAGTGGCCGGAATGGCCAGCATCAGGGATATGGAGCATTCAAAGCTGCTGGATCCCCAGGGGGTTGGGTTTCCCAGGACTCTTTTCAAGAGGAGAACCAGCTGGGATACCTGCAGGCCATAGGAAAAGACAGATGCTGGGAGCTGGAGGCTTGGATGGACACCAGCATCAGACCCCAGGAGCTAATGCCTTCATGGCATTCAATTCCCGGCGCTGCCTGTGCTGGGAGATCAAGGCTGGGAGGAGGGAGGGTCTTTCTTCACTTAGGTGCTGGAGAAACGTCTCCTTCGATGATATTTCACCTTACCTCTCCTTGCCACATCTGTCAACTTCTGCTAATTACCGAGTTTGCTATCACCCTCCGCACTGATGTGAAGGGTAGGAAAAAGAGAAAAAGGAGGTTAAGGGATTCTACAATTATAAATGATGTCTGGCAGGCTAAGGTACCATATAATGCATTATAAGCACTTAAAAAGCTAACCCATTCTGTCTTCTTTCTTTGGCATAAATAATGGCTTTTTTATGAATAAATCATGCAGCCAAGGTCTCTGAAAATAGCAGGAACCTGGAGCAGAATGTCTCCATCCTCATTTTTGCTAGGACAGCAGAGAAGTCAGCAATCCACTCCATCACCGCTGATAAACCGGGGCTAGCGCAACTCCCAGTAATGAAATAGGGAGATAAAGTTTCGGGAGGGTGAGCGGGGCAGGGGGATATTTCTGCCAAAGCACCGATTGCACCCGGGCTCCAAATGAAACATAATGGACTCTGAGGAGATAAGCATTTTTTTTCTGCCCCATGAATAAAGCAAGACCTCATAACTCATAGACAGGCAAAGCTGCCAGCAACTTGAAAGTGCTTCCTTCTGCTTCTGGTTTGTGTTTCCTTTTAATGAAGCTCCTCCAAAGCCGGGGGGGGGCTCAGAAGTGGGGCTGGAAGCAAGCCCTGCCTTTGCGTGTGTGGAGTCCGGCTCGCTGCGGGCGGTGGGGAGGGCTGGCTGGGCGGCGGTAGCCACCCAGACCTCGTCACAAAGGGCTCGCAGCTGGGCTGCGTGCCGGGGAGAGCCTGCCCCGGCAGAGAGGGAGGTCCTGCTGCCCTCGGAGGCAGGCGTGAAGGCTGGGGGAGGTTTGCCTCCTCCTGCCTGCGGCCTCAGATGAGGGTTTGGTGGGGGCACAGGGCGTCCGCTCAGCCCCGGCTCCTTCTGCCCTCGCAATGGCTCTCTTCTCTCCGGTGAGGTGGACAACCCGCTGGCCCCCTTGGAAAGGGTTCTTCCTGGCTCCCTGATCCAGCCGGAGATGTCCCCCTCTGGCCTCCCAAAGGGACCGTGTCAGGGCATGGCTGCAGATTTAGTGGCCACCTTGCAGGGCACAAGTGGTCCAAGCATCACAGAGTCACAGTACCCTGTGCCATGTCCCAGCCCTGGGTGCTGGGCTCTGCCAGTCGACGGCCCCCTCCTCCAGGCACAGCCCACCCTCCAGCTGGTGAGAAGCTGGTGAGGAAAAGCTCATCCCCTCAGGAACACTTCCCACGGGGGTGCAGGGGAGAAGCCCTCACCCTGCATCATGCAAGGAGGTTGGGATTCACATCCACCCCAGACACCCCGTGGATCTTAAACTGGAAGAGGGGAGATTGAGATAAGATGTGGGGAAGAAATTCTTTGCTGTGAGGGTGGTGAGAGCCTGGCCCAGGTTGCCCAGAGAAGCTGTGGCTGCCCCATCCCTGGAGGGGTTCAAGGCCAGGTTGGAGGGGGCTTGGAGCAACCTGATGTGGTGGGAGGTGTCCCTGCACAGGGCAGGGGGTGGCACTGGGTGGGTTTCAAGGTCCCTTCCAACCCAAACCATTCTGTAATTCTATGATCTCTTACAGGACAGCAGTTGCAGACAAGGTCCATGGTTTCAGCCCACAACCAGACCATGCTCCCTTGCACAAGCCAAGCCTGTCATGACCCATGAAGCAGTTTCAGGCTGGCCAGGCAGCCTCAGGCTCTTGCATCTCCCAATCTCCTCCTGAGCTGCAGCACCAGGGGCCGGAGGCCGTACAGCTCATGACATGCTGCTGGATAGAGGGACTCTCCGGCACCCGTCCTGCCCCAATGCCTGGAGGAAAGCAACACAGTGGGGAGTGGGCACAGCCCCCAGGATGTTGGATGGGATGGGGGCACTGTGTGTAACCCCCTCAGCTAGCACACAGACAGGAGCAGCCCTTATTCCCTGTTGGGACACGCTTCCACTGCGGTCTTCAGTTTCCTGGGAGCAAGGGACACTTTTGCAGTGAGCCGAGGAACCTCCATGAGGAGGGGCCGNTTCCTGGGAGCAAGGGACACTTTTACAGTCGATTCCTTTCCATGCACAGGGCAGGCAGCACAAGATGAGCTGAGGAACCTCCATCAGGAGGGGCCATTGCCCACCATGGAGCAGAGGTTTGCATTTACAGTCGGTCTTCAGCAGCTGCTGGGTGTGTTTGTCACAGGGAGCTGAGCCGTGGGCTGTGCACCAGCGCTGCAGACAGACCTGGGACCCAACACCAGTGGTGACAGGAGCAAGGCTGTCTGCTGGCAGAGACCTCAGCCTTGCCCACCTGGTCATGGCCCCACATTTTCCCCCCCCCACCTCCAGATATAATTTTTGAGGGCCCAGCACAGGGTGCTGGTGGCTTTGGGAAGGGGATGCACTGAAAGCATCTCGCAGTCCCCGCCAGGCAGGGCTCTCTGCAGCTCTGCATTAAACCCTCTGCAGCAGCAGTCAGGAAGGCCAGGAGCCCGCAGACTCACTGACGATTAATCAACCGGCCGCAAGCCCTGCAACCCTGCTCTGGGGGCTGTGGGTTGAGTTATGGCTTCCTGAGGAGCTGCAGGGCATTCCACGGATAGCCGGGTGCTGCTGGGGCTGGGGTCGTGCTGGGGGTCCGGGGGTCAGCGCTGCACAACACCGGCTGCAGCAGCCTAGGAAGGCAAAATCCCCCATCCTCAGAGGGGGATTAAGGGCAGACAGAGGACAAAACGGAGCAGAAAAAAAGAAGCCAGTAAAGTGATTAGGGCTGTTCTGAGAGGGGCCAAATGCTGGGGCACCTTTGCACAGCAGAACTCTGTGCCAGTGCTTTTATAGAGTCACAGAATGGTTAGAGTTGGAAAGGACCTTAAAGATCATCTTGCTCCAGCCCCTGCCCTGCACCCTGCTACGCCCAGGGGGACACCTGAGTCTCTGGTCTCTGGGGACCTGGTCTCTGGGGACGTTATGCCATGCCATGGGCTCTCTCCCACTGCGACAACATCCCCATGGGGTAAATGACACCTCCCCGTACAGGTACGTGCCCGTGCACACACACACTGCCTGGAGATCCTCTGTCTGATTGTTTTGGGGGAAAAGCTTCACGAAAGCTCAGCACACGGAGGTCCTTCATGTTTTCCCAGGGTCCCCGCCACTTTCCCTGCAGATCCTTTCCCTCTCTCCCCTCTTGCTTTTGTTGCGGGGAAAATAAGGTTTCCTGGGGACAGCACAAACGGGAAGCTCTTCGCTCCTCCTCCTCCCCCTCCTCCTCCTCCTCCCGGGGTCTCCCCATGCACAGGCAGGTTATTGGCAGCAGCCCATGCTGAGGAGGTGTGATGGAGGACAGGGAGCAGGGAAGGAGCTCACGCTGCCCCGGTGCTGTCTCATCCCTCCTGCCTGCGCAGGCAGCCCTCAGGCCAGGTGGTTGGGCTCCTTCCTTGGGCTCAATTCAGCAAAAGCAGCTTGTGATGTTTCTCCTTCTCCCTGGGGTGGGCTGCTCATTTTTGCCCCGTAAGACAATGCCCTCTTTCAAAAACAAAGAAATTATAAAGTACATATGAACATATGGTAACATATATTCTAGGCTGCCTATGTGGCCAATTTTCTGTATGTTACCATATGGTGCCGCGTATTTAGCAAAAATATAACTTGACTGTTTCTCTTTCCATATGGGGATTCTTTTGCCTTAATTAATAACATTGAGCAAAAACTCTTTCTAAGGTTTCCAAGATTTCTGCAAGGGAATATCTTATGACAGACACATGCTCCTGAAGGCTTTCCTCCTTATTTGTCTATAGCCTTCTGTCCTCATCCTCTTCCGCATGCTCCAAGGGCGTCTGTGGATACATCTGCCTGTGGGATCGTGGGGAAGGGGATGCTGCGCCCTGACCTGGCTCCCATCCCAATGGCACCCGTGGGAGCCCCTGTCCCCTCCCCAGGACCTGACCTTCAGCTCTGGGGACAGAGCAGTGAAGTGTAGGTGGGCTGGGTCCCTCCGGCTCACCCAGGAGCTTTGAGGAGCTGAGTTAATGAATTACAGGGGCGATGGGGAGGCTGCTGGTGCGGCAGAGAGAGTATTCACGGCCACGCAGGGACTGCTGTCTTCAAAGGAGTAGAAAGCAACTCACTTCTGCAGCTCTCCAATTAAGCCTCTCAAGTGCCAGTTATCTCATATAATAGGAAAATATGTCAAAGTATCCTCTCAGGACAAGCCTGCAGCCAACGCCAGTGAGATGAAACCAGCCCCAGCTCCACCGAGGCGGGATGGGGTTGGGAAGGGTCGGAGGCACGGCCCCAGCTGCTGGAGACCCTCCTGCTTTCCTGGCCAAAACCTATAAATGAAGACAAATCTCTGCGCAGCTCCAGATGTGCCCCTTCGCCCCGCAGGGACGTCCCTGCCTCGCAGGCAGGCAAGGGCAGAGCAGAGCCGGCGCGGGCTGGGAGAGCGGGGACAGCGGGAGAGACGCCGGATTTCCACCTCTCCCCGTTCCCTGGGCCTCGGTGGGGAAGCCGATCTCCCTTTTCCCCCACCCTGCACTCTCCGGGGGGTGGGAAGGGACATGGCAGTGCCTGGGGTGGCCCAGCTTTGCTGCGGAGCCAGCGGGAAGCGTCCGTCCCTCCTCCCGCTCGACGTTTCAGCCAGACACCGCTCCCCATGGGGCTGCCCCCTCCCACCAGCGCACACATCCCTGACGATGCTTCACTTGGATGGTCTCAGCCTTCCTTGGCTCCACATCCCTCTTCCCTCCCTTGTGCCGCTGGGATGGGCCAGCACTGCCTGCGTGAATGGGACAGGGTGGCTTGCAGCTGGGCCTGCGGGTGGTGGGCGCATTGATTTCCCTTCCCTTCACCTACAGCCCCTAGGGAAGCCCCAGGGAAGGCCTTTTAGTGGGCAGAATCAAGGCTTTGGGGGCAATGGGGATCCAGGACCTCCTTGCCTGGGCTGCCCTGGGCCCCCTGGCTCCTCACACCCCAGAGGTTCCCATAGAATCATAGAATCATCTGGGTTGGAAGGGACCTTTAAGATCATCGAGTCCAACCATATGTTAGAACAGTTTTCTCCCAAGGAGGCCAACAGGGATTCTAGCAAAGCCCCCCTGCCCCTACCCAGGCCATTCCCCGTCCTGCTCCCCACCAACACCACCGACCTTCCACAGCCCTCCCCTCAACTCTGCATGGATGCTCGGGGGCCCACACATATCTCCTGTTCTTTGGACAGACCTCCTCCCTGGGGTGTTTTGGGCATCCTTTGGAGGTTCTTGGGCAACTCTCTCTAAAGAGCATCCCCTTCCCAGTGACATTAATTAATGTCTTCCAGGTTGCACACGCATGGGCTAAGCCATCTACCTTCCTCAGCCCTGATGACTTACCCAGCTTGTTTTGAGGGGTGGAATGGGAAGGAAAACCTCTCATGGACCATAGGCTTTGTGCAACTTCTTGAAGGGTTCCTTGGCAGTCGGGACAGTCCTGTGTGAACTGAACAACAAGCACTTCATCTCTCAGCCATGTTCCGCATCCCCAGAGCTTTTATCTTTGAGAACTGAGCTGAATTTGACCCCAGCTCACTGCCATCTGGTATCCCCTTCACTTCCAGCTGATGTCCCTCCTAGATGAGGACCTCCACTGTGGTTCCTTGCAGACTGGGACACAAGAAGAGCTGACAGAACAGTAGTCTGTCTCCAGTTCTGCGAGTGCAGCATCTCTGTTGCAGTGGCTGAGGGAGTGGGATGCTGCCAGCACCTTGTGTACAGCTGATCCTGGCTCAGGACCGCGCAGCTGCCACATGGTCCTGCTCCACCCTTTCCTCCTGATCCTCAGAGCAGGACAGAGGGTGGGACATATGCAGAGTTACAGTTAGATGGAAACCATTCATAGCCTGAGAGTCACAATGGGGACTAAGTCTGGTTGATGGCTTGTTCGTTTGCAGGGTGGCATTGAGTTCATGGCTGGGAAGGCAGACTACAGACCAGGACATCACTGTCACCCTGGCTTCCTAGATCCACGTGATGGGCTGGTTGCATCCAGGGCATCCATGTACCGTGACAGAGGTACCAGTGGGATCCCATTCTTTACCGTGATGTTGTGATGTTCATCTTCCCACCCAAGGCTGAGGAAGCGGCAGAAGAGAGGCCACAGGGCAGAGCAGAAGGACTTGAGAGCTGCCAGGGAATAGAGGCCAGCGCTGGGCAGGCCTGGGAGTGTGAGAGCTGCCAGGGAGCAGATGGAGTTGAGGACAAGAGTGGTGCTGAGCACAGGGACATGGGAAGCTGGTAGAGGTGACATCAGGGATGAAACAATGGCAGCAGAGCAGCCCACTCCTTGGGTGCTGCTGCAGAGGGGTGAGGGTGACCCCAGAGCAGGAGTGGGGTTGAGTGGGAAGCAAGCCAGGCTGTGTTCCCACCACGTTTCAGACCAGAACCTCCACTGACCCATGCTGTCGAACCTCTTGGCACAACATCAAATCCCACGCTCACGACTCGCGCTTATATGAGGGCTCTCAGGACACTGAGAGCTGTGCAGAGGCTGAGCCTGCTGGGCTCCTGGTGGTGGCATTAGGAGATGGCACTGGGAGAAGGTCAGTGCGTGCAGAGCAGGCAGAAGCTGTCAGCACGCAGCTCTGCTGAGCGTCTGGAAGGAGGACAACCACAGGGAGCAAACAAACGGGCTCTGCTCAGGAGCTGACAGGAGATGCCTGGTGCTGGGGGTTTCCAGTCTTCCAGGGGGGACAACCGTCATCCAGGAGGCTCGGACAAAGCACATCCTGGACCGCTGCTGTGGAGTCTCAGTACGGTGCAGAGCAAATGGGAATTTCCGGGGCCCTGGGAGAAAAGTGGAGGTTGGCCTAATATTTTAAGAGGGGAAACAGGACGACGTGGGTAATTACAAGTCTGTCAGCCTGACATTGATCCCAGGCAAAATAATGGAACGGCTGATATGGAATGCAATGAATAAAGAATCAGAAAGGGTGATATAATTAATGCCAATCAACAGGGATTTATGGAAAATAGATCCTGTCAAACCAACTTGACGTCTTTCTTCTTGTTGGGTCTTTTCTTTTTCTCTTTAAATCCAGGATTACAAGTTTCCCCAGCAAGGCAGAGGGGTTTGCTGAGGACACGGAGAACAGCAATGGGTCACCTGAGCGCCAGGTGATGTTTTCTTACAAAAACAGGAAAACCCAAACCACCACATGGGATGGTTTCAGCCTGAAGACGTCACGGGCTCAGCTGCAGAGCAGCAGGCACAGACTGCCATTGCGGGGCTCTGCAGGGGACGCTTCCCCCCAGCAGGTCCCATTGGTGATGGTGAGGATGTGCTGGGGTGTCCATGTCCCACTGTGAGGAGGGAGGTCCTGCTGGGAACTCACCCCTGGGGCTGTGGGGGAAAATTTGGGGTAATTTGCAGAGTTGGGAGCACTTTGCACCAAGCTGCCATGGAAAGGGTTAATAATACCAGTGGACAGGGACAATGTGAATTTTTCCTCTATTGTTGCTCCCTGGAGTTGCTTCTCCAGCACCCATGTCTCATGCTGGATGGTGTAAGATCCAGGGCAGGGATCCTGGAGGACACAGCCAAAGACCTTCTCTTGGTAAAAGCACATTCTGGTTCCACATCTCCTGCACGTCACAGATGACATGGAGGAGCAAGAGGTTGCGTGACCCCATTTGCCTCCTGGCCCCGCTCTCTGGGAAACCCGTAGGATCTATCCATCTCTGTGCGTTGTCCTAAGGGGTCTCTGTTCCTCTGGCCCCATTTGCAGCTCCTGTCTACTCCCCTGCCTCACGGTGCTACCTCATGCAATGGTGGCCAAGCCCCCAAAACCTTCCTGGTGTCTTTTGCTCCAGCCCTGATCCCACCATCCCCTGTTCTGCCCTTTGCTCCTGAGAAATGCTGAGCTAATCCCAGTTCAGAGCTGATCCCCTCATCCGATGGCTTGCTGTGATCACCATGGCTTTCCCAGCCCTGTAAGCTCCACAGGCGCTGCTGCTGGATCCTGGGTTACGCTGTGGGTTTCCTTACAGTGAGGTGAGGGTGGCTTCACGTCAAACACAGATCCCTGTGGAAACTCACGAGAAACCATGTGATTCTGTGATTCTGTGAAATAGGTTTGGAGGCTGCATCCGTTTTCCCACCTTTTTTTTAGCTGTTTATTAAGGGAGAAGTTGAATTTACAGGATGGGATACATGGGATCAGCAGCCTCAGGTGTTGTGTGGCCTGGAATGAGTCCTGCCTTGCCTGCAGATCCCTCAGAGAAGCCATCCAAAAATGTCCCCAAGGAGAGGCAGGATGAGGAGATGTTGGCTGGCCACACTCCTGGGGTGGGCATAGGGGGTTTTGGCCAACGTCCCCTTGGCCTGTTTGGTGCCTGGCAGCAGGGCAACACTGACCTTGCTGTGCCTGAGAGCACCAAGAACCATAGAATCATAGAATTGTTTAGGTTGGAAAAGCCCTTTAAGACTGATAACCCAACACTGTCATGTCCACCACTCTCTGGGCCTGACCTCCAGCCAGCTTTGCACCCAGTGAAGAGCACTCCCGTCCAAGCCATGAGCAACCAGTTTCTCCAGGAGAATGCTGTGGGAAATAGTGTCAAAGGCCTTACTAAAGTCCAAGTAAACAACATTCACAGCCTTTTCCTCACCCACCAAGCAGGTCACTTTGTCATCGGAGGAATCAGGTTTCTCCTCAGAGGGGTTTCAGCTTCTCCAGCCTGCTTTAATGAACGCTGGGGAGCCCCTTGGGTGGCTAAGTCCACTTTTCAGGGCTGACTGAGGGGTCTTAGAGCAGACACCCATCCCTGAACCTGAGCCCTCAACCACAGAGCTTTTTTCCCAACCCAGTCTGCCCCAAGACCCTAAATCCTGGCCCAGAATAGGAGTCACAGCCTCCAGTCACTTGGGTATTTTTTTCCAGGGCAGGAGACAAATTCACCCGCAAGAAGGGGAAGTTTTGGTCCAAACAGCTCCTGCAGCTGCTGAAAAGGGGATTTCCAGGTGAGTGGCCTGGGGCTGCACTCAGGGGGCTGGTTGGGGAGCAAAGGGGCTTGGGGCAGCGGGTGCAGAGCACGAGCACCTCCACGGAGCTGGATGCTGTCACCCACCCCTGCACTGGGCAGCAGTGACACTGAGGCAGGCCATCAGTCTCAGAAGATATTGGTAAAAGTCAGTAAATACATATATTTACGGACTTCTCAGGATGATGTCCAGAGGTCTGTGTCCAGGTGGGACTGTACAAACACCTCCACAGCCCAACCATCCCCAGGCTGCGTGAAAGCTCAGTGTCCCCAAACACATCTTCTCCTCAGTGGTTCTCCCCGGGTGTCCCCCCCTCCACTTCACTGGTCCAGCACAGTCCCTCCTGTTTCAGCCCAGACACACATAGGCAATATTTAAAACAATTTTATTCATGAAAATATGCTGTACAATGCACTATACACAGTTCTTTACATTGCCACATACACAAACTCTAATAGCACGATCAAGAAAGTTACCATTGCCTACGATAGATGCGTGGTGAGAGATGACGCCTGTCAGAGACCCTCCCCCCCAAGTCTGTACAGTTATAAATACGAGGGAAAGGACGGACCGAAAACTGCCGTATGAAGCAAACCTGTGGGGTCCCTTCCGCATCCCCTTGACGCCGGCTCCTCGCTCCGGGCAGGGCTGGGGCTGGGCAGGAGCAGGGCTGGGAGCAGAGGATGCTCCTTGTCCCCAAAGGCTGTCCTGTGNACCGCACGACGACTGTACACATGACGCTTTACCAACACGACTCCACCGCACACACGACAACCCCACGGTCACGAACCACAAAGACAGCTTGGCAATGGGACGNTGCCTGAGCATCCCATCTGCAAATGCCCTGCTGCCGGGGTGAGCCCCAGCTGGCCCCCGCGCTGCCGTGCTGGTGTGCTGCTGGGTGTGTGCCTGGGGATGGGACGCCTGGAAGAGCCAGGACCCCTTCCCTTTCTCGGGGGGCAGAACCCCTCTTTTCTCCCCGGGCAGCCCCAGCCGCCCTCCCTGCCTCTCCTCGCCGGCAGCCCTTCACACCCCGCGTCAGAGCCGGGGTGCCGGGTATTAAATAGTCATTTGCAATCAGTTTCCAACAATTTTAAATATGCCTGAAACGAGAGGTGGTGTATAAAAGGAATGCGGTAATGATCCTGACCAAAGAATAATCCTTTTTAAAAAAGCATTCAAGAAAGATTATATATAATAGAATATATTAAATTCTGTACATGATCAAATAATGTAAACATAATTAATTAACCTGTAAAAATGTCTTTAGCGACTATGCCCGCCGTGTGCCCAGGGTGAAGATGAAGGGTGGCACATGGGGCTCCTCTGTCCCGCTTTGCCACAGCCCGGTGGGTCAGGAGAGGAGCAGGAGGTGCCCACCCTGGCTCCCACCCTGCCCCAGCTCCGAGCCCCCACACTTCCCCTGTGGCTCGGTGGGACCCAGCGCCTGCCCCGTGGTAGAGGAGATGGTGCTGGGGCAGGAAGGGAAGAGCTGGGCCAGGAAAACGTGCTGGTTCAGTGGACTAACCCTCGCTGCATCCCCGGGGCAGGGGGTCCGAGAAAGCGTGTGGTACCCAGAAGGAAGACAGGGTCTGCCAAGAGCCCCAGGGGACAGAGAGCAGTTCCCACAGCCTCTCCTCCCACCCCTCCATCTCTTCTTGCCTGCCTGCCCTGCTCCAAACCCTGCTGCCCCACGGGCTGGGCTCCTGGCAGTGGGTCCCTGGCTCACCCCTGCCCACAGGGCTGTGGGGCCAGTTTGGGCTCCCCACACGCAGCAGTGACTCATGGTCCCCATCCCCACGGAGAACCGGACCCTGGGAGATGGGTACACCAGGGCTGCCCCCTCTTGCTGCCATCCCCCCGGACCAGCTCTCCTGTCATCCTGGGAATGGGCAGGGACGAGGGACAGGCATGCTGGCTGCTGGCTGGAGTCACTCTTGAGACCAGCAGTGACCCCCCAGAAGCCCCACAGCCCTGTGGCACTTCCCTGAGCTCTGCAGGTGGGGGAAGCAGCATGGATCACCCAGTCTTGGGGCAGGGTGGACCCCACGCTGCCTCCAGAGGCCTGGCCACCGCATCCCTCCCCTCCTCTCACCCCCATACCCTTCTCCAGGGGTGACCCATCCCACAGCCCCCAAGCTTCCACCTCACCATCCAACACCCAGTGCCACGGCCGAGCCGGGACGTGTGACGGGGCGCAGCCCCCAGCACCGCTCGCAGCCTCTCTCCTCCTCTCCCTGCGCTCCCCCCTTTCTGCCCCCCAACACAAAACCTCAATGGCAAAAGAGTGCATGAAATCAAATAAATATGCCCCCCTCCCCGACCCTGTGAGCTCCCCCTGAGCCTGTGACACAGGGGGACCCAGGCCAGCAGCAGGTCACTCCTGACAGGACCACCTTGTGCAGGAGCACCCCACGCCTGCTCCAGGCAGGGCACGGCAGCTTTCCCGTGGGCAGGAGTGACTGTGGCACCCCGGGCCACCAGTGGGCATGTGGGCTGCCGAGATGCTGCCCCCAGGGCTGCAGGTTGCACACCCTTCCCTCCACGGCCAACCCCCCTTCTCACTCCTTGGGAGCCAGGCGAGACAACCCGCAGGTGGCCTGGGCAGGGGGGGCGCTTGGCAGAGCTCCCATCTCCACCAGGATTTAAAGGTGATGAGGCCCCCCTTGCCCCAGGGCACGGTCCCTACTCCTCACACTCCTACTCTGGGGACTCGTTTTTGGCGGTGGCTCAGAGCAAAGGGTCCCTTTCCAGAGAGGGGTGCCCAGGCAGGGGGTTCCCACACCACCAGTCGTCACCGCTCCGTCACCAGCCCAAGGACAAACCAAACCGGCATTGTCACAGTGGGGCACTGGGACCATCTGGAAAGGAATTCCTTTCCTGCTTCCCCCCTGGACCTGCCTGGCTCTGGCTGCCTTTCCCACGTCTCCTCTGGAGGATGCTCGCAGGAGGACCCACCAGATCAGGCACGTGTTGGGGCCAGGGGCCCTACCCCGTCTCAATTTGTGACCCTATGGTGTGTTTCGTTGTTCGACCCCGAGCTCCGACTGATGGCTCTAGCCCATCTTAACAAACAAAGGCAGAAGAGAAAGGAAAAAGAAAAAGAAAATAAAATTAGTTAGTCTCAATGTTTCCCCTTGTGGCTTCTCGGCGGTGAGCCCCCCCCACCCCAGGGCAGGCGTCACCCGGGCACCCAGCTCTGGTTCGTGGGCTGCGGGCCCCCGGGCAGCGCGGGCACATTGAGCCCATTCTGCGGGGGGAGAGCCGAGTCGAAGTTGAAGTCCATCTCATCGCTGTCCATAAAGTCATTCAGGATGATGGACTCCACGTCGCACTCCAGGCTCCCGTTGAACATGTCCAGGTCCAGGTCTGCTGGGAACCTGTCTTGGCCCAACACAGGGGGGTGGACGGCCCCCGGGTAGGGGCCCTGCAGCGAATCCAGCAAGCTCATGTGTGCCCCTTGGTTATTAGCGTAGGAATGCAGATGCCCGTGGTGCGGCATGGCTGTCATGCTGCACGTGTCACTGGGCAAGCTCATAAGGCTGACAGGATTAGCTAAGGCACTGGTGTTGACCGCAGGGTGGTGACCGGCTGGTGACGGGTGGTACAAAGCGTTGCTCTTCATGAGAGAGCCCGGGTGGGACGGGTAGGAGGACAAACCCTGCTCCCCGCTCCCGCACAGCAGCGGGTTGTGTCTGTGGCCACGGGCCGGCACCATGGGGCTGGCCTGCGGCAGGGGCAGGTCCCCCGGGACCATGCTCTCCTTGTGCGCGTAGGAGATGGAGGACAGCAGGTCCTGCAGCGAGGCGTTCCTGTAGGAGCTGACAGGCGAGAAGGTGGCTTGCTTGTTCTCCTGGATGGTCTGCATGGGCAGGCGGCGCATGAGGCTCATGGCCGGCTGGCTGTAGATAGTCCCGCAGTAGGTGTTGGTGGCAGCCCCCATGGTGGAGCACTTGGAGTTGAAGGAGAAACTGGAGCTGCGCTGCCGCAGGGCGGCCGGGGGGAGCTGCTGCGAGGGGCTCATGGTGTAGCCGTCCTGCAGGTCCTCCAGCATGCTCTCCCCCAGGCTCTCGTTCAGGCTGATGGTGCCAGTCAGGTCGGTCAGCCGAGGCAGCTCCACGGAGCAGCGGGCATTGAGGGAAGGAGACATGGTGCTGGAGGGGCTGGGGTACATCAGCGGAGAGGAGGGGGTACCATCATCCTCCTCCAGCTCATCCGGCTCGTGGTTGGCCATGATGGGAGAGAGGCGCCCGCTCAACGTGCTGGCCGTGGAGCTGGCCCGCGTCCTGAAGTCCGCCCAGGCGTCATACTCGTCGCTGGCGTGGGACGCAGGGCTCTCCGACCACTTGGCCTGCTGGGAGGATGGGCTGTCCTCCCCGCGCTCCTGCGTCACCTGCAGCTGCTTCTTCTTGCTGGCCTTCCCCTTGATCCGCAGGAACTTGCTGTTGTTGTCCATGGAGACCGCCCGCCGGCGGGGCGTCTTCCCCGTCTTGCCGCCCTCGGGGTTCAGCATCCACCAGGAGCTCTTGCCCGTGCCCTCGTTCTGCACGCGGATGAAGCGGGTGTGCAGGGAGAGGTTGTGCCGGATGGAGTTCTGGGGAGACAGCAAGGACAGAGGGGACGGTCAGCAGCGGCTCCAGCGCCCCAGGCAGCGGGGGGGTGACCTCAGGGCTGGGGCGGGGGTGGTACACAGAGCACCATGGAGGACCTGGCCTCCATCCCCTGGGACACCATGGCTGTCTGAGCCAGGGGGTTGGGGCTCAGCTGGGGGGTCTCTCCCACAGCACCGCCGGGTGTTTCGCCTCCGGGAGCCCATGGGTCATGGCCCTTTGCTGTACCTATCAACTGTCCCTCGTTAGTGCAATTACTGTCATGGCAGGGAGCGGGAGGGGTGTCTTTAGCATGTGCCCCCCCCAGGGACCTGCACCAGCCCTGCCCTAGACAGGGCCAGGTCTCAGGAGACTCTTCTTCCCAAGAGCCTGAGGAAGGACAAGGTGAAGGGGACAAGGAAAGGACAAGGAAAGCAGAGGCAGAGGCAGGACCATGCACAGGTCCAGGTCTTCTCCATCCCTCCCAGCCCTGGCCACCCATGTGCCCAGCAGAGCCCACTAGGACACTTCCAGCGCATCCTTGTGCACGAGCACCTCTGAGAGGTCCCAGACCACTCTCCCCACCCCACCAGCTCCTGGGGCAGAGGGACCCTCTTTTGGCCACACATCACCCAGCGCCGACCCTCTGGAGCCACATCCAAACCACGTTCCCTCCCCAGCATCTTTCTGTGATGTGCTCCCCCCATCTCTCATCACCAGGCAGGGTGATGCAGCGGTATCATCATGGACCAGAGAACTTGTCAGCACCAAGAACTTGTCCCCAAAATGCCTGTCACCCTCTGCCAGCAGGGCCAGGGGCCCAGGAGGAGTGGGTCTGTTTCCCCGTGTGTCTGCAGGCTGGCACAGGGACAGAAGGCACACAAGAAGCTGGGGCACCACAGCATGAGGGGCTTACAAACCCAACTAGAACCCCATTGCCCAGACAAGGGGCGAGGACGGGGACAGGGACAGGGGACGGGGACTTCTGGGGACCACTTTCCTCCCAGACACTCCTGGCTCCTGCATCCATATCCAGCACCTCAAGGGGGTTTCCTACTGAGAGCAACACTCGCTCCTCACCCTCCTGCCTGACCTGGGGTGCTGAGCACCCCAGGGGCCGGAGTGGGGATGCCCTTCAAAATGCAGGAGGAGGCAGGGAGCTTGGACCAGGGCCACGTCCCAACGCAAACATCCCCAGCTGCCACCAACCATGGGGGGAAAGGCTGGGGTGATCCTGGGGAGGTGCCTTCAAAGCTCTGGCCGGAGGAAGAGCAGGGGGTGAGGACATCTGCCTCTTGCTGCGGATCTCCTGCGGCCCATGGAACACCTGCATCTCCCACAGCCCATGGGATGCCGCTCCAGCTCCCTGCGCCCCCATTTCCCCAGGGTCCGGAGGGGAAAGGGAGGAGGCAGAGCATCACCCCAGGGTGCAGAGACCCTCACGCTGCCCATGGGCTCGGAGGGGCTGCGGAAGCGGGGCCAGCTCCTCCTGCCCCTGCCCAGCCGCAGAGGGACGAGGAGGGGGAAGGAACCAAGGTGCCGGGAAGAAAGTTTGGTGCCGCTGCTGGCGTTCGGAATACTAATGAAGAGGCGAGTGAGCTCCAGCCTCATCTATCATATTATGTAATGGCTTACTTCTCTGCACTTCATTTATTTGGAGATTGCTCCCAGGCTGGCTCCTCGCCAGCAGCCACCAAATCCAAGTCTACAGAAATCAATCTCGCGCTGACTGATTAAGCCGTGTTTAGAACTAATTGCTCCTTCGTGTGTGGGGAGAATAAATTACGGGCTTTAATTTCACATCTTTAAAATGCAACTGCAGGTATGGGCTAGCCGTTAACCCCTTCCTGCACAGCCCCGCGCACGGCTGGGGAGGGGGCAGGCCGTGGCTGGCACAGATCAGGGAACGGGCTGGGACACGGCGGTGGCTGCCCTTGTCACCGCTGATGGCCTTCAGCCACAGCAAGCCGAGCCCTGGGCCAGGTTTCCTGGCAGGGAGAGCTCTCCCTGACCCCCCAACACCTCTCCCTTCAACGACAGGGTGACCCAAGCTCCCCTCCGTGCCACCAAGCCGCGGTGCAAGCGGCAGGGGACAGAGCACGTGGCCATCACTGTGTTTGCAGAGCCAGAGCCACCGGCTCAGCCCCGTGATGCCACCTTGCACCCACCCACATCACCCAGGGGGCTGGGGATGCCCCAGCAGGGCTTGCTGGGCCCCCTGGCAGGATTGGGGACCCCCAATATAGGGGGTCTATCACTGCCAGCACTCTCTGGGTCTGCTCAGGCAGAAGATGCCGCTGGGACTGGGCTGCTGTGCCCAGCACAGAGAGAGGGAACGGGGTTTGAGGGGCTTGGGAATGCCACGGATGGATGGGGGTGATGTTCAGCACGGTCCTAACCTCCTCCTCTGCTATTCCCTCTGCTTGGCAGCTCCAGCACAGGGCACCCGGGCACCCAGCACCACCCATGGAGCCAGGCTGGTGTTGGGCAGGGGACCAGGCTGGCGGGGTCAAGCTGCCAGAGGGAGAGGAGGGGAGGGGAGGCTGCTGTCTCTTCTGCAGCGGAGCTTCATTAAGAGCCAAAAGACAGCAGCAATTAAGTGCAAGGCGCGGCGAGCCCAGCTCTTTCCTCATTAGCACCCCGATGCGCTCGGCTGGCTGTGGCTCGGGGTGCAGGGCACAGGGCAGGGGGCTGCACCGGGGCGGGACGGGAGCTTATTAACACCAGGCAGGCAGGGACCTGCTTCACCCCCACCTCCCCTCCAGCCCCCGCCAGCCCTCCCAGCCACCAGCATCCCACAGCACCCCACATCCCACAGCACCCTGACACCCTACAGCACCCTGCACCTTACAGTATCCCACATCCCATAGCACCCCACATTCTACAGCACCCTGCATCCCACAGAACCCCACATCCTACAGCACCCTACAGCACCCCACATTCTACAGCACCCCACATTCCACAGCACCCTGACACCCTACAGCACCCTGCACCTTACAGTATCCCACATCCCATAGCACCCTGAATCCCACAGCACCCCACATCCTACAGCACCCTACAGCACGCTGACACCTTACAGCACCCTGCATCCCACAGTACCCCACATCCTGCAGCACCACACATCCCACAGCCCCCTTCATCCCACAGCCCCCAACCCCTGGAAGCAGCACATGATCACATGGCCCGAAATGTGGGGCTCAGCTCCCAGCCAGGCCCTGGCAGTGTGGTGAGGTGCAAGGGGACATCAGGGCTGGCAGACCCTCCCTGGCAGCGGCTGCCTTGCACCAGGCTCTGGCACATTTTTGGCACCGTGCAGCAGGAGCAGGCGAAGGCTGATGCCAGTCCCAGGGTTTCCACAACGCCTCTGACACCCCTCTGCCCCTCTCTGCCCTGTGACCAAAAGCCCTGCACCACTTCTCGCAGCGACCTGACCCTTGCTGTGTCTGCAGGGAGACATCTGTCCCCATCTGCCCCCATGTCACCCCTGCCCTGGCCACCCGGCTCCAATGGCTCAAGACCCTTGTCAAAGTAGTGAGACCCTCCCAACACCCTGACCCCACGTGGCACCATAGCCCCATGGCACCCAAATGTCACAAGGCAAGGAGCACCGGTCCCCAGCGCACACCCAGACCATGCCAGGGAGTGACATCCATCGTTTCAGGTGCCAGCCCTCACCCCCGTAGCCCTGCGGAGGGGCAGGGGATGCTCTCGGTGGCCGAGGTGACGGCTGGAGGTGGCACCAGGGCTGCCAGGCATTGCAGGTGGATCCGGGCCCTGCTCAGCCCTGGTTGGCATCAAGGGAGGATGAGGCTGGAGCCCGTGCCAGCCCTTGGCCACCAGCTGCTGGAGGCTTTGCCAACCTGGTGCCATCCCGGTGCCTGTCTGCTGGTGGCTGCAGGGCCTGGCACGGGGATGGGGGAGTTGGTGGGAGATGTGGGCACCCAGGGAGTCTCCTCCCCACCATCCCCCAGGAGCCCTTCTCCACGGAGCCTCATTGTCAGGGGAACAGCCAGTGTGAAATCGGTCTGATTAGCAATTAGTCCCATTGTAAAAGGATTAGCCAGACCCCATTGTTTGGACGAGTGACTTGACTATCAATTTGCATCTGGCAGGGATGCTGCTGCTGCTGCTGCTGCTGCTGGGACCGTGCCCCCCCCCACCATGTCCTTTGGATGGGCCCGACACTGTCTGCAGGCTGTGCCCAGCTGGGTGATGGGTGCTGGTGGCCCCCCCAGGGATGGGCATCGATGCCAGGCACAAAGATGCCCTTTGCAGGATTCCTGCCAACCCCCGCCACCAGCAGCAGCCCAGTGGCACCTCCCAGGGGTTGCTCCTCCAGCTTTGGGGTGTCCAAGGGCCTCAGGGTGGCAAGGGGGAGCTGGACACCCTCCTGCGTGCCCCGGGAGGAGCACACGCTGGGGGAAACGAGGGCAATTCCGGCGAGAGCAGGATTGTACAAGCCCTGGTGTGGGTCAGAGCTGGGGAGAGCAAAGGAGGGGACCCCACCACATCTCCCGCACCCGTCTGCTGTCCCCATCACTGCCCCTTGGCTGCCACCCCCACCTCACCTGGGGTTTTCTGAGAAAAAAACCCCAAACCCCAGCCTCCTCCCCGCGCATCCTACCCCTTCCCATCGGCAGCAAAGCCCAGTCGTGCTCACAGAGACCCCGCACGCTCCCAGCGACCCCCAGCCCCGCGGCCAGGGTGGGTGGGGGGTCTGTCCGTCTGTCCGTGCTGCTCGTCCATCCCACTAATGAGCCCGTTACCCAGCAGAGACGCGCACCCTGGTTAACAGGAGGGAGCAGCAACAGGGCCACTAACGAGCGCTCTGCCAGCCGCTCTCCGGCAGCACGAGGATGGCTCCAGGGGTTAATTGATGCTTATTTACTTCTCACACATAAAAATTGCCAGCGTTGGAGGAAATATTCTAGGGGGCAGAGGCTGCCGACAGCCCCGAGGGTGCCTCATCCCAAGGGATGCCGTGCAGGGCTGTTGGTGGCATGCGATAGTCACCCCAAAGACGTTGTACTTGCCCAAGAAACAGCGCTGCCCACCTAAGTGCAGGATGGCCACCCCCGTGGCCTCTTGGCACCATCCCCTGGGGATGGCCAGCCCTACTCCCTGCCACTGGCATCAACTGTGCCACCCGTTGCCCCGGTGTGGGCCCGTCCCCTCCGTCCTGCCTGAAGCGGCTGATGATGATGCACAGCCCACCAGCCCTGGCACCGCATCCCGAGCCCGTCCTACGCCTGCGTGGCGAGCAGATGGCAGCTGGCACACCATGGCAGCCTGCCCCGTGCCGGAGGGGTGCCAAGCACCCCAGATCCCCACAGCACCCCCGCGACCGGGACACACCGTCCCTACTGACAGCAGCTGAAACCCTGAGAGCTCCCAGGGACATCACCCACCCCCCGGCAGCCCTCCCTGCAGGGGTGGGGGCACCCAGCACCAGCTCTGGGTGGGGGGAACCCACACAGAGGAGAAAGGCAGGGCGATGGTGGCTGTAAATCCAGCCTCACGTGTGATGAAGTTCCCAGGGCTCTGCAGTGGGGTCCCCAAGAACGGGGGACAGGCTGGCACCGGCAGCTCAGCAGGCTCGGGGGAATTGTGGGTCCCCACTGGCCTCTCTGCTGTGAGCATCCCCGGTGACCTCCTCATCTCCCCGCTGCCCCCAGGGCTGGGGTGGCCCATGCCAGCCACCAGCAAGGAGCAGCCACCAGCGTGGAGCTCAGCGAGGCACTTTGGAGGAGCTGCCATGTGTGTGGGGGTCCCCCCCTGCTCCACTACCCCACAGCACGCTGGAGTGCTGGAGTGTTACTACCCCATAGCACCCTGGAGTCTCACTGCCCCACAGCACCCCACACCACCACCTCCTGTGCTGCCCCGTCCCACCCCCAGGCAGTGCCCTATAGCCATGCAGCTGCCCCACAACCAGCTCTCTGCAACGCCCCACAGCACCCCGTGCCATGCCCCATAGCGTCCCATATATC
>VXAK01024634.1:0-43284 GCA_013399435.1 Arenaria interpres | reverse complement strand
TAATCTTCCTGCATGACAACATATAACAGATAAACAGAAATCAATTTATCTTTCTGCAGATAACTCGTATGAATTATAAATCAAAAAAAAACCCACCCAGATACTAGAGCATGAATATATTCCTCCTCCCAAAATAATTACTAACACTAATTTAATTTAAAATAAAAACAGATACTGAAAAGTAAGTCTTATTACAAGCCAAGAGGGAAGGAAAACATGTGAAGTTTATGCATTGAATCTTAACCTCACAAAAAATAAAATTGTCTATACAGCTCATCAGACCCAGTAAGGTTATCCTCGATTTCTTCAACAAACAGGATTTCTATTTCTGAAGATGTCAGTTTTATTATTGAATAGCACAGAGCAGAAGTATTGCACTTACTATTACTTCAATTGGTTGTGATTCTGTGCTTCCTTTGAAGCTTTTTTGGCACACAAATAAAATATTTAAGAGAGAATACATGTAATACGTTGAGAAAATTTCAGAATATTTTTAATATTAGGAATTTCTATTGAAGGAATAAGTACTTTTCTTCTTACCAAAGTTTTTAATAGCTGCATTACTGTAGTCCCTAGTATACTGAACTTCAGAGTGTTTACTAGTAACAGAGCACCTGTAACTAACAAATCTTATCTACTCCTAAACTTCTAGGAACAACAAAAAATTACCAAATCATCTGAGTCTTGCTTAGGTCCTTGAAAGTATATTTATGCTGTGTAAACTGCAGGACACATCCTTTTATAATGGCAAATTGAGAAAATAATTCAAATAATTAGAAAGAGACTGTTGTTTTAGCTAGCTTCATCTGTTGAGTACATGGTGCCAACAAATGGATAAAACACTGGCAGAAAATGTTACACTTGTAACTTTTATCCTTTATGTTGAAAATTAAACTCTGGATAACACTGAGATGTAGATTCCTAGATGTATATATTAATGTTCAGGTAGTACATACTTACGCCCATACAGACTGGATGAATGAAAAAAAAAAAAGAATACTAGAGAAACACTATTATCCTCTTGGCATTTTACTTTTGGTTTTATTTTTTAATTATTTAAAAAAACAAATAAACAAACAAACAAAAAAAACCCACCAAAACACAAAACAAACCCAAGTAGATAATTGTTTCCATTTAGCCATTCTGAGGTTGTTTAAATTTGGAACTGTAAGCAATGAGCCATCCCTCAAGGTCCTAAGCATTAGAAATGATGTATGTGTATATCCTGGTTAACATGGTTGTCCATCACATCTCATACCCCTGAAGTATGCAATGGTTGATTTCCTTGTGCATTATGAAATGTGCTTGGAATTCTGTTTCTTAAAATCAGTGTGCTTAATGGAATTATCATGGTTTGATTCCTCTTCATGGTTCCTATTACATTCCCCTGTGCTTTTGTGCCACAACAGAATAAAAGCATTCAACAGCAGACAACCAGCATCAGGATGTGTTGTTTGCATAATTGTCATGGCTCAGGGAGGTTGATGTCATACCTTTAATTTTTCACTTTCTAGCTATCTCTTGCTCCCTATATTTCCAGAGCACTGCATATGTTTTCAAATACAACAAAATCTCTAATTGTAAACATAACTCAATATCCTATTGTATTAAATACAATGCAAAATAATGTATAGTGTCTTGCTATGCAGCTACCATGAGAAGAATTAGAAACTAATTGTAAACTGTGTGTGTGCATGCATGTGTATGTATTTAAATAATGAATTAGATTAAGGGTAAAACCAAAGCTCTCAGAGATTATTTGCTATTCTTTCAATGTTGAATATCTTCTTATTTAGTGAATAATACAGTTAATTCCTTCAACTTTCTTCAAAAAAGGCAAGCAACCTTTGAGCTTGTCAGAAAGTCAGATATAAAACCCAAGATTTTATTTAAGTCAGTGGAAGAACTCCAATTCAGACCTCAGAATTGCTCATAAGAATAAATATGTCAAATTACAGGATACAAAATCCCATTGTAAAAATACCTAGGATTAAAATGAATTCTTTTGATTCCATGCATGGTGTTATAAATATCCACCCATGTGTTTTCTCTTTAGTTTATCCTTTGCTGAATATAAGAACCAATCAATTTACTTATTATCAACCTTTCAATTATAGTTACAACAGTGTCAAATACTGCAATTTATTAGAAATTATACTTTTTTCCCCAAGACAAAACCTTGCTAAACAAATGAATGTGGTAGTGGTAGTCATAAGCATGAAATTTCCACAAAAGTTTTAGATACATAAACACCTAATTATTTCAAAAAAAGCCTGATGCCACTCATTCTTAGACAGTTGCCAAAAATTTTTAATGCTTTTTAGCTTTGGCTTTGTTATCCATTCACCAATTATCCCCTAAGTTTTCCTTGATTTCTGCTTGTAAAGCCACATTAGAATCTCATTTTTTTATATGTTCAAAATAATGAATGAGTTAATTTTTTTTTGTGCTTGTTTAGGCACTACAAATCTCATCTTTTCAAAATTATTTTGATAGGAAACAAATTTTATTCTCCTACGTAGTGACTGTAAATAGAGTTATGGATCCCTGAGTTATTGTGATACATTTGAAAATAGTAATTAATATCTGTCCCTTTCTAGATCTACTGTGAAGGTGAGAACAGCAACAGGAGATCTGCCTAGGGAGCACTACAATTAGTAAGTCTCCTTAGCGTAATAGCATGATAGATTAAAAAGTATCAGGGACAGAAAAAATGCATTTTAAAAAAATGAATACAAAGCTTAAGGGAACAGAAATGCCGTATTGTCCAAGTGTGAGGCATTATGAGAAGGATTGGGAAATTAACCCATTTTTCCTAAAATATAATTGAAATTTAAAAGGACTGTTTCATTGAAGTGTACCAGAGAAATCTGATAGACTGACAAATATTTAACCAAAAAAAAAAATTAAATTTACTTGTCTTGGACTAAAAAAAAAAAAAAAAGCAAAAAGCCAAAAGCCTTCTCAGATCAAACTGTGTACACAGAAACACACAGGGATGTGTGTCAGAATCTAGAAAAAATATAATAGCCAAGAAACAAAGTCCACTGTTTCTTTGCCATATGTATTCATAAAAGTCTACAGTTTTAAGAGAACTGGGCAAGAACAGCAACAATTTTAAAAGAATGTGGGCAGCATAGCAATAAGTGTCCTAATTTTTTTTTCTTTGCTAAGGACTGGAGTCTGTTACAGGCTTATAAGTTCTTTACGCTTTTTTTTTCCAGAAGTCCCAAATAGGCAGATCAAAATAGCAGCTACATTTTTAGAGAAAAACAAAAAAAGTTTGGGTTTTTTTTGAAAGAAACAAAGTGGTACTGCAGGGTACTGTAAGGATAAAGGATTTTTCTGGCATTTGTCCTACCATCTTGGATGATAAACCTACCGTTAAGATAAAACTCTCTTCCTCCTACTGTGCCAAAATTAAGGAAATGGTCAGACTGTTGAATCTGGGAGGCAGCAACTAGTACATGAGGTAAGATACTGCGTCATATTTTTTGCCTCCTAGCTGATGCTACTGGATCAGTGCTAGTTAACAGTTTAATGTAACCTGCTCAGCTCTGTCCTTTAAAGGCCAGAGAGCCACTCAGGCTCTCAGGCATGAGTCTTGCTTGGAAAGCACTGCCTGAAAGCCTCTCCTTCCTAGCTGATATAATTCTCTGCTTGTTGGCATTCTCCTATTTCGCTATACAATGTAGTTTCATAATAGGTGCTGAAGTGATGGATTCACTTTGCATTGGAGTGAAGAAAACTCAATGCTCACTCAGTCAAGCACTGCTTAAAGATAGTATAACATCTCTTTCTTACATCTTCCATTCATTTTCTTCTGTCACACTCAGTTTCCAAAAGTCCTTCCCTACTTGACAAATTTTTTTAAAAAATTGACAAATTTTTAAAAGAAAAATGAATAGACTAGACAAAAGCTTGGTTAAAACCAGAACTAATAATAATGCAGTCGTAGATCACGCATGACAAAGGAAACCAAACTATCACACCAAAACAAATCCTTGCTGCAAACATAGTTAGAAAACATGATGCCATCAGTTATTGGGAGGTGGTCTCTTCCATTTATTTTAACGTGCTTTTTCATTATTTTCTAGTTATATTTATTACAAATCCTCCATTGTTTAGGTAAGCTATTCATTACTTTGCTCATAGAACTTGTAATAATAACAGTCTTCCTAGTTCAGACAAGTAAAATATAAAAAGTTGGTATGTTTTTGGGATGATCTGTGATTATTCTAACAATCCACTCCAAAACCTCACTCACTTTGCAAGTTACATAATTATGTGTATTATATCAAGACATGGGTAGTTCCTTTCATTTCAAGGGAACTTCAGTGTTGCTTTGTTCTGTGTCCATCACTATTCCTCTTCCGTTCTCCACAGACTGACTACCACCATCACCTTATCAGACATCTTGACAGTATAATTGAAAATGAGTATCAGTAAGAAGCGTAATGTGTCAAGGAAAGCTGTATTTCATCTGAGTCTTTTTTTACAACCTTTCTTTTAAAAGGTCATACTTGTACAATCAGATGGAACAAGCATGTTCAGCTGTTTCAACAACCCTGGCAGATGTTTCGAAGCTCTTTTCTTGAAAACTGAAACTATTCCCTTGCCCAATATAACCTTCAATGATTTGTTTCCTTTTGAGATCAGTAGTAACACCATGTTTTTAATTTAAAACTTGTCTTCTCATGACCAGATGGCATGCAGAGTTTAACAGTACTTATCAGTTTTTGATCAACAAAAATGTATGTAGAAAACCATCCTGAATGTAAGTGTTCTACAGGTCATATAGTGTGTGATTTTTTTGTCTAAATTGATCTATTTGGCCAAGCTGTTTGAAGTAATAGAAGTCTTGTCTTATTTTATAAAAATGAAGGATTTAAATCCAGGAAAGTTTTGCTTCTATTTCTTTTGTTTTCATTTATAACTTCAGCAATAAAAATTTTCAGTATCACAGTGACCAACAGCAAGTTCCTACATGATTATTTTTTTAACTTCAGAAATAGTGTGAAAACTGAATATTCTTTCACTTGTCTTTTTCTCCAGAATTCTCATTCTCCAGATGAGCTATTTTTTTCAGTGAATTTTAGAAATTCTGTTTTCATTTCTATGTTTTTGAATTTTCATTCTTCAATTATATGAATTGTCAATATTGTAGTAATTTTTATTTGTCATTTCTGCACCTCCCTTCCGCGAAAAATTTCTTTTCCAATGTTAGATGTTCATGTATATTCAGATTTATGATAACATGATTGGTTTTGTTTGTCATGCCAAGAAATGGTCACCTAACACAATAAATACAAACTCTTCATGTTTAAGTTAGCTTGCATAATATGTCATTTGCTTGCAGTGTCATAACTAAAGAAAATTATTTAAAGAAACTGAACTATCATCAACAAGTCAACAACAGTTGACCCCAGATCCAGTGAAAGATGCTGAAATAATTATTTACTAAATGTGGCAAAAACAACAACAACAAAATACCCTGGACATTCGATTTATATCCTGACTGCCCTTTGATATTGAAAATCTTCCCTTTGGAGCTTTCTTCTATAGGTGATATCTGTGACAACCTTCTCCAAATACTCCATGTTCTCTGTTTTACTTTTCAAGTTTATTTCTAATTACAATGTTATTGAAGAAAATCCACTGAAAATTATTTCTTTATATTCTACATAATTTTTTCAGTCTCCACTTAAAGGTAAACGTCAAAAACTTACTACCCTATAAGAAAGTTTAAGACAGAAAATAAGAACTAATAATGCATTCAAAAGAAGTACTAAAATTTTGGGGAAGAAAATCTAAACAACACAGATTTTATTTTTTTAGAGAGCTTGCTCTTGAGATGAGGCCAAAACATCAACCTAGGAGTTCACCTGTCAGTTCCTAATTTCTGTTCTCTTTCTCTTTCTCTTTCTCTTTCTCTTTCTCTTTCTCTTTCTCTTTCTCTTTCTCTTTCTCTTTCTCTTTCTCTTTCTCTTTCTTTCTCCCTTCCTCTTCCTCTTCCTCTCCCTTTCTCTTCAGTTTTTCCTGTTTCATAATTATATAGATTCTCAGTGAAACTGAACTTTACTTGACTACTACAGAAAATTCCATTTGGATTTCCTTGGATCCTTTATCAGCCAGCTAGGCAGGTATTATTAATATACACATTTTGTCACCTGTTTTTCTCCTACTCTGTTATATATGCTATGCTATCTGCCAGTTTTCTTCTAGGTATTATTCTTCCAGGATAAAAAAAAATAATCCCAAATTCTGTCACTGTTTCATTTTCCTTCCAAACTATATAACTTTCTCTTTGTAACTCTTTTCATTATGACTCTTCAATAGCATAAGAGAAGTATATTTTACTGATACTGTTGCTTTATAATGAAAAGCACCTTCTATACTTAACCAAGTCTGTATACTGCACATTTTGTGTTTTTGCCAACTGTTAAGGCAAAACATTGCCAGCTGTGGAAAAAAACCTCAAAGGCAGCAGCAGTAATTATATGAGAGGGATACATGAGACATATGAAAAAGGTAGAAATTATTTTATTTTCAGTGTTTCCTACATCATTTTAAAAAACAGAGAATTGAAAGGGAGTCATCTATCGCATTGCATGAAACAGCTATCAGAGAGTATATGGAGAAAGAAGTATCATATTGATAACGGAAAAACAGCAAACAGTTGAGCTTTATAATAACTATGACCTAACAATGAGCTGCATAGATGCTGACTTTTCTACCTCTCTGACAACTCATAACTGTAATGTTTTCTCCATCTAATTGTAGGGATCCAGCTGCTCAGGGCTCTTTGCAGGGCGAATACTTTTATTTGGAATGGCTTTTCTTTCCAAGGAAATTCCTTTTCTTTCCAAGGAAAGAAAGGAAGGTGAGACAAGGGTATAATTTTGTACTGGTGAGTGATAGTAACGGCCACTAGGAATGTGACTCATTACCAAATCTCAGTACAGAAAACATACAGGAGGCTTCTGATATGAAGAAAACACTTATGGAATTACTGAATTGCTGTCTAGTTACTGACTTAGGTAATAAAAGTTCTATAGTACTGCCTATTTTAAGAGACTAAGACTTTTGTTTTTAAAGGAATAAAATTTAAACCTACTGATTTTCAGAAATAGAAAAGATAAGTGATTTGGGTAATCATTATCTTGTAATGCATAAGTTAAATCAGAGAACAAAGCATTGAAAGGCAAACAAACATGAGTTTATTGACCCAGTCATAAGTTTATTTGGTTACATTTTAGACATTTTAGTGTGCATGTGAAGAAAGTAATGCCTTCTCTCTGCAAAGAGAAGATGAGCTAAGAAAGCTTCTGTCTGCATTGTCACATGCTGTATTGGCATTTCAGTAACATAACAGATCCAAGTGTCCTCTGTCCTTGAAGTGTGAGAGAGTCTAACAAATACATTATGTTAAAAGAAATAGGGAAGGATGTCTGACTTCATATCATGTTGGTTTCCCAATTAGCTGAACCAGAAAATAGAAAACGATTCCCAAACCATGACAGTTGTCTCACTCCTATCTCAGCTGTGGCAGGTGAAGAGGAAGAAGGGATGAAACTAATTAAGGAGAAATCAAAACGTCTGTGAACCTTCATTAAATGAGTAGTAGGAGATTGGAGAAAGTATTGGAGCACAGAGACAGTCAAGAATTTTTGTAATATGTATCTTCTCTTTTTGTTGCCTAGAAGAGATCTTTTCCTTGGTCATGATGCTTGTGTTACCTAAAGCATAGAAGAAATTTGATGTGGCAGAGGAACCAAAGGATAAACCGATATCTATGCTACAGAGATATTTTCTCCCACATAATACCAGAAATGATTCCATCTTTGAAACAGGGATATGTAAGCTGTTTAAAAAGGAGATCTTTCCAGCAGATAGACTGGTGCTCTAATGGATTTTGAGATATATGAGGAGGTCTGGTGCTGGAATGAAAAATGTCTTGATTGATCAAAACATTAAAAAAATTGTTGCAGAGAACAGTTTTATTTGAACTCAGAGTAGACTGGAGCTGATCAGTTTATCTTTCCACTCCTAACTACTCCAGTTTTTATATATCCATATCAATGGCAACAATTCCGAAATTGTTCTTCTTGGTTTAATGAAAAAAATAAACACTGATTAACAAAAATAAACTAAACACTCAGAAGTGCTTTGTGAGTAATTGAGTTGATCTTGGAAGTCCCATTATCAAGTAAGAAAGATTTATTAGAATGAAATGTTGATTACCTTAGTGACTGTGGTGGGTTGACTCTGACTGGATAGTAGGTGCCCACCAAAGCCACTCTATCACCCCCGTCTTCAGCCAGACAAGGGAAGAGAAAATATAATGAAAGGCTCATGAGTCAAGATAAAGACAGGGAAATCACTCACCAATTGCCATCATGGACAAAACAGACTCAATACTGGGAAAATTAATTTAATTTATTATCAATTCAATCAGAATAGGGTAATGAGAAATAAAAACTAAATCTTAAAACACTTTCCCCCCATCCCTCCCTTATTCCTGAGCTCAATTTCACTCCTGATTTTCTCTACCTCCTCCACAGGGGGATAGGGAATGGGGGTTGCAGTCAGTTCATCACTCGTTGTCTCTGCTGCTCCTTCCTTCTCAGGGGGGAGGGCTTCTCACTCTCTTCCCCTGCTCCAGCATGGAGTCCCTCCCATGGGAGACAGTCCTCCATGAACTTCTCCAATGTGAGCCTTCCACAGGGTGCAGTCCTACAGGACCCCACACAGGCTCACAAGTCCTGCCAGAAAACCTGCTCCAGCGTGGGCTCCTCTTTCTACAGCACCACAGGTCCTGGCATTCACCTGCTTCAGCATGGGTTCTCCACGGGTCACAGGCTCCTTTGGGTATCCACCTGCTCTACTGTGGGAATGTCCTTGGGCTGCAGGTGGATGGATATATGTTCCACCGGTAACCTCCAAGGGCTGCAGGGGGTCAGCCTGTCTCACCATCATCTTCACCATGGGCTGCAGAGGAACCTCTGCTCTGGTGCCTGGAGCACCTGCTCCTCCTCCTTCTTCATTGACCTTGGTGTCTCCCTGCTACCAAAACCTTCCTACACAAAGCCAATACAGTCATTCCTCACAATTTGTATTTTTCTGACCTAATAAACTATAGACTAGTTTCACAGAGAAACACATCCAGTCATCAGTTTGGTTGGCCTAGAAAATCCTGTCATTGCATTGTGAGCTTCTCTCGTGAATGTTGTGGCCCTGTATTATGCAGAAGTTTAGACCTGATAAGCAGAAATAGTCTTTTTGTTGCTTTAAAGAAGTTTATGAATATGATTCATGTATAAAACACTTGGCTCGGGGATTTAAATGTTCCTAATTCATTTAATAAGCCAAATCCTTCTGTGGAAGTCTAGCACCCATTCACCTATAATATCCTGAAGTATAATGACATGTCTTGCTCATAATGGAGTTTTAAATCTTAAAAATAGGTATGTCATAGCAAAATGGTCTATCCGCAGCTGGTGCACTCCAGGTTTTGTAGAGGCTTGAAGTGATAAAGATTTTTTCCCCAACTCTGTCCTTTCTGCTGGTTGGCTCAGAATGTTTTTATGATAGTGCTGAAATAACTAGGAATACTCTCCATCAAGGAGAACAAAATACATAGAATCTGTAAAGCTACAGTTCTAGCTCTGCCAAAGGGTCTTTAATTTTCAGTCTCCTCAATGAGCTTTTAAACAGGAAATCCAGCACAGTATGCTAAAAATAGAAACGAGCAGTTCTTGTAAATTGTTTTTCACCTGAAAGATGTTAAGCATTCTTAGCTATTTTGGGCATCTCTGCTGTTTCTACTTCATTCCATAAATTACAAGCAAGAAAATATCCTGTACTAAGATTAAATGAAACAATAAATCTGTTCCAACTTCATAAACCAATTTTTCCTTCAGGGTTTATTTATTTATTTATTTATTATTTCTCTTTATCAATAAGCAGCATCTGTCCCCTCAAATTTCCTGACTGCAGTGCTGCCTCGACACACTAAATATAATTTTCAGTGCCTCTGAACATACGATAGAAGTAGTTTTTAAGCAATAGGGGGTATCGGGATCTGCAGACCTCAAACAATCCTGTCAGTGACTGGTGTTTTATAGAGTTCCTGCCACTTAGATTTCACTATGTCATCAGAAAAGGCTTTCCTCCCTGTGGAGAAAAGGTTCTTTGATAAGAATCAAAATTCAGGGGTGGAACGGGAGAAGTAGAAACAGAATACTAAAAAAGTCTCTTAAGCCAGCTTTTCCTTGGTCATTGATATGAATGATACTATTGGAAAAGTTGAATCACAATAGGTGTAACACTATTGTATCTAAGGGCAACAAACCAACCACTTAGTTCTTTTAAGCATTTGTGAAAGACTCCAAAGACCAAGGTATTGGAGTTCGTGTCTCACAAAATTTCTTCTTCACTATTTTATATGTTCATATTTCAGATTATTATCCTGAAATGATGAATCATAGACTGGAATCTCCTACTTTTTAAGAATGTTATTTGAAAGGGTAGGTACAAAGTGTTGTCAGTGCTATGGACACAAGGAAGATAGTGATCTTTCAGTGGCAAGAAATACTTATTTTAGCAAGCAGTAACAGTCATTTGCTTGCTAGGATGGCCTATAATGTAGTTTTCTGCACCTTGAAACAGCAAATGCTAATATTATGACAAGAAATTGAATTTTGAATTCATACTATGTACAGGATCACAGGAAAAAAAAAAAACTGAAAAAATCAATATTGCATTGCCCAAAGGCACTGATGAATATGTTACATCTGCTAGAGGTAGGAAAAAAAAAAAAAAAAAAAGAGATTTTACAGAGTAACATCAGTGCTTATTAGTTTACCTGATTGAATTTCTGGGTCTGAGAACATGATTATGTGCAGGAGTGAGATACCTGAAAACCTGTGGGGGAAAAAGGTTAGAATGGAAAAGTAAGCCAAAATAGATTTTCAAAGTTAAGGTAATAAGGCTTTGAAATTTCAAATAGAAAAAAGGAAAACGGAAAAGGTCCTAAGAAATTTTCCTTTTAGTCAGTGAAATAGGTAAATAGCTTGAATACATTAAGGCAGTAAGTACACTACTCATCACTGAAAACCTAGCATGAACATAATGCAACATTTAAACAAGTTTTAAATGCTAGTACAATCCAGTATAAAGCAAACTGCTGCCAGCATTAATTTAGAGTCAATTTACTGCATATTACTTTGCCCACTTTCACTTGTGAAATATAGGAAAGAATGTTCATATTTAATATTAAAATGTGTGAGGAGAATATGTTTTTAATGTGAATTTGGAAAAGCTCATACTTGGTTTAGGTCATAACAAATTATTTTATATTTTCAATAAAAATAAGTAACAGATTTTAATTTTTTTTCCTATTTTTACTATGGTTTTAAAGTAATGTTTTGGAGCCTGGACCAAAAAAGTTGTGTTTAGGTGACTAAACAGTACTTTCATAGCGGTTAAAGATCTATGTTACAAACAATGAAAAAAACCCCATGTGCTATTTAGCAGTTAAACTACTTTTGAACTTGAAAGATACTTTGATTTTTTTATGTGAAAATTCAAATTTAGAGTCTTTACATAGCGCTCTACTGTACTATGCAGCTATAAATTTCCACTATAATTGGACCTAGGAATCCAGAGTAGTGTCTCAGCACTCTGAATTTGTTAGGTGCATGAAGACTACACTGCACATATGTGGATATCTTTGGGTTTTCCTCAGGACCGAGTAACTACTTTTATTCAAAGCCATAACTGGAAGTATATCTTCTGTATATTATTGTTATATATTATTTACTTATATTACTGTATATTATTTATTTGGGGTAAATCACTAAGCATATAAGTAAGAGTTCTGGGTTGTAGACCATCTAATGAGAGAATTTAGAACTACACTACTTATCGCCATAGAAAATGTTTACCATACCTGAGCAAGGCTGTCCCGGGCATCTTTCCCTACTCCCTTGAGGCTGCAATGTTTGACAATAAAATGTAGGAACTCTGATGGCAGAAATAACAGAAAGCTAGAGACTGCTGTAATACAAGAATCTTCTTTTTGTTCCAAGGACTGTTTCCTTTATCTATATTTCTATTTCATGTCTAACAAGTGAAGCAATCTCTAGAACAGAGAGTAGCACCCAGCATATTCACTGTAGGTTCCATTTCTTTATACAGTTATGTACATAGTCAGTTTAATTTTCAGCTAGGTAGAATTCATACCTATCAAGGTAGAAATTTGTTTTGCAATTCTACTGCCAAACAAGTTACTCTCTGTGGTCAATGGAAAGAAGTAGGTACTTCTAAGACCCTGTTCATCTGAACCCAAAGAAGACATATAAGATACATCAAACTAACCCTTCAGGTGTCCATTTGTAACTCCATTTACTAAATAGGAATTCTAGATGATTAGCCACGTCCAACTGTCTATGCCTAAAATAACTTCTAAAATTAGGTGAGATGGAATCCACCCCTTTGAACCTGCTTTGCTCATCACTGGTGTGATGATGTGAAAAGATATTCTGATTTCATGCTCAACTCTAATTGTTGGTTTTATAAAGACGTAGGTTTCAACCTCACTTATCTGGAAAACAACAACAACAAAAAGAAGACACCCAAATACCAGGCATCAATTATGTAAGGACTGAGCATCAAAAATCAGGAAGAAAGATGTAAGCCATATTGATTTTTTTAAAAGAATAAGTCAGGAACTGTCTGGGTCATGTCAGTTGCTGGTCCAGGAGTCTCGTCATTGCCCTGTACACAGTGACTAACCACAAACATATGTGCATATTGTAGACTAACCTTAAACAAATTCCTGCACAGTACACAAAGGTTTTCTTCAGTCTCAATTTCATGCCTTCTTGAACAGTACAGAAACTGGAAATCTATCTCTCAAGGCAGTTACCATTTTGGTGACCATACAAGTAAAATGTATAAACTACAGGTCTGTTTTCTAGGATTTGATCATTGACTTTCAGCATTTTTAAAGTGTCTGTTGATTTAGTCAATCTGCAGTTAATTTATTGTGGAAAATATTGGAAAACCCAAGCAAGCAAACATGCTGTTCATATTCTATTTTTCAACTAAATAAATATGAAAATGGAGGTCACAGAGTTCAATACTGTAATAAAAACAGAGATTTGCACTTCGGGAGTTTTGTGAAAGTCATATGTAATACACTAAATAAAAGGAAATTATAAACCGCATAAGGGAAACATGAAAGAAAAAATATCCAGACAGTTAATAATTTGTTTCTGTATCATTAAAACTTAGTAATAACTTTGTAAATTATTGGATTCTTGATTAGATAAACACTAAAACTTTACAGATCTGAAAAAAACCCCTCACAAACAAACCCTCTTCAGTCTTCGGATGCCTGGAGTAATAGAACTGTGAAACTGAAAGTCTGGAATGAAGTGATAATGAAACATAGCTTGATAGCACTTTGGCTCTTCTCAGGATCTCCTCCATACATCAAGAAAACTTCTAAACCACACTGAAATTATGGAAATACTGATTTATATACTGAATTAGTCTATAACTGTTATTAAAATAATAAAGTGGTAATTTTATTGTTTTCTAAAACTATTTTACATTCCAAAATAGATTAAATGGGCAATGGACCTCACTGCCCTCTACAACTACCTGAAAGGAGGTTGTAGAGAGGTGAGTGTTGGCCTCTTCTTCCACGTGAATAATGACAGGACCAGAGGAAATGGTCTAAAGTTGCGGCAGGGGAGGTTTAGACTAACTATTAGGAAGAATTACTTTACTGAGAGAGTGGTCAGGCTCTGGAACAGCCTGCCCAGGGAGGTGGTGGAGTCACCATCCCTGGAGGTATTTAAGAAACATGTAGATGTGGCACTTCAGGGCATGCTCTAATACCAAAGATTGTTGGTTTTGTCTTTCTGTGGATGGGTGTGTGGGGGGGTGTGCATTGTTTTTTTGTTTGGTTGGTTTTGGTGTGGGGTTTTTTTGGGGGTTTTTTTGGTGGTTGGACTCAATGATCTCAAAGGTCCCTTGCAACAATGAATATTCTGTGATTCTGTGAAATTAATGTAGTGTCTTGCAATGAAATGAAATCAGAGTGGTCTTAAACCACTCTCACTCTAAATCACTCATATATGAAATGAGAATTATTGCCCTTAGCCATGTGGGCATTCCTATCTAGAGATATTTAAATTTGTCCAGTGATTTCTTTTCCTTCTGGAACATTTTTATATATAATGAATTGTTAATAAGAAATGTTCCCAGTGCAAAAGTAATTTAAATTAATGAGTTGTCTTTTCCTGAGGGTTTGCTTTCTATCTAGTTGAGAAGACACTCCAGAGGAATTTTGCTTGTATTTTGGTTGTATTATGTATTGTATTAATGAGACAATTGGCAGCTTGTCAGATCACATGGACCTGAATACTGGAATGTATTGATTTCATCATAAAGAAGCTACTAAGCACTAGCTAAAATATCTTCAGGTGGACTAAAAGGCACTGAGCCTCACTGGATCTGTATGTGCCGAATGTCAAAACCCTGAAAACTGAAACGCTTCAAATGTCTTCAGTAGTTTGCCGTTCTGAGAAAATAGAAGGAACATGAGGAATCCTGTGAAAACCTAATGTTATTTGGCTATTTTGTCCTCTATCATTTAGTGTCTGTAATTGGAGACAGGTTTTAGATTACTCAGAATTCTGTCTCTAATATGCTATTACATAGTGAAAATCAGGCCACTGTGAGTTGGTGCCAGCCTAGACACTAAGAGTAGACACTATCAAAATGTTTAACTCATCCAAAACCTCTGGTCTAAATCCCAAAGACCTATGAATGTTGCTAAAAGAAAGGGGGGGAAAAAAACACCAAAGCCACTGACCCAGAACTTATCAAGCATAACAGTACTGGTTCCTTAACAGTATTGCACTAAGTAACCAACATCAGGCATCAATACAGAGCTAATCATCATGCAGTTAATATGAAGTATGTGTACTGGGTTGAGTGACACAGGACTAACTTTTCTTCTAATGCTGAGGAAAACTGCACTTCTAGAAGACTCCAGTGTCTGAATTCATGAAAATATTTACTTTATAGCCAGCTAGGCTTTGTGGGATTCAAGGTCCTAGTGTTTTTGAGCCTTGCCAGGTGCAGGGATGAGGAGGAGCAAGGCCTGGGCATTTGGCCCAGGCTGGCCAACAGGATTACTTCATACCATGAACGTCATATTCAATATAAATTAGAAAAGTTTGCTGCGTAGCTCTCTCTCCCTTGATGACGGTGGTCCAGACAACTCCTTGACCTGGTGCCAGACCCCTGAGGTCTTCCTTTCCTCCCAAAGCTGTTGCACTTGCCTTGCCCCACATTTGTTGTTCCTGATGGGAGTGCACAGCTTCATACTGATATAATTGGCTGAATATAATTCTTGTATATCTTATATCAGTATCAGGATTAATACTGGTTCTTTAGTATTATTGTTAGTTATTTAGTCTTAGTCTATTAATTCTATTTATATTTCAACCCTTGTTTTTCTTTGTGTTCCCCAATTTACCTTCCCAGGAAGAGAGGGGTCATTGGGTGATAGAATAATTGTCTAAACAACAATATAATTGTTATCAATTTTCTCAAACCATAACAGTATGCCTTTTCAAAATAGTACATACTGCAATTACTTAGCAATGAAGTACTATTGAAAATTTCAGAGCTTTGGATGCTTTCTAAGATACAGTGACATTCTTGGCAATTGGCGGAGCAGCATGACATTTAAATCTAAATTCTTAAGATCCTTAATTTTGAAATCCTTAAATATTTTAAGACTTAAGGAAACTGCAATAGATGTCTAGCTCATTAAGCTAAATCTTGAATAAGTTTCAGATATAGAAATGCACAAAAGTAAAAATTTTTTTGCTCCTGCATGTGGGAGCCTTAGCATAAAGAGTGCCAGAGAAATTCAGTGTCAAAAAACCACCCCTCCAAGCTGAGCTCTTATTTTAGCATTTACTGCTGATAAAAAGCTGCATTATTACAGATATAGTAAACGGATGTATTTAGTATGTCACTTTGCTTTTAGGCAGAATGGATCTACTATAGTCTATTTTCTATTCTTTACAAAGTAAGCCAGGCTGGCTTAGTTCTGTGTCACTTTTAGCTGTTGAAGTTAAGAGTGCTTTTTTTTCTTTATTGGTTTTTGGTTTGGTTTGTTGTTTTGGGGGTTTTGGTTGTTTGTTTGTTTTTTGTTTTTTTCCTGAAATTCCTTGCCTGACATTATTTAATTTGATTCTTTTCCCCTTAATTTTTTTTTTTGCCTGTGTTAGGCTTAAAGCCTTAGCTTATAATATCATTTAGAAAAATATTTACAAAAATAAAAATGAAATTAGCATAATAAAATCCTCTCTAGCATTACCTAAACATCTTTCCAAGTTGTTCTTGAGATCAGGAAAAGTCACCTTTGTCTAAGTTGCAGAGCGCTGAACACATGACTTGGACTTTGAGATATTGCTAAGTCTATATAAAGTTCACATCTAGGAAGTCTACATCACTCCAAGGTGAAGCTATTCTCTCCCTAGCAACAACTGGTTGCCAAAAAAGAAAAATTTTAATAAAATTAGCTCCTCCCTGGACCAGCTTCATTCACTTTTGCATACTTTGAAAACAGAAGTCACAACAGGTTTTATTCAGGAGTTACTTTAGAAGAGCACTGGAGTCAGTGTCAGTCATTGCAGTGGGGTAATGGCACACTGTCAAGTACCTTAGCTCCTCTCATGTCCTTCTGTCGCTAGAACCCAGCTTAGTCCTGGGCCCCAGTTCCCTGGTCATCCACATGCTTTGTATATCAATCTTCTCAGGTTTTTCTTCCTGTAACAAAAGCTTTTGTAATTTCGGGAATAATTCCATCAGAAAGCTTTCCCTATGATCAATATGGATGAAACAACACTAGTTTGACTACTTCCATCTTATACAGTTCTTCAAGATCATCCAAGCAGCTGTTGAATACTGGAAAACTCCCAAGCAACCTCAGCCCAGGTTCTCAGGTAGGCAACAGGCACATCATAATATAATGCACAAGCGTGGTCTGTGACCGAGTTCTCATTATGTTAGGCACCCTGAACAGAAAAAACCCACAGGTGTAGTGATATCTAAGCATCCCAGACATAGTGCCTTATGGGTGTGGCTGGTCTACTCCAGAAACAGCAGAGTATGGTAGATAGAAATCTATTCTTCAACATTTGGTCTGGAGTTGAAAGACCATTCCCTTGGACATATAAATTTGTCCAAGTAGATGTAAATAAACAGCTCTGATGACCAAGCAGTATGCAATGGATTCCAGTTATCCAAATCTGAAGAGCATATTCTATCACATCTCTCTATAGATATTTAGTAAGTTTCTTCTATATCAAGTTTTAGTTTTTTATGTACACTTTTAAAATGGTTAATTAAATCTTCAGCAATCTCAAAATGTCCTTTAACACTTTTATACATCCTACATGTTCAATTCATTCTAAATATTCATCCATGTGTATAAAATAATATTTTATATATAAATAAAAATATATGTTCACAAATATAATAAAATTATATTTTACATGTTGTCACTGGACAATATCGGAGCTCTATGATGTATTCCTTGACTACTCCTTTTGATGGAGTATGGATTTTCTGCTCAATAGCCTGTTATCTAGCTGCCTGTAAATCACAAAGTCCGAATTACTGAAGTTATACAGTTAAAATAATTACCCTGCATATTCTTTAGACCTGTATAACATTCCTTAATTCTGCATACCCATTAGTAGCAGATTAAAAATCACCGCTGAATTTCCACAAACCAGTGTGTGTCTTGCTGGTTTTGTATTTCAAGTTTTTCTTCCACTTTCCAAACTCTGATTTTGACATTTTTCATACTTTCCCATTTGCATAGCATCAGATTTCCATTTAATTTTGAAAGGATGAAAACAACACCCAGTAATTTTAACTGCTTAACAGTTAAATGGCATAGACTCACCTTGATTTAATAACCTTTTGACTTTATCTTCAAAATTCACCAACAAACCTTACTGTTTACCCTAAATTCTGCTGGAATTGTAAGTTCAAACTGTTATCTCTGTGGAATTCAATTCAAATAACATGCTCTAGAAAGGTCTGGAGTAATTTCCTCCACTGAGACCCCCCTCAGAAAATGTAATTTTAATCATTATCTCCAGACTTGCTGCTAGCTCTTTTTTAATGATTCATTCTTTACAAAGATCAGAGACTTCATACTTCTTTTAAAGTTATGGGGTTTTAACCTAAATTAACAATTAAAAATTTCATACTACACTCTCAAAGTTCCTCCACAGTAGTAAATAAGCTAGACTTATAACTCTTACAATGATTTAAAACCAATGCAATTTTACTGTCTTCTCTAGTACAAAGTCTGTGGAAGAAACTGAAGAATATGCACAAAATTCACATTTCAGGAGATATACTGGAAAGGTTAGTACCATGGGAACAGTTTGCCTTGAGTGTTTGTTTTGAGACATTAGGAAAAGCTTTGATTTATTACATACAATTATTATATACATAACGTCAGAATTATTTTTTTTTCTCATTGACCTCTGTTAAGAGTTCTGAGTAGCAAAAATCTTGAAAAGAATTATATCTTTCCTCATATGAAACTCACCCATCTCCTGTGGAAACCATGGAGATCCAAGGAGTTTATGAAAAGGGTTTTCCCATGACACCACTGTCTTGGGAGGGAAAATAAAAACAAATCTATTTTAACCCTTGTCCACAAAATTCACAAAGTTTTTCTTTGATCTCTATCACCAAATGTAATCTCTGCATATCTGATATTTCAAGGACTCTTTCCTTCTGTAATATTTTACCTCAGACTGAGGCTGTTCTTAAATGAATGACACTTTGGTTAGATTTGTCAAAAATTTACTGTTTACAATGGAACACATCTCAGAAAATAATTTTTTCTTTTGCAGAAATTTTAGCTGTAAGACTACAAACTTGTAATTTAAGAATGAATATTTAAGGAAAATTGGTTCTGTATATTATAATGAGACTATGTCAGGTTTTCAGAATAAATGCTTTCTTTCTCCTCTGCCTTTGTATTTCATACTAGTGATGTCCATGTTAAAGGGTTTTCAGTCTTTCTAGTTATTCTGTCCAAATATTCTGTAAAAAGATCACTATGCTATGTTTAAAATATTACACCAGGATCAGTGGGGTTCATTTTCAAATGCACTAGATAATATCAGGACAGGAATTATGTGTAATGTTTTCTGCCTTTTGTAAAACCACTTCTTTGGCAAATTATTTCAATTTACAACAACCCCCTAAAATAAGAACTTTCAGTATTTCATTGGACAGCTATAATTGTGATTTTTTTCTAAAAAGTACCCCGAGAGTGAATATCCAATATGTTATTTGTAGTCTTCTCATCAACATTTAAAAAAAAAATAAAATCCATTGTCTCTTTTAGACAAAATATTGACAACTTGTAAGCGTGTAGGAGAAATCCACTGCTAGTATCTTGCATGAGTGAAAACTAGTTCAAGTTTCCTTTCCACATAAGGGCTGGCAAAAAGCAGCACAATCCCTTCTTCATTAGCAGTACTATCTGTTGTGTCTATTTTGTTATTCCTTAAAGAAGCAGATATAGGGGTGACATTCTCTCGCCTAACCTTAATCATCCAGGAGTTGAATGCCTAGTCTCAAGAGGTAGGCTAGATAAGTTATTAAGGTTCATCCTATATTAAGGTACAATAGATTCCCCCTTAGAGTTGCTTATCTTTTAGCTTTGATGTACTACAGTAGGCAACACGAATCACAGCCACAGTACAGGCTTATCTATGTGAAATTTCTAGTCCCCCTTGAGTGGAGTTCATGCTCCTCTGTGTGCTGTAAAAATACTTACAGTCCCCAGGCTATACTGCATCTATTCTTGCTGCTCTTCTTATTTGTATTTTTGATTTCTAACACAAAGAATAGTAACAAGCATATTAATCTTAGACTTTCTTCTCATTTTGTTTTACTACAACTTTTTTTTTTTTGCTCAGCTTCCAAGCATTCTACTTGTTCTTTATTGCCACAAAACCAGGTTAAATTTATTTTATTTATTACTTTATTTATTTCTATTTTATTTTCTATTTAGCACCTGAAAATGTGATGTTCTATGCCAACTCTAAAACTGGTATTTTTTGCTAAACTCCAAGAGTAGTTTTGCCTTATAAATTGAATGGAAAACATGAATTGTGCACTTGAAATTTTGTGCAAATGGAAAACATGAATTTTGATCTGTTTCAAATATTTTTTTAGTTACATTTTAAGAGACAAAGAAGTTAAAACCTGGGTTACAAGATTCTAATATCAAGAAAAATTAAAAAGGCTCCTCTCTATATATTTACCTTTTTTCCAGGAAGTTCTTGCACTTGTTCAGAAGCACACTTGGCTTGCACCTAAACAAATATCCTCATCTGTCTTTGAGGCCCAAGGCCATCTGTACAGTATTCTGCAGAGCTTGTGTCTAAAAGCATCCTAGAGTAGGAACAGACTCTGACAGCCAAGCTAGGAATACGATAGGGCCAGAAATCCCTGGAGAGGACTGGTCACAACTACCCCATACAGAACTTGAATGAGGTTTCCTCCTGATCAGTGTGACAGTCCTGTGGTCCTAAGTTGACTTGCCTCTGTTCATGTAGATTCAATGTGACTGAAATAATGTGAGGTTTGTTTTCCTTCTTGCTATTTGCTTTTAGGGTGTGTTGCATTCTGCAGGGGTTGACAGGATGTTTGAAGTAAAAGAGATGACTGAGAAAATGACTAAAGACTAGCTGGGATATAGGATCTCTTCAATTTTCCTGATGGAAAATCACCGGGCAGGACAGATTCAAAATTCTTTGCAGCTGGTTAGCTAGTTAGTTACCTCTGCAACCCAGTATGGGGAAGGAAGGTGATCACTTCATTTCTAGAAAACAAAGTCAAGCAGCTTGATAGTGCTTCTCCTGGAATATGGAAGACAGAAATCTGGATATCTTTCAAAAAAGAAATAAATGTCTTCTCATTTTCTGAGCAAGTTCTCTGTAACCACTGCCTCCTTACAACAGGAGAGGATATGCATGTACATCACTTGAGTAGTCTGAATGCTGAACAGCGGGACAATGTGACTGCCAGTGTTGACCTCCAAGTCTTGTTATGGGGATATGGAGAACATGCCATAGATCTTATCAGAATGCAACACTTATATTATTGTTAAGTTACAATGTTGCTAACTCTCATAACCAAAATAATAGCAAAAAATGCCTAATTAATAATTGCTATTCAAGGAAAAATACTAATATCCATGCCTTTTCCTCAGTATTGTGTTCACATTTTCAGCATTCCTAGTGTGGAAGGCATTAGTTTTTCTCAAGCAGGAAGATGGTGAGGTGTCCCAGTGGGTTTTCACCATCTTAAGCAGGAGTTCAGCACCAGTGATGGGACTCCCTTCCTCCTCGGTCCTGGAGACTGGTTTGGCTTGTTTCTAAACATTTCCTCGCCCCATGCTGCTGCCTTCTGGCTGCTCCCAGCTGAGCGTGAGCATAGTCCCAAAGCCTCCCCAGGCTCAGTACCCCCAGGCGCTCTTGTTTGTTGGGCAGAGACCCCCTGGGTTGGCACGATCCTTCCCACGGAGGCACTGGCAGAGCTCGGGTGGGAGTCCAGCAGCACTGGTTTAACTGTGCTTATTGGGGAACAGAATCCTGTGGTAAAATGGTCTCCTGGATTCTTACTGTGCTAAAGCGTAGGCAAATAGAGTCTGCAATAAAATTGGGCACTTCTGACAAATGAAAGAAATTTCAAGAACTGGTATCTCATGCTTTAAAAGTTGCAATGCATTGGGAATCCAGTCTGACATTTCCACAATTAAGAACTGATACGATCAAGTTAGCAGAACTGTGAATTTTCAGTTAAGCATCTAAAATTCTAATTCTCACTCTACTCTCCTAAATATAACTGTTAGGTGTAGCCACCACTTCCCCCTTGAGCTAGGATTTTCAGATAGGAACAGTTAAATTAGGAGCAGATGCAAAAGGATGCATTTGCTTGTTCAGTGATCACTCAAATACAATAGCACTGGGTGTGAGAGAAGGTGCTAACTAGCTAATTGTGATTCTGATGATGGTTTTGGCACATTCAAAATTGTGTAAGCAACTAATTGACTTTGTATTGTATATTATCGATTTTATCATCAGTACGTCAAAGAGACAGATAAATTGTCCAGCTGTCTCTATAATATTCCCAAGCGTGTCTTTGGTAGGGTAAACTGTTCATGTTTTTTATTTTATTTGCTTCTACCAGTGCTTAATTACAGTCCTCATCATTTTCATTTAAAACCTCATGATCCAGAGGCTCAAAAATGAACAACTGAAAGTTAAATTTAACAACAATTGTGTAAAATTATAAAGCAGACAAGCTTCTACTGTTGCAACTTCCATCTTTTACACTTTCAGTGAATATACTGACTCCACAATCACTGATGTGCTAAAACCTCAAAAAAAGCAAACCTAGCTTACCCTATGAACAGCTAATCAAATTCTAATGTGATCAACCAGAGCCTCAAATGTCCTTTACTTCTACAGTACACATTATCTGGTTTAATGTTGTGTTGTTACATGCACAGGAAATGAGCAGAAGTTTAAGAGGAAATTACTTTCCCCTTCTGTCCCCATTGGTATTGTATAATTCAGTTTATTGTTAAAAGCGGTTTGCATATAACAATAACCTTACGGTAACTTCAGTTTTGCTGTTATGTAAGTGAAGGAAGATTACATTGACCCTAACTCTAGCTTCAAACAATAACATGTTTATTACGAATGCAACATGAGATGAATCTTGTACATCTGATTTTCCTCTGTAGAAAGATGGATTATGTCACAGGCTTGGTACTGCAAGAAAGCTGCAAGAAAGGTAGCTCAGGACATCCTCAGAAAACTTTATCATTCCGTATGACTCAAACTTGAATTTGGAGATTAAAGTGGCAGAGAACAAACTTTGAAGTTGTACCTCAATATCCCTTTTAACACAGTTTGTCCTAAGTAAATTGTAGTAGCAGCTGAACGTGTATATTTGTGTTATTCCATTTTCACATGTCCTTTTCCATAGGCAGAGGAGTACATTACTGGTCGTGAGCTGGGGTCTTCTGGAGAAAGGCTCATAGTCTTCTTCACCATTTACTTTTACCTTTGGCTTAGAATGCTGAGCTGGCTGGACCCCAAACCACAGAACTGGTCCTGACCAGATGGACACTTCACCCAGACAATCGGGTTCCTCCTTAGTGTGCAGGCTGTTCCTACTACCTTATATATTGTGCTTACAACACAAGGCCAGTTCCTTATCTTGGAATTCTGGGCTCTGAGCTCTGATTTTTGTCAAGCTGCACTAACTCTACACTAACGATGTTTAACCATTCATTCCTTGAATCATTTGACTCGATGATCTAAAAGGTCTTTTCCAACCAATTTGTTTGGAAAGAATTTCTATGTTTCTATGATTCTATATGATTTTCCAGGAATACTGAGTCAGACTTCTCAGTTCTCCACAAGAAGAACTTCCATTTGTTAAGTGTATTGCTGCTTAACAGCTGCAAAATTGAGCTGAAACACAGAAATCTCTTAGTGCATGAAACAACAACTTTCTGAGTATCAGCCTGTGCCATGATAGTCTATGGAGACTAGCCAATGGGGTCTTGAGAGCTATCCATCTTGTCTCTGGAAGCGAGAAGTGCCAGCATTGCAGACACCTATAGCTAGGCAAGATGACTCCTCTTATAACTAAACTACAGACATTTGCTATCCTTGCTGTATAAGTCAGAGAAATAATATTCCTGATTTGCTATGTCACTGAGAAAGCAGTGTCAGCAGAAGTCCTTTCTAAGGATATACTTATTATAAAAATGTATTTCTGTGCTTACGGAGAATAAATTTATTTCCTTTTAGCACTCACAGAAACAGTTTCACTATAACTGATAAAAAGCACAGCATGATCAGAGTAAAGTGTGGAAGAGGCAAAAGAGATCAATTACATAATTATTTCACAGAAACTGTAAAATGTCAGAGCCTACACAGGTTCTCTGCTTTCTAAGCTTCCCCTGGCTGTATTGACTAAATCTCCACTGATCATAATGCTAGCTGAGACAAGTAACTCATACATAAATCACATTCCAGACACCTCACGATAGGCAAGATGAAATCCACCCAGACTATACTTTCTCACAGCTCTAGAGTGGTACTTGTATAACTGGTTCTTTCCACTTTCTTCGGCAATTAAGATTACCCATTTGCCATACTTTGCTCTGCTTTCTCTCCTCTTCTTCAATACCTAGTCTTCTCCTCCACCTCGACCTGTGCTACTTAAAGATGACCAAACTAACCTTTTGGGAAGGTCCTATAATGGTCAACAACCTCCTGCATAACGAAGGGGTAACTCTTAGGGCTCTATGAAGTGCAGTTCAGAATACATCCAAGGATGAAGATTCTGGAGCCGATGTGGGCAACAGGGTTTAAACTATCTCATTGTAAAGAATTCAGTTGGACTTTTTTTATTTCCCTAGCTTGTGGCCACTGCTTCTTTTTCATTCCTTGTGCTTCTCTGAGAAATGGTTTGTTCCATTTTTCTCTAGACCTTCCTTTTTGGTAACAGAAGACAGCTGTTAGATCCTCCCCCTTGAGTATTCTCTTCTCCAGAGTACACAAACTTTCAGCCCCTCCTCATGTTATTTACGTCAATCCTCTAAACATATTAGTGGTCTTTTGCTGGATTTTATCCAGATTATTGGCATGCCTTTAATACAAGGAGCCAAAATTCGACACAGTGTTACAGATATGCCTTCATGAATGCCAAGTAGAGGGAATTGGTCACTTTCCTTGATTTAAAGCTATATCTTTGTTAATTCAGCCTGGTAATTGGTGAGTTTTCACTATACTAAGAGTACCCTGCTAATACATATTCAAACCCCCCAGTCCTCCCTGCAAGGCTGTGAAACAGCCAGTCAGCTCCCAGTCCATACTGATATGTAGAACCCTTCCATTCCAGGTACAGGGCTTCACATTTGTCTCTGTTAAACTTCCTCTGTTGGAAGGAATGGCTCATTCTTTCAGCTTTTTGGAGTCCCACTGAATGGAAACCTCACTCCCATTAATAGCCACTCTCCATTATGGTGTTGTCCGCAATAGCAATGCATGTTAACTCTCTTGTCATTGAGGAAGATCTTAAGTCAATACCTGTGGAAAGTCAAGTGTGACTAGATATCCATTAGATTTCAAAGTGTTTTCCACTAACCTTTTAAATCTGATGGGTAAACCATTTTCTACCAATCTTGTAATTCCCGTCTCACCACTTTGACTTCCAGATTGCTAGTGGAGATAATTTAAAAGAAATGTTGCCAAAGTCAAGGTAAACATCTATTCTCATCCACAGAGTAGACGTGAACCATTTCATGATAGAAACCGATTAAGTGGTCAAGGACAATTTGCTCTTGGTAAATTCTTGCCAGCTGTTCCAAGTCACCTTGTCCTTCCTGTTCTTGGAAATATCTTCTAGGAGAACTTCCTCCATAATATTCCTAGAGATTGAAGCAAGACCAGCCACATGTAGTTCCCTGTATCCTTTCTGACTTTTAAATTGGGAATAGTATAACCACCTAAGAAAAAAAAAATTGATTTTTCACTTATTGCTCCATTCCATTGGAAGACATTTCTGAATGTGACTGCCCATCAGACGTGAACAATAATTTTCTAAATAGTTTTCTGGCTTGGTTTGTTTTCTCAAATGGAGGTGTTTCTGTAAAACCAAAATATCTCATGAAAATATAAAAATTTAAATTGCTTCAGATATACAACAAAACAAGTTGACATCTTTCGCTTTGGATCAAGTCAAGGGTTTTTTTCTCCATTATTTTCAATCGTTATAGCATATTTTCCCTGTTCAGTGTCCTGTTCTCTGGAAACTGGAGTTTACATGTAAGATGCCCCTTCTTTTCCCTAAGAAAAAATATGTCAGGTAGACCTTGGGTAGAAAAAAAGATGTACTGAATTTTGAGGTACAGAAGTATACAGCCTGAACTACCTACCGTCATGTTAAGGATGGTCTACTAGTAAGAAAATGTGTTTAATGGTTCATGAAACAGTGTTAAAATAAAACTTTTTCAAGACACCTGAAAAGATGAAATGATCTGATGCTGATGGAAAGATCTGAAATAAAAACATTGTCTTTATTCTCCCATTTCTTTTCATTCATAAAAAAAAATCAGATTTTAAGATGTATCTCTATGCAAAAGGACCTTTCACAGAAAATGACTAAAAAATCTGCACAGCAAGGTAACTCAGTCTTATATTTTACCAGGCTATATGAAAAATCAAACCAAATCAAAACCCTTCTGATCCTCCAGAAGAAATTGCTCTTTGCTTAGTACAGTTTAGGGTTAGCAGTCATCCTATGCATAAGTGCAGGAGACATTGGCTGCCTAGGTAAGGAAAAGGCTTCCATTCCTCTCTATCTAACAGTTTATCCTGACTTTGGTACACAATTAAAAGTAGAAAGTAATTAAGTTACATTACTCTTTCCATTGCCCGCAGAAAAGATGCATTGGAATTTCCTTCATTCATGCTGGCAAGTTTAAGAACCTATTAGGTTTACAGCTAACAGCTCTTAAAAATTAAAAGCACTTGTGCAGTTATAGGAGAGACAATGGGAGTAATGTGGATGCTTATAAAAGATCAGTGTGGTCTACATCATTAAAATAACAGTTTTAGACTTTTGGGTACAGAGATTACCATTTGAACAGAGAACTTTTCTGAAATTCAAAAAAGAAAAGCTATTTGGAACACTTTGGAGGGAAGAGGTATTGTAAGAATCAAAAAAGTATTGCTTATATGAATGCAACATGTCTCCTTTCCTTTTGTTACAGTGCGATGTTAGGTCTCATTTTCAGTGACAGATGACTGCATGCACAGTGGAAGGTGTATATCTGGACAGCACATATTTTATTTCCATTTGTGCTGGGTGTATTTCTGAAAATAAGTCTAAATGCATTTCAAGCAATGTATCTCATTGCAGGCTTCTAAATGTGTTACAAAGTTCTTTCTAAGTAACAGCAAAGCCTTGAGTCACTCTTGATTCTGAAGAAATGAGTGGTGCAATGCATAAATATGTGCATGAATGAAGTATACAGCATAAAGTAAAACTGAAGTGAATATTGTAAATTCTGTGTTATAAGGGAAAATAGGAACTTTCTCGAAGCTGACTGAAAAAAACTCTTACCTAGCTCAGTAGGCTTCATAGATCATTAATATTCCTCGAGACTTACACAGATATTCTACACAAAATTTTATCTTCTCCTCATCTAAAAAACACAAAATAAAACAAAAATTATGAACATGACCATTTTTTAAAAGTTAGATCAACATTTTTCATAAAAATTATTAATTAGTCCATAGTGCCCATGTTCATGGACTGCTCAGTAACAAATTAAAGTTGATTTTGTGTATGGGTCCATGAGAGGTAGGAACCATTAAATTTCATTTTGTCTATCAGCCTTGTAAGTAGTTTACAAGAAGTTTACACCTGCTGTGTAATATTAGGACTCAGCCGCTTACTACACTGGTTGAGGCTGGATTTGTTAATAAATCATAGATTCATCTATTGACTTTTTTCTTCATACTTTTACGATATTTTATGTTCCTGCCATTTTTAAACAAAGCAATTGAAATATAAATGTGTTTGAAATCATTTTAGTTTGGGGATATTGATTGACCCACACAAAGTTTGAAATAGATTGTCTTGTGGCAGCTTATCAAACTAGAGTGCTTTTTTCTATGGCCACCACTTCATGTTCCATCACTCACAGCTTTCATTTCAAACAAACAAACAAAGAGAAGAAAACTCCCCAGACCTCTAGTGAAAAAAAACCACCGTGGAAAAAACAAGTGAGTACAACTTCTATCAGTGTGAGTATTTAGAGGATCTGGAATAGAAGATCTGAAATACGTGAACAGTCATATACATACAAAAAGAAATTAAAAATCTTGTCAATGATTGTATAAGCAAAAAATGAGAGGTTTTCATGGCATAAATGAGGATTTTTAACCTAGAAAAGAAGGCCATGATGGTTTTATTCTTATCGATTCTCTAATTATTTGGTTTCCAATGGGGATTTTATCATTGGAATGGTCTCTTCTCAGGCAGGTGAGACAAGCATGGAGGTGTTATGGATGCAAAGGCCATGAAACAAGGAATAAATTGTTCCAGAGTAGAGTGGTTAATTTTTCTTTATTAATAAGTTGGTGGTGAACAAGAGCAAAGAGACACAATGTATTTAACTTAGCAGCTTGAGAATGTCAACAATGTTAGATATGGGAATTCTGAGGAAAAAAAAAAAAACAACAAAAAGAAAGAACGCGAGGAGTTTACTTCTTTGGTACAACACTATATATAGTATTTTGATGACCAGCAATGGAAAAATAATTGTAGCTGATAGAAGATATGTTATTCATTCCGGTTTGGGCTCTCTTATACAGGAAAATTGTTGCAAAACAGAAGCAAGGCCAACAGAGAGTCCCCAGGATGAGAAGAGGTCTGGAGCACAATGCACTGAGAGAAACCGAGAACTGGGTTTGTTCAGGCTTAAGAAGAGAGGGCTAAGGGGGAGCTTTAATTGCTGTCTTCAGTGATCTACTGGGCTATTAAAAAAGATCTACTCTTTGTAGAGATGAAAAGCAAAAGAACAACAGGCAATTCACACAAACTGCAAACTGGAAATCCTAATTAGATACAGAGAAAAACTTGGCAGGTGGTTTAAGCTTGCCCAAAGAGGTTGTGAAATTTCCATCCTTGGAGATACTTAGAACTCAACTGCATAAAGCCTTTAGCAACCTGATCTAACTAGAGTCAGATCTGAGTTCAAAACTAGCCTTGTTTTGAGCAGGGATTCAAACAGGTTATCACCAAGGTCCCTTCCAATGTTAATTGGTTTAAAAATATTTTTTCTTGCTTGAAGCTGTAACATACTTTTTATATGAAGTATATACACAACTTTACTCATAGGGAAGATTTTTCAGGTAGAATGAATGCATATAGACCACATAGAACATGTTAGATTAAAAGGAGGCCTGGATAACATTCAGTAAAAGCTGATAGCTTCAATAAAAGCTGATAGTTCTGATTCCATGAAGAAATTAACCATGTACCAAGAACAATCAAAGCAATAGCTGAAAATTTTGTAAGAAATCAAAATTAAAACTACAGTGTTGTATTCTACCTAACTGGAGACAGGCAAAGATAAATGGACTCTGAGTAACTGGAAAAAAAAAGGGGTAAGCATAACTCCAAGTCACTATTAAGTAAGGTCACTGTAAATTCTGACAATGGTGTTTATAGGAAACTTAACAGTTAAAAAAATGCAGCTTATAATTCAGGACAAATAGGAAACACCTGGAAAAAGTTGTCTACGAAGAGTTGTAGTCAGTAAGCAGTTTCCCTGTCTTTAGTTTGACCAATGAGTTTTGACATCTTAGTTTCTCTCCATGTCATACTGAGAGCGGAGAGTGAGTGAGCAGCTGGGTGGGAACAGGAAAGCAGCTGCTGTGTCCATCAACCCAGGGCAGAACACCCCTGTACTCTGAACTGCTTTCAGCTAAAATTAGCAGTCCCAGTGATAAACAACAGGAGTTGGAACTATTAATTTAGAAGTAGAATTTACTGATATGTGGTGGGCAGTATTGGTGTGGCAGGAATGTTAGCATCATGTGTGAGGAAAAAGGGGAGGAATTTATCACTATAAAAATGGCATCATCTAACAACTTCTGAGTATTTAGGAATAAATGTTCTAACAGATAAAGCAGAAGATGGATCAGTAGTACTACTTTAGAGAAAGAAATTTCATAGGAGCTTAGAGCTGCAGTTACAAAGGATATTTAAGACTTTCTATGTATTTACAGGAGAAAACAAAGCCGTGGTATCTTTGACTGAACGGTTGTTAAAAACTCAAAGGTCCTTCTGCCAGTTGCTTGCCATACTCAAAATCTTAAATGGCAATTTATTAACTCACAACAAGTTGTATTCGAAATGTGGAGGGACTTTGATATTTGATCTTCTTTCAAGTGAACAACAGAAGAAAAAATAATGATAGCTCAGGTTTGAGTAATCATTATTCACGTACATTTTCTGCATGCAAAAATAGTGAAATTCAATCTAAAATAGGTTTGGCAAATTACATTGCAAGTTTGGAAGACATATATATGAGAAATGACGTTGTTAGAATTGGGGAAGAATTTTTCATTAAGAAGTTAGAACAATACAAAATCAACATGACATAGCATAAATTAACTAAAAACTGCCAAACTGATATGACTCAATTAATTCATAAAAGAGGGAATTACACATCACTTTTTTTTTTAATATTTAATGATCAACCAGGCTCATGATAGTCACAACTGATAAAGATTAGGATAGTACTAAATAAAAAAGAAGACAAAGCAATCATAACAAGAAACAGTTTCAAGTGGTTTAAAGTGTTAGGTTCTTGCTATGAGATAAAGGGAACACACTATATAAAAAGCATCAAGAATTTATTGTTAGCTAGAATAACAAATAACAAGGCAATTGAAATGCAATGAACACTTATTATTAGTTCAGTTACAACTATTACATCATCTTACAACCCAAAATAATAAAGTCTCTTTAGTAACACAAAAAAAGTTGTTATACAAGAAAATTTATTAATATCTACACCTTTTCTTTGTTGTTGTACTCTCCAGTGTCTGTGTGGGTCCTTCTGTCAGCAGTTGCAGCTTCATCAAGAAAAATTGCATACATGGAGAAGGACAGTTTATGAAAAGTCATTAGTGTCCCAGATTAAACCCTGGAAGGAGTTTAATCTGCACACCTCTTGCACACCCCACGGACAGCATTGGCACAGCTCAAGCTCAGGCAGGGGAGGCATCAGGCACTTGGCCTGCGACAGATGCTGAAACGAGCTCTGGCCAAGGTGAGCCCAGCCCAGCCCTGAGATACCAGCTCTTAGCTCAGGGCAGAGCTCAAGGGCTTTAACTAGGAGCAGCAAAAAAATTGTAATAGGATACAAATGAGTTAGTCTATAATTACTCTATGAAGAGCACTTTCATCAGAAACTTGATTCTGAAAACACCTTAAAGAATATCTGGTGGGTAATGCATTAATGTGGTGTTGTGGACCAAAATATTGGAATACTTTTTTAAGTCTGGCCAAACATTTAAGAATTTAAATTTTAGAGTTCTGATTACCATTTATTAACAAAGTAAAAATTTTCTGTAAAAAATAATACAGAAGTTCCTTCTCAGGTAGCAGATAGTTTGAGAAAGTTGCATATCCAGTGTTACTCAGGCTGTTAGACATAGCTACCGCTTCTGACAATTTGATGTAATTTCATCATCCTGATGAATAAGAGCAGAAGAACTTTTAACTTCTTATTCTTGAGCAAAGTCCAGAAGACAGATGTCAGACAAAATTTTGAAAGCTATCTGTTTTAGAGACCTTAATCTGTCTAATTACTTTGTTTTGTTTGCAGTGTTAAGAGAATTGATTTTTCTCTCCTTTCCTGCTTTCCTTATGGACTCAGTGAATCGGATGTAGAAATAGGAGGAACTGGGAAGAAGCCATAAGTGGCTTCTCTCCAGGATGCTATATAGCACCATTTACAAGCAATGTGGGATAAACAGGCATTTGATAGACAAATAAATAAATAAATAAAATAGTGTCTTTGGTCTAAAAAGCAATGGTACAACAAAAGTCTCCAGTCAAAGACTACTGAAATCTTGCAAATACTACATATGGTCCAGTGTTCTGGGCAGAGACAAGAGAGGGATGAGAGCTCCTAAATCCCCCTTGATTTTTATCATATTTGTTCTTATTACACTCTTATGACAGTACAGAGTCCAATTTTATAGAGTGTTACCCTTACCCAGGTACGACCAAGATTTTAACAACTCAACATTATATTTCTTTGCATAGGCCAAAATGGGTCATTCCAGTTTCTTGCCTATTGCAATTTCTTAATTTTTGTCCCAAATTCAGCTACTAAATATTTCAGAAATCTACATTTGCCTGACTTGTATTTTCCCATTTGACTTCAAGGTGGTTTATCATAACTTTTCTGTGCAGATGTTAGGTTTAAAATCAAGAGGGAAAAAAACCAAAAATGTAGAAGATGCATATCTGCTTTAATGCTTCATTTAAGTGGATCATCTTTTGGCTGCTTGTTCCCTTTGCAAAATGGTTAACTATGCAAAGAAAAAAATGGAAGTATTTCTTTTTAGTTTTCATTTAAATAATTTTAGTGTGCTTATGTTTTTATTTCTATCTTCTGTACTTGTAAATTAACTATGTTCTTATTAAGTTACAAGATTTTATGCTCAGTTTACACACAGTGAAATTAATGAATTCAAAACTTGGAACTTTAAAAATTTTAATTAGCAAATGAGTAAAACTTATCTCTGTCACTCAGGAAGTTGATAATTTGGAGGGAGAACACTCACCTGGATGGCACAGAAATGAGAAGAGGAGAAGGGTAGTGAATTCTGTCTCATTTTGATGCCATATCACCATCTGGGAGTTCAGGGGGACAAATTTTCTTCTTTATCTTTTTCTGGGTTTTTTTTTTGTTTGTTTTTTTGTTTGCTCAAAAACTTGTGTAATGCCTGTACACCAGTTTACCCTGCTGAATAACTATAGCTGTAGGACTAATAGAAATTGCAGCACACACTTGTATTACCCATCACTTCATTATAATACAATGGTTTTGTGCTAATTAAGGATATGCATGTGTTCTCAGCTGTGGCAGTCAGCAGTATGTCTGCTTCCAGAGGTGATTTTGCATTAATCATGAACAACAAGGAAAAAGATCATGCACACATATATGGACATGTTTTTATAAACGTTGCTGCAGAAAAATAGCTATGCTAAGCTGGTCCTCAAATTAAATAATGCTTTTTACAAATAGGGCAAATTCTATTTGCATCTTCTTGTGATACAAATCAGTATAGACTCAGTTATGCAGGATAAGGTACCACGCCAGAAAATGTGATTTAAACAGGGAGGTGTCTTAGTGGAGAGTAAAAGTTAATATGCTGCAGGAGTCATGCCGTGAAAGACAAAATCAGGACTCAATAGTCAGGATGACTATTAAGCAGGTATCCTTTATTGCAGTTCTGGACGCACAGGGGATCGCTCCTCCAAATGTGCGTGCCAGACAAAGTTAGTTTAGTAACATATATGCACACCACATGTACAATTCATGTGAGAACTAATTATCATATTCAATAATTTCCAGTAATTCATTACCATATGCTACCTCCCCCTTGGAGCTTCCAAGAAGACCTCTTCTTCAGAGATAAGTTCCTTCTACAAGATAACATTGTGCTGGCCTACACGATTGTTACCTGCTTAAGTGCCTTCGTGTCTTGTTACTTATCATAGCTCTGCAGGGGGTAGGCCCCTGTTTGTCGTCAGCCAAGTTAAAGAGACAAAACCACACAATATTTGCTAACACATACTTAGGACAAGAGTAGCTTAGTTATGTCAAGCAAGCCTTCAAGCCATACTTAGCCTTATTCTTTAATTCAGGAGAGTACATACAGACTTTCTTGTAATGCCACTACCACAGACGACAACTATCTTCACCGTTCAAACAACCAGGTAAATGGTAGAAAAAGATCACCTTTTTCTTCCAAAATAAAGATGAATACCTTTAAAAACATTTCTTGAACTAGTAGGGCTGGAAATGGTAGAGTCACCAAAATCTTAACTGTTGGATTCTCTGTAGTGTTTTTAGCAATGAATTAAACAAAAAGTGATCATATGCAGAACTTGTTCTATTCCAAGAGTTATGGACCTCTTTGTGATATGCGGTTTTGTTTGCTGGTGCTGTGACCACTGGCCTATGATGCAGAAGTTGGATTTTCCTCTGAATAGGGTAATCATTTTTGTGGGCACATAGAGTTTTATGCGGTTTTGCTGAGAAAGCAAGATTTAGACAATATTTAGAGGTTGTGTGCTTAGACCTGTGGAGCTCTGGGCAGAGACCATAATGGACTTTTCTCAGTCCATACTTGACCTATGGAGCTCTTAAACTATGTAGGGAGGAAGTTAATCAATGAAGGTAACTAAACAATAAAGCAAACTAGATTATAACCTGGGATTTGGATATTTTTGGTCATCCTTGAGCTACTTATTCAGTCTCAAAAACTTAAACACTATATTGGAAGTGTATTTGTGTAACACAAAAAAAGTCTTCATAAGATAATTTTTGCGGCTATAGGCTGAGCGATCTTATAGTGGTTAATAGGAATGACTATCTGAAACCTCACGCATTCAGTTTTGAAGTAAACTATTCATTTTTTAAAAGGGAGGAACTAAATCCCTGAAAGGTTAATTATTTTTTTCCTTTTAGGTGGAAATATGGCTCCACACAATGAATTGTTATCCAAAGTGCATGTAAAATGATTAACGGTGTTATTAATTAAGCTTTTCATAAATATTTCCACCTTTTATCACCAAAGATGAGTTACATTCCTACCCAGTTAAACCTTGTTAGATGTTCAGTAAAAACAAACAAACAAACGAACAAACAAACCAACAAATCAAAACAAAAAGTCCATGTTTTTAAAATGTTTCTTGGTGAATAAACTTTTATTATTTACCTCAAAGTCTGAAATATGTAGATGTGTAGTAGAACTTGAAAAATGTACCAATAATGTAAGATAACTACTTGAATGTGCATATAGGGAGATGATGGTACAGAAGGGCATGTTAAACAGGACAAAATTTTTGTTATGCCACTGTGATACTTAAATTGGTATAACTGTTCTTATCTGTAACTCCTGTCACAACGGGAATTTTCTGCTGACTACCACCTTTTGTTCCAGATCATTACAGACACCAGAGATTTATCTGCCCATAAATTCTTGATTCTTGAGGAAAGTAATTAAAATATAAAATTTTCAGAGTTTATTATGTGTCTTGTTTAATGCTCTTTTTGACATGCATAGTTAAAATTTACTTCATTTCCACACAGCCTTTTTGGATTCTGTGAAATTTCAAAAACATTTTTGAAGGAATTTATCAGAAACTAGTTAATGCAATCACACAAGCTATTTCTAATGTGCAACATTTTCAGATCTGTTATTGACAGAACTCAGAGATGTGAAGCTGTAAAATTTCTCATCAACAGAATTATCCAGATCATTGAAATCAGTGTAAAATGCAACTCATTTTAATCACTCATTTGCAAATATTTTTTGTTATATAAAAACTTTAATTGTGTCTCAGAAATGTTATTCAACAGCTCTGTTTTTTTTAAAAAGCTGTAATGGGAGAATATGTTTCTTGTTTGGTTGCTAGCTTTGAATTGGACAAGTGGTTAAAAATCATAAACTGTATTTTTAATTATATTCAATATTTTAGCCTTATTAAAGTGTTAAATTTATTTTTTTTTAACATTTTGAATAGCTTTTAGTTTGTGTTTCACTGAGAGTTTGCATATGGGTAAAAGCCAATCACGTAATGTAAGTATTTCATTGAAATATGTGTTATGAGATGAAGCCTGTTTGAAAATGTCACTCAGAAAAAATGAGATTTTGACTGTATCTCCCCAGTTCTTACTCATCAGAAGTTTATGGTATGTCCTGTGGTAACAACTGAAGTTCAGACAGTTGTCTTTGGGAGGCCACCCCTGCCTGAAAGCTTTCAAATGCATCTGTCCTCCCTAGTTTAAGTATGTGGGAAAAAAAAAACCAAAGGGGCTCAGATGAAGTGTTAACAACCTCACAGCCTTGTAATATATTGACCACGGGATGCCAGAAAGAGATAATGACCAAAATGATGATCACTTATTGCTTTTAGATATGGACATATGATTAGTGAAGCCATTTGCGGCTTATAACCACAACCTGAACTATGAGGCAATATGTAACTAAAAAAAACATTCCCTTGGGCATGGCAAAGGAGGAACATCTAAGGGCATCCATGGCTGTGCAGAAGACTGAGGCTGAGGAGTAAAAGCCAAGCTGCCAACAGGACTTGGGCATCTTGAGTAGTCGGAGTGGGTATCCTGGTCCCCAAAGTGGACAGAATTGAAGTGGTAGAATAGAAATCCGTATCCACCTTCCATCCTGTTTAGTAAATTACTCTTGGATTTTATGTCACTCAATGGTATGGTTCTGTTCTCATGAATACCTCACCTTGAATTCCCCTGTGACAATATTTCAATATCCTTTTCTGACTTCAGACAGCAGAGCTTTTGTGAATTTGAGTATTCATTAGTTATTTAAAGCCTGCTTAAATCTCTCCATCTATCTATACCTATATACCTATATCTAGATGAAGCCTCTGGCCAGGAAACTGAATTGCAATCTGCTTTCTCAGGATCATAGTGGTTGCATGTATCCTGTTCATGCCAAGAAAATACCAATGTGAGACAGTTTGTTAGTGTTTGCCTATAAATGGCAAAGCCATTTTCACAAAGTATATTGTAATTGACATCACTTACAGACAGCAGCTATACTTCACCAGACAAAAGGGGGACTGTGGTAATGAAAGAGGAAAAAGCCTTTGAGTGAAGCATTTATAGGTTTTTTCTTTCTGCTTAGATGCTATTGTTTCATTTCATGATGGCAACTTGAGTAAACTGGCACTTACGCAGAACTCCTACTGATGCAGTAGTTAAATAAAAACCTATGCAGAATGAAAAGGAGTCCTCTAGGGTAATAGGTACATTAAAAGCCTTATTGTAGGTTTCATTTGTGAAGCTGTTATAAAACTATTTCTCCATTTATAATAAAAATTTGACCAAGGCAATATGCATGAACCCAAGTGGTTAATTCTAGGTTACTTTTGAACCTCTGTAAAAGTCGCTGTCCCTGTAACCTAAGTTCTTCCCTATTGTATATGTTTATGCATATGTGTACATATATGTATACACTGAAGACATGATGATCTTTACAATTGGTGATTTATTCCTTTATATCTTCCTGCCTTTTATGATACGATCTGTTGAAAAACATAAAAGACTTAAAACAAGAAATCAGATTTTCATGTAACACTTTACACAACATCTACTTGCTTCAGTTGTACCAAACAAGAATTAAAACAACATATGTCAATTTCCAGGAGAGCACACTAGTAAAAAAATCAGTGACTGTCTAGTGGCATAACAGAAGAAAAAATATTTTTCGCAGTTAGGACAATCAATCATTAGAACAAGTTACCCAGTGAGGTTATTTTCAAAGTCTGGCTTGACAAAGGCATGTGCAAACTGGTTTAGTCTCATAGCTTTAAGCAGGAGACTGGCTTGGTGATCTCCGAGGTTCCTTCCAACCTGAAGTGTTATGTAATTCTCGGATAGTATGAGCCCAATACCTATTCACACAGAGCTGGAGATTAAAAATATATCTAAGTATCAGGAGAATAAAATTCCAGATAATGAATGTGCTCTCTTTTTAAAATATGAGCAACATCAGAAAGTATGCTAAAGCTAACAGAAGCTAATTGTTTCATGAGTTTGAAACCAGAGGGGCATTAATGATATTAGTTTTACTGAGATGTGCCAATTTGGTAAGTAGGTGCATTTTGGCCAAAGTATTTTAAACCCATACACTACTCAAAGGAGGCAAATTGCCAAAATCATGATCTTATATTCAGATAATCACAAACTCTGGAGCAAGACAGAACGAGGTTTAAATCTGACTTTTACAGATGTTGCCTGTGATCAAATTGGATTATAAAAAAAATTCCTTATTGAGCACTTACAAACATTTGATATGTCTTATGCTAGTAACTCTATAGACTTGAATTTGTATTAAAAACCAAGGCCCGTGCATTTGTCAACTGTGGGTGAACAGGATCGTGGAAGAAGCAGAGACCAGAAGAAGGACTAGAAGAAGCAGGAACACTGGCGGGGGACGGCCCCTGAGCAAGTCCTAACGACCCATAAACAGCGCCTGGCGCCTGACTGATTGCGGGGAATTCCGCCCGCCTGGCAGCTGGGGGTCGCAGCGGCCTGTCGGCTGGGAAAGAAGATACATTAGTACTATATAAACTGCCTGTTTGTAATAATAAACGATTCTGGTTGCGTCAGCCAGCGGGGTCCCTTCATACGCTGCAAATGGCGTCCAACGTGGGGCATTAATCAGGAGACTAAAGACGTCCGGACCGGTGGCGTAGCCCGATGGAACCAGGGATTGCCTCCAGGACTGACTTCACCGCCACCCATCGCCTTTCTGCAGGACAGAGGTGAGCGATCGGGAACCATGGGAAACACTCTGCCGAGAGAGGATCAGGGAAACACACTGCCGAAAGAGCAGCAAATGAATCTAGAAGTACTACAGTATATTTAAAAAGCTCAGAATCGATCCATATCTACTCTGTCTTTAATAACTTTCTTAGACTGGGTACGAAAAAATGTCCCGGACTATCCTAAGACCGGCACCTTTGTCGGGGATGTGCGGGACAGGATAGGCACTAAACTTTGTAACGCGGCCTCAGGAACAGATACAGCAGCTGCCAAACATTTACCAGTGTGGCATCAAGTGTCAGAAACCTTGACACAGATTAGAAAAGAGGCAAAAACTGATCCCCCTGAACACCCAGAGCGCTCCTCCGCTCTACCGCTGCCACTTTCTTGTAACGCTGCGGCGGAAAAATAAGATCCCCGGGCGGACCATCCTTTTGACCCTGGTCCTGTGAACCTTGAAAAGGAGCCGAATCTGTACCCCCCTGATGAGGAACCGAGGGGGGCGGTTGGAGGTGTCGCGCCGACTCAGACTGTGTATTATGGTGCTCTGGAACAAGGTAGAAAAGAAGCTGTAGCCCAGGTAGATACAGAATTGCTACGAGCTTTCCCTCTGACTTAGCGAAGCTGGCCAGCAGCCCTGCTGGGAATCTCTACCTTACGATGCGGTAAAAATAATTGAGAAAATCGGTAAAGGACTATGGTCTTTAATCGGTATATACCTTTAGCTTATTGGTGACTGTTGGTGACGGATATGTTATGACTCCTCATGATCAGAAAGTGTTGTTGCGTATGATTTTGTCGGCTCTGCAATAATGCTGTATCCATGACAGAGTACCGTGCTCTCGCAACTGCTGAGGCAACGGATAACTTAACGGGCAATTTAAATCGTATTGGTGTGAATGAGCTCCTCGGTGAGGGGCCTCAGGCTACTCCCGACGCGCAAGCCCAAACGGACAGTGTTCTGAGCAAGTAAAAGACATTGTACTGCGCGCGATAAGAGGGGTACCTGATACAGCCGCTCCAGAAGCTTCCTTTGCTGCTATCACACAAGCGCTTGGAGAACCCTATGTAAAATTCCTTGATCGGCTCCAAAATGCAGTAGAGAGACCAGTAGATAACCGAGCAGCGCGTGATATTCTTCTGAAACAGTTGGCGTTCGAAAATGCTAATGCTGTCATAAAGTATTGCAAACAATTAAGAATGCTAACCCTTCCATCACTGATAAGATAAAGCCGTGCCAAGATATTGGCACAGAAACTTCTGAAATGAGTCTATTAGCTGATGCATTATCAGCACAGCGCACTGTGGGGGCTGCTTAAAAGGACAAACTGCTGCATTTGCATGACTTAGTACAATAACAACTGGCCGCTGGCCCCATTGTAAAAGGACAAAGACCTGCAGACAGTCATCTGCCAAGTCCGCCTTGCTGTCCAAGGAGCAGGCTTGCGGATAGCCGAGGAAAAGGTCCAACGTGGTCTGTGCCTTCATAGCTACAGTCAACATTTCTCCTCTGATGCTAACTAGGTAGTATTCCACAACCTGACTTTCAGAGGGCATGGCTTGAGGACAAGTTGAGTGCCTGAATTCTACCTCTTCAACTCAAAGAGAAATAAGAAGAAAGATAAACTAACAGCAAATAAAGCTGAATCAGAAAACCCAGAAGGCTAGTAAAAATTTGATAAGTAGAAAACTTGCAGAGTATAATGAAAGTTTCTCGTGTTAACACAAGGTAATGCATCTCTTGTATGGACTTCTATTTGGTTTTCAAATCAGTATTTTTGTCCTCACTTGTTACCTTATACTTGTAGCATACTCTACCATTTGCTTTTTTTTTTTCTTTCTTTTTCTTATGTCTCCAGCTGGCATTTATCAGATGCATTAGGTTAATTTGTTGAAGAAAATTCTTAAGGGACTATTAAACATGGAAGCTACATCTGTACTGGTAAAGGAGCTCTCTCCAGGAAATGAGCTATGACACTCAGAACAGGTAATGCAGAGTAACTCACATTCACATGGCGCAGGACTAGACATCACTCAAGTGGACTGATCCATCCATAATCAATGTCCTTGGGACCAGGTCTCTTCAAGGACGCAGTCAATACTCCATAGGCTCCAAGATAACTATTAATTTTTAGACATTACTTTTTCTACCTTCTCCAAGGCCCCTGGGTTCAAGTAACGGAAATGATACAGCAATGTTGGGAGTATGGGCTGTTGTGTGAGGGCACAGCGTGTAGTGGGACAGTACTATCATATACTAGAGGGTGGTAAAACTGATGCAGTTTTGTCTGTGAAGACTCTATGGGATAGTTTTTGGAGTGAACTATCTCCAGAACATCAACCTGGATTTTTCTGAAAGGAAACTAGTTATTTCAATCAAAAACAACAACAACAAAAAAATATCCTGGGATTGAGCTATTCTAAGGGTAAGGGCCTAGTGATGAATTCCAGTGCTACGTTATTTGCCAGGGGAGATGTAAACTAAAATGTCATTTCTTAATCTGGAAGTCTCGAGGCTATTAATTTTCAGATGATGTGATAGCATGGTATGGAAATACCACTTTATCCTTACCTACTTCTTACAATGTTCTGTATGCACCTGCTACTTCCACTTGTGAGAAACTGGACACTGGGTTAACAGCACCACTTTTCTGTCCCAATATGACTATCTTACAGACGTTCAGCAGCACTACAGCACAGACCTTGATACTTGAGACAAGGACTGAATGGGGCATATAGAGGATCATAAAATTCAGAGGATAACTGAGAAGATCTTGAATTATGCTTTCCCCCCTGTTCATTTATAATGGAAAATCTGAATAAATATATTCAGTAAAAGAATATACCTGATGTGTTAGAGAAAAAGAGAAAGGTCAGAAGTAGTCAAACGACTACTAGGTGCTATTGTAAAACAGCCATTATTTACTAAAGGAAGAGATACAGCCTAGTAGGTAGAACTCAGATTTGAGTATTGAAGCTGACAAACTTCAAAATTATCTTCAGTCTTCTTATGTCATAATGAATCAAGATTTTTCAAAAACTTGACTGCTCTCTAGAAAGTTTCTGTAGCAGGGTGATGAATAATGGAAGAATTTTATTTGGATACCTGCTTCAAATTAAACGAGTTCTCTTACAGCAAAGGTGAACAATCTAGCCATAAGGCATTTGTGTGCAACAGGGTTTAAAGGACATAAGAAGAGGATACCTCCTTCTCCTTTCTTTTTTTGAGAAAAGGCTTTTATATTTTTTAGTGGAACTAATAGAAAGAGTCAGGATATGGCAAATTCAAATTCTGTGATAACTTACAAAAACGTACCTTTTTCATAAGCCTCTTCAGAGTTCTGTTTAATTTTGCGTAGTCCTGCTAGCATAGTACTTAAACTCAGTGACAACCCAATGTTATGTCTGCCTGTAGGTATACAGGAATATTCTTGCAATCAGGAGCTTCTCTTCTTTTTTTTTTTTTTTCCCCCAGTTTCCTACCTAATTACCTACCTCATGTAAGGTACGCAACTACTGTGTCAGTCTTTCCTGGGCCTCATTGTGATCATGTCTTTCCATCTTAGGCTTTTTAACCATTTGGTAAAGTTCTTTAAGAATTTATCTCTTTTTATAATATGAGCAAGATAATGAGATAATTACCATACCTGGACTTTCAAATTGTAATGTCAAGGATGCACATCGCGTGTGAGGGGGCATTGTCTGATAAGGGATAATAGATAACAGAATTGCAACATTTGCTGAAGCATTGTCATGGCACTAGGACAGAGAGAGGAGGCAGGACCTGGAGCTTCCTGGAGCATCTCCTGGAACAGTGTAACTCCTGAACTGCTCTGGGTGTTGTCTTGGGAAGTACCTAGTAAAAAGTACCATGTTAGCAGGTATGCAGTGTGTGGGAGCAGTGGAGAAGCTTCAAGCCAATAATGTAACTGAAACCTGAATGCCTAACATTAATAGAGAAGGTGTGTCTACACTGAAGAACAAAGTTCAATGCAGACATCCCTGAGCTAGAAGGTCTAAAATGAGTGAATTTACCCAATGGAGTGAAATGCTGTGAGAACATCATATGAATTTGAGCTCTGTCTTCTGGATGTAAGCTGGGTCATTCAGAGCAGTAGAGATTGATTTCCTAGAATTTCAGGGTTTAGGGTTAGGCACAGAACACACGTGTCTGTAAATCTATGACATAGACCTCAAAGGCCCTATATTACTGATTTTTTTGTAACGGCCTAAGAAAGTCCAGAATGTCTAAAAAATCAGTTATTATGATGCTCACACTAGTTGGACACCTATTCATAGGTCCCTAATTACACAAAAATCAAGACAATTTAATTACCTAAATAATATTGAAAATCCACGTCTGAATTTAAGGTTTCTATTTTAGAAGGAGCAGGGTGTTTGAACTTATACTGCAAGAACATGTAATTTCTCTGTTTGTGAATTGTGAAGGTGTTTTTTTTGTTTATACTGTCATGTCTGCACACTTCTGAGATAGATATTTTTTTCAGTGCAAAGTTACATAAGTAAATCTAATTTTAAATTTAGCTATTTACCTGAATAACACATGGGTAAAATAAGAATTTTAAAAATTAACTAAAAAAATATGGTCTTCATTTGACTTTGTTGGATGGTAGAAATTCACAGCTTGTATCCCGTGTTGTAATTCTGCATGGAAAAAGGCAGGTCTCATCTAGTGAACAACTCTGTTGCAAAGCTGAAATGAGGAAATTAAGAAGAACTTGCATTCAGTCTCATACTGAAGACCACAGACATGAAGGATGTTTTGAGTGTAATAGGAAAAAAAACCAACATAAAATTATTAGACTTGCGCAGTAATATTGCAGTGGAAAGAAGTCATGTCAGGAACAAACTCTTTCATATGCTTACAGACATGCTGCAACCTTGAAGACTGGAAACCCCAGCAGATTTCTTAATTCTAAATCAAAAGAATTTCTGTGAATCCACAGCTCAGTACATAAAGCCAAAAACTCATT
>VXAK01024633.1:0-27916 GCA_013399435.1 Arenaria interpres | reverse complement strand
TCTCTGCAAAGCCTCTCTACCCTTTCCTGGGGGAAAAGAATGATACTTGGAGGAGTTATCTACAAATTCTCAAGATAGTTGGGGGAAAAATCTGAATTATTTATTTTCAGGAACAGAATGCTTTCCATACATAAAAAATATCTTGCAGTGTGAATCTGCATAAAAACACAGATTTAAAAGAAACCATTTTTATTTCATGTGTTTGGAGAGGGGCTGTATGACCATGAAGTCTGCTGCTGAGGTGGCCTGCAGCACATGGTGAGAAGCTTAAATCACAGTGTGGGCCTTCTGCTGTCCCAGAAAATGGCTTCTGAGCGCGGGACTGTCCGTACTGCCCTGTCACAGAGGATGTGACCATTGCCACCTGGGATGTAGCAATCCTAGGCACAAATACACGTTGGGCGGAGAATGGCTAGAAAGCAGCCCTGAGGAGAAGGACTTGGGGGTGTTGGTGGATGAGAAGCTCAACATGAGCCGGCAATGTGCACTGGCAGCCCAGAAAGCCAACCGCATCCTGGGCTGCACCAAGAGAAGTGTGGCCAGCAGGTCACGGGAGGTGATTCTGCCCCTCTACTCTGCGCTCCTGAGACCCCACCTGGAGTACTCTATCCAGCTTTGGAGTCCTCAACACAGGAAGGACTTGGATCTGGTGGAACGGGTCCAGCAGAGGGCCACGAAGATGATCAGAGGGATGGAGCACCTCTGCTATGAGGGCAGGCTGAGAGAGCTGGGGTTGTTCAGCCTGGAGAAGAGAAGGCTCCGGGGAGACCTTATAGCGGCCTTTCAATATCTGAAGGGAGCCTACAGGAGAGCTGGAGAGGGACTCTGTCAGGAAGTGTAGTGAGAGGAGAAGGGGTAACGGTTTTAAACTGGAAGAGGGGAGATTTAGATTAGATATTAGGAAGAAATTCTTTACTATGAGGGTGGTGAGGCACTGGAACAGGTTGCCCAGGGAGGTCATGGATGCCCCATCCCTGGAAGTGTTCAAGGCCAGGCTGGATGGGGCTTTGAGCAACCTGGTCTGGTGGGAGGTGTCCCTGCCCATGGCAGGGGGGTTGGAACTAGATGATATTTAAGGTCCCTTCCAACCCAAACCATTCTATGATTCTATGATTCTGTGATTCTGTGATTCTATGTGGATTCCATCAGCAGATGAACTACTGCAAGAGCTGCTGGCGCAGGCGGGGTGCCATGGTGTGCTCTGTGGCACTGTGAAATCTGGACAGATGATTAGTGAGACCAGAGTCACCTTCATGTGCCCTGAGAGAACAGATTCCCTGTCTCGTAGGCAGGTCAAATAGACCAGTGTACGCAACCCGTACCTCTTACTGCCATACAGGAGCACTTGCTTCTTTCTTCATTAGAAATTCTTATCTGGCCGCTTCTTTCTCTCCCTCTCACAGGGGAAGGACGACCTTGCAGGCTTTTCTGCATCTTCAGCAGGGAAGCGCTTGTTTTATAGGTTTTCTCAGATCCAGTAATGGAACTGTACAACCACCTGACAGCTCACCCTTGTGCGGGACTTGGCGCCCTGCAAGAATTAAGTATTCTCCTTGAAAACCTCTGAAGGAAGAGCTTTAAAGAAAGCGTCATATTCAGACACTAAAGTCCCAGTCCTCTAACACCTCATCAGACAGTAATGCAGTTTCCTGTTTCTTGTCTCCTCCTTGCTGATTACTGAAGTACCTGACTGAAATGAGAACTTCTCTCAGTTTGAATTGGCCTTTCCCCGCTTTCAGTATTCCTCAATGTCACCTATCACATTATCATATGGTCTTAAATGTTTCCCTGTGGTTCTGTTTTGGTTTGATCTGTGACTACTTCTCTCATGCTGTTTTATTTCTTTCAGCACCTGACACCGGATCCTGACCACCAGGAACTAACGGGATGTCGTTTTACAAAGGTTTGTAATCCTCCAGCTCATACAGTCTGAAAACTGCAAAGTAATTTTGTTAAATAATTTGTGTTAAGTGTGTTTTTCACACGTAAGCTTCGCAAACATAGATGAAGTTTCCTAACAAGGAGAAAGGGCTAATCTTTATTTTTGAGATTGACTGATCTACTGTGGTCAGCCCATGCAAGCACAGCCTATAATAGTCTCTGCCTGAGACTGATTTGGAGGTAAATTTTCTTGACAGATGTGGAAGGGTAGCTTTTGTTATTATACTCCATCACATGTAATAGAAGGCTGCAAAGCTACATTTTGCAGTACCAAGGCAACTGTATCCAGAGCTGTGCCTGCATAAATACTCAACTTGCAGATTCTAGTCCTAAGAAAGATGCTACAGTAAAAAAAATGGAGCAAAACACGAGGCATAAAAAGCTAAGTAGCTGGTAAAAGGATAATTACATGTAATTAAATTAAATACAATGTATATCCTAAAATTATTGTCATGGAAAGACAAAGAAATGGCTGTAAATTCAGATCTGGTTTTAGATATAAATGGTGCTGTCTTACTGAAAAAAAAAAAAAATGCATGTTTTCTTATGATATTACTCCAGAAGCTCTTATTAAGGAAGCAACAGCAACATTAAGGAATGCCCATTTTCTGTCACAAATGTCCCCAGGACTCCACCCAGTGTCCTCAGCCCAGCTTAATGGTTTGTGTCTCTGGAAAACAACCAGCCTTGGGATGGTAAGAGCAGCACCATGTGCTTAAGAGCTTATTATTCATGTATGAACCATGATGCTGCACAAGGTCATTTTAAAATGGGCTCTCAAGCTCTCTCCCAAAGCTTGAAGCCAACAGAAGTGAGCCAGATTCAGGTTTTTACAGCTAAAAAGAGCCTTGTGCAGCTACACTGCTGCACGTCCTCAGACCTGCCCAACTGCTCGGTGATGCCAGCGCATGCAGAATTCCACAAAACAAACTTGGTATGTGCACATCCATGTACTAAAATTCTTGTAACATGCTTTCCGCCTTCTAAAATAAATTGGAACCATACATAGAATTTTCTCCAATTGTTATAATATGCTTAGTAACTATGCGCACAAATAGGCCAATTATGCTCAGTCCAGTAATTTTACAGCTGGTCTTTGCCAGCTTTTCTCAATTACTGTGCCATATCTTGTTTGGCTAACCTTCCTTTGTTTCTTCTTGTAATATCTACTTTTATTCAGTTTCAGAAACTACGCTGAACACGACTTGCTTTATTGCAGGTAGTTTCAAGCAGAAAATAGAATGGTGCTGAATTTTCTGGTATTTCCTTCAAATAATGGATTCAACTCCAGCAAGATCTCTTAAATGGCTTAAAATTTTACCTTGTAGAAAACCACCTCCTTATGTGATTAAAAATACTTTTTCAGTTTAATCTGCGTTAGTAGTAAGCACCGTATTTTCAGCACGTAGTGCAGATGAAACTAAGTTTTTTTCTAATTTTAAAATGATTACTTTTTCTCCAACCTAAATTGGCTTGTTTCCTATTGTTTGCCTCCTTTTGATTGCTTATGTTTATTACATTGTATACAGGAGGCATTGGAGTTCTCACAAGCTTCAGTTTCCCTCAGATGTGCATCCAAATGTTGTGCTGTAAGAAATAAAGTTACTATAAGAACATCTTAAAGAGTAGCTTAAGACTTTAAGGCTACAAATCACCAAAAAAGAGGTTAAAGGTTCTGGATGAAAAAATAAAGACCAAATAAATGGTCAGGTCCTACTAACTTAATGACTAAGTCAATCAGAAACCCATTTGATATCTTAATAGTCATTTATACATAAAGCAACTAAAAATGTATACGAGATACTCCCTTTCCTTACTGCTCGCTTCTACCACCTCTGCCAACTACTACAGTGAGTGACATAAAAGATAAGATAGAGAATGCAGGTCTCCTCCCAGGAAAATACGTCGTTATCCTTGGATATCTGTTATAATATCTTAATATTGTTTTTTAAATACGAGCACAGTGTAAAAGAGTGGATCCTGGTTTAAACAGGACCTTCACAGTCTAAATCAAACAGACTATATGATCAGACAGACCTGCGATATACCAGATTACATTTCTACTGCAAATTAGCTTTGATGTTTTCTTTAGTAGAAAGAAAATGATTGAATAGATGGAGTCATTAAAAGACTTTATGGAGGAAATATGTTTCAAAGGAACGGATGGTGAAGAAAAATTTACAAGGAGAGAGAATGAATTTGCATCAAGAGATGTGGAAAAAGCTGCAGAGTGAACAAACTTGTATTTAGAAGAAAGCAGTGAACATGGGGCAGTGATATATTTGTTCTCATTGCTCCCATTTTACTCTTTTTAAAAGAAACCAATCTCTCTACAGACATGGAGACATTTTCTGTCACAGTTTTGTTAAATTTTATAGAAGCCAAGGAGGGATGAAAGAACAAAGAGTCTTCAGTGATTGGAAAGAGGTAAATTTAAAGTCAAGTCTGAGAAAAGAAAATGTGGAAGGGAAGATGATTAATGAGTTAGATACTGGGTTGGTGAACTGGAGTCTGAGCTTCATTTTTCTGCAAGACCATAGTTTTGTGTGTGTGTGATCTTGGCTTATTTTTTTGGGGATTGATCTAATAAATGGAGCTAAGTCCCAGACTCCTGATCCTGAAAAGCCTTGCTAAGCTACTGAAGTCTAGGAGAAGTTAGCGGGTTTTAATCCTATAGATCCCTGATCTTCTAGATTTGCTGAACTTTACATGCTCAGGTTCTTCTAATGTTGACAGGACTGAGTGGCTCAGAATCTAAACCTGAACAAGATTCAGGAATCATACTTTTTTTTTTTTTTAATATAAGTCAACATCTAGTGTACTCAAAGTACATGCAACACAACAACTGCACAGGGTTCTGCACAAAACACGCTACTATTTTCTTTTGTGATTGCAGAGAAGAGGCAATTGGAGACCAGGTCTCCAGTTTTCTGTGTTTTTGTCTGAACAACCTGATTAGAGCCATCTACTCACTCTCTCTGTGGCCAAATTACTTGTGAACCAACGTTTTGAACAGCAGCGCGGCTTTACTGGAAGAGGCAAATTACCCCGTCTTGCTAGAAAGAGCTATGCCTGGTGGTTAGAACACCTCTGTGGGAGTAGACTCTGACTTGTATGAAAAAAATTGAGTCTTTCCCACTTCCTCCACAAGTGCCGTGACCACCAAACTGCTGTTAAGTTGATGCAGCTCCTACCGCCTGCTCTTGTTGGGGGAAAAAAAAAAGGAAAAGCTTTGCCCAGCTTTTTTTGGAAAATGTGGGTTCCTATATTTAGTAGAGGTTTGAGGCTAGAGATATATTTTCTGAAAAGCTTATCCCTATAGGTCTGAGAGGTAGAATTTAAGATATATTTCTTTTCTCAGTATTTCCCACAAGCTCGTGCTAGATAGCTGCACCTTTGGCATTAAGTGGTTCCCTAGGGGTGTGCTCACATCCTTAGATCGCACCTCAACGTTCCAGTAATGCCCAGGTGATGTACCCAGCAGTATGAGCCTACATCCACCCTAAAATCAGAGACATCTATTAAATCTGGCCCTTCTTTTCAGATATTACAGTAATGCTGAAGTCACTGAAGGCGACAGCAGCGGTAGAGGAGAAAGACATGGGCAGCAGGATCATTTGCCCCAGTAACGTCCTTGGTAAAGCAAAAACATTTTTTCCCACTGGCCCAATAAAATTGCCTCAATCTGCTTCCTTGGGTGATCAATGCTCATCTGGAATTTTATCACTGTCCTTTTTAAAGGATAATTTAATTGTTTTATATTTATAGAGGCAAGGTAATAACCTTAGATTTACATAGAGCTAATTTCTTTCTTTGTGAGTGGGTTCTGCAGGATGTGAGCAATTAAGCTTCTGTGGGAGGATACAGGAAACATGATTAATGGATCAAAGAGACACCATCTATGGGAAATGGGTATAATACCAAGGGAGATAATGCTCCATTTCATAATAGTTATGCAAATATGCCAAATGTTGGAGAATTCAATTAATATTTGACAAATGGATTTTCTGTGATGCAGAGTAAACACATACTGGGGAAAAAATAAAGCTCTATTGCACTTTATGTCTTCGCTTCCTCTTACGCAGGCTGGGTTGGCTGGTCAGGCACCTCATTCCACTGCAGGTGGCAAAGAACAGCTAGGCACGGATCCGTGCCAGACAGCAATATTGTTTGGATGAAAATGATTGACCAAGGTTAAATTCCATGCACACAAGGCCAATTGGTGCTTGTCAGCGTGCTTAGGTCTATTGCTCAGTCCTCTGCTAAAAGTTACGTTTTAATGCACATGAATGAAAAGTGGTTTAAGAAGGAGACAGACAACATTTATGCTCTTGATTTTCTTTTTGCACTTCTCTTTTCTTATCTGTAAAAGCAACATTAGTAGAAAAACTCATAATCAAGTAAGAATGGAATGCCTGAGCTAGAGGTAGATGCTGGGCTGGTACTCAAAAAATCTGAGACTCAGTTACTGAAGTACAAAATGAGGTTAATACTAATGATATATATAAAGGCAATGACTCGTTCCGATACTGTAGTGAAGGGAGATGCACGAGTATCTAGATTTACTGAAAACATATGTTTCTTGTTTGTTTGCCAGCTTCCATGCTGGATATAGTATTCTAATCTCTGTTCTAAAATACTCCATTCCCTTACTAAAGATGTAATATGAAGCTTTGTTCTGAGAAATCCTGATCCAGAGAAGGAAGCCGTTTGAGAAGCACATTGAAGCAACTGAAGAGTTTCTGACCATTTAGTCTGGGCCCTGAGGTAATGAAACGTGGCAAGAGTTATGGAACTGAAGCTGTAACCATGAAACCCAAGTTTGTTGCAGATGTGCTACAGGGATACCAGGGCTATGCACACACAGAGCCCTGAAGTCACGAATCCCCTGCATGGTCTAGGAGGTCCCCGGCTACCCACCTGCATCAATGATTTAGATTGATCTGAAACAATGGACGGACTTGAGGCAAAGCGATTGACTGGACTTCCAGCCACCTTCGCAATTAAAAATTTTAACTTTCACAGAAGCTCTCTGGATAGGAATTTTGTACAGTTCTAGAGATTTCGCCAAACAGGGGGCTGTTAACATTAACATTCTGGGTGGATAATCTCCCTTATGTGGTTCTTGCTGCAGAATTGACCAATCTTTTTTTTTATACAGACATCTGTAAATAGGCAGTAGAAACTGTTCCTACATGTGCAAAACCAGCCACACAGGACCTTTGTACATACTTCTAACAGTCAGGAGGTGCTTTGTATGAAGTTCAAGACGATCTGTAGGAATGGATTATATACGTGCTGGAGTGGTTCCAGAGCACCATAGCCCAGTTAGATCTAGGAACTGAGCAAAACCGTGGTTTAAGAGGCTGGATCACATGATCCGGTTAAGATACCACTGCAAGGACCCCTTGCAATGGTGACTCCCATTGCCATCTCGACAAGAACTAACCATCCTGTTTGAGAGATCTAACTCACTATGTGAGCGTTCCCTGTGCCAAGACCTCAAGAAGCTGTTTCTTTTTAGCCAACACTCTGAGTGTCTGTGCAAAACAAGTCCTGGGCTGTTAGGACATCCCATGCCTTGCAGTCAGGAGGAGTTCTAGGGACGTTCCTTCGGTGCCTAGAGACAAGAAGTTGGGAAAAACTTAAAAACTAATCTTAAAAATCCTGTGTTCCTCAGAAAACTTACTCTTGGAGATGGCATGGTCCTGTGTGAGTTGGAAGCTCTCTCAATGCTTCAAATGAGGCTTCTTTTTATTGATCTTTCCTGTGAAAGCAGGTGACTGTGAAAAGAGGTCTACCATGATGCAACCAGGAATGACTGGGTGAGCTATAAAATTATATATATATCACACAAGGATTGTGTTTTCTTCAGTGGGGGGGCATGACAGCCATGTTACCCTACTTAAAAGTGATACTACTGTTGTATTTTCAGTGGGGTTGCTTAGTGGTCAAAGCAGTTATCCCGGGCAGTGCAGATTTGGGGTTGATCCTTAGCCTGCAAATGCCCTGTCTCAGGCTAGGAAGGCCTCTTTGGGGCACGCGCTGTGCCAACTGGGCTGCTGTGCATCCAGGAATGAGACTGGAAAGAAAGCGGATAGGGCAGTACCAGGCTCTGGAGGCATGGAGAGAAAGATGAGGGGACCTGGAAGTCAGGCAAAGATTGAATTCTTCTCTGCTGTGGTCTGAACTATCAATGCATTTTACTTTAGGTAATTGTGAGATGAGCATTCAAAGCTAATGAGAGAGATGAGAGACCAGGTTCGGCTTGTCCTTCAGCCATTACATTCTTCTAGAAAGGATGAGCCATGCTCGGTTAGGCCACTACGGTGAGGGGAAGCCTCTGTGCTGCGTATCCTGAGCGGGCAGAAGGTCCAAAGTCCAGGAGAAGAGAAGTGCTCAAGACACATGTCATCCTCAGGATTTTATACTGGCTGGCCACCAAGGCCTTGTGTGGCATTCTGGGCTACCCTGGCAAGTGTCTAATTCTCTTCTTTGAGAATATGGACCTTACACGCGTAATTTTACTTCTTTGATTCACTCTGCTGAGACCATACTTTGTGATGCCTGTAAATAGTGCATAAATAGGCACTTTGGATCTCATCCTCGCATCATTTAAATGTGCATTTTCCCTTTGTTTTTGACTGCAGGGGAGGATATGAGCCCCATTTCCTACTCGCAAGTTCATTCATTTTGATTCACTATGGTCAAGGTACAAGATCTTAAGAAAATCCTCATATCTTCTACTAAGCCATCAATTTAAATCAGAGATAATAAATTTTAATAAACATTGATATTTTCCTGAGTTTATTATTTCTTTTGACAAGCAATTTTACTGTGATTTTTGAATTATTGCCGCTAATAGATGACTTCCCTGTTGTCAGGGCTGATTCTATCTCAAAATGTATTAATCTAACCCACATGTACGCTTTAGTTAAATGTATCTTGGCAGACATCCACCACTGTGGATGAACATCACCAAGTATTTTTTGAATTGGATATAAAATTCATAGTTTTATCATATGATTCTCTCCCATACAGTGTGTCCAATTAGATTTAATGAGCTCATTTTCAGGACAAGTTGACCAAACCATGCTGCTAATTTATAGAGGTTATAGTAAAAGTTACTTGATTCATTTCTTTCCTAAATTAAAACTTTCTAGGAGATACTGTTGCTTCTTTTCCTTTGTAGCATGTGAATATACAAAAGCCTGGCTTTGGAAATAAAATGTTTTCCCAGTGTGTAATTTCCCATGATTGTTGTAATATCTTCGTTTTTCCTAGCAAATGTTTTGGCAACAAAGATAAGTTTAGTATATTCTTATACCATGTTGATAAAACCAAGCTAATGAGCATGATGACTGGGAACCAGTAGCAATGGAGCTATCATAGCATGCACTGAACAAGCCAGCTGGAAATCCTGTGTAAATACTTGGTAGCTGGTGCCCAAGCTCCGCCAACTACACTGCCAGCTCAAGAGATCAGCGCAAAACCAGAACTGGTTTAACAATCTTCTTCTGTGGAAAAATTATCTTACTGGACACAATCACGCTGGCTGGGACAGAAAGAAGCTTCAGCCATTATTGTCTGAGTTCCCTAGACCGTGCGAGGTGCACAAACCTGAGCTGGTCCACGCTGGAAAGCTGTGTACTGCCGACCTCATTCAAGACCATAATGGAACCCCCGGAAAGATTAGAGCATGGAAAACGACACAGAGGAAGGACTTCATTTGGCCTCCTTGTCACGGCAGCGCTAGCCAAGGGGTAACAAAGCAGAGTGGTAAGTTGTTAGTTGAAGATAAAATGCAAAATGTCAGTGTTAACACATGGAAAAAAAAAAAGAGGAGTTCCAAACACTTGAGACATTCATTCACAAGGAAGGGCTCTCTAACAAGCTGATGTTATTCTATGTGGTACTCTTCTGCCTTCCACCTTTCATCTAATGTCAGTGGAGAGGTGATGGGAGCTGGTAGGCCAAGGTTCTCTTTCCAGTTGCGAGAGCAGGACGGGAGCAGCTCCGTGGGATGGATGCTGCTGGAAATGGCAGCCCCGCTCCCGCCCTTCTCTTCCCTGCGCTCGGCTGCACGGCCTCCTCCCGCCTCATTCACCAGCTCATTTGTTTAGGCAAGGCACTTGTCCTAGTGGGATCACTTTCCACAGCTGCAAAATGGGAATAACATACCCATTTTTGAAAAATGCAATGAGAATTAACAGCATGAACCTCAGAACAGGAGTGGAAATTACTGTTATTGCAGTTTTACTGGCCCCGACTTGCTTTGTGACAGTGTCCCAGGCCATGATCGCTTCATAAATTGCTAGTTCTGAGTTATTAAGAATTAAACAGTTACATTCCTGATTGCATTGGATAGATGTATACTAAGGCTTTCATGCCTGGTATCCTTGCTACTTCTTGCAAAGATATTTCTCATTTATATACAGAAATAATGAGACAGACCTGAAAGCTGCAGATCACTTCTGGCAATAATTATTTATCTGTCCACCATTTTGTCTGTGCATACTTAACTGTCTCTCAGTGTAAGTATTAACAACATATTACCTAACACGATCAAAGGTGCTTATTTGAAACTCGGAATGCTCTCTTTTGACCTGTACAAAAACAAGCAGCACAGTGGAGGACATATGCACATTTTACACTTAGTGATCTTTTGGTGTCGATTTATTTACATGCACCTGGTTGCTTTCCTAATAGAATAGACCACGCTTCCTTCTCTAATGAAAGCAGTCATGGGAAAAGTGCTTGAGGTGCTCTAATGAAAGCCAATATATTATAATGTGTCTTTAGCAGAGTGGGTTAAGCATGAGTACCTCGTGCCTTAACTGTTTCTTTCACCTGCACGGTACAAATTTTGCTCTAACAATGACAATGGGTTAGCATTTTACACAGTGAAGAGTCAACATGAACTAAATATCCTTGTCGTATTCCCTGAGAGAGGAGAATGTCATTAACCTCTTTCACAGATGAGGAAACAACATGGGATTAGCATTGTAACTCCACTAACTTCTGTGTCGTTACTCCAGATTTACCCCAGTAGAAATAAGACTAACATTAGTCCTCAAAAGAATAAGCCATTTGCTCGTGGTTATCTAGTCACAAAGCTGCACACTCAGGATTAGAAACTGAAGACAGCCACGTTTCCTTTGCTGTTATAATAAGACTTTCTACTGAAACAGGGTCTGTAAACCTTTAGCTAGGATAATTAAAAAAAACAAAACCACTATACCACCACAGAATCTTACATCGCTTTCCCCTTTTGTGTCTAGAAATAATTGCCCTGTGTCTAGAAAGGTTTGAATCCTATGGAAATAAATGAACAAGAATAAATTATTTTTGATGAACTTCCCCTTGCCCAGAAATGTGGATGTTTTTCTGAGTAAATTTAATAGCAGCAAAGAATAATGGGTTTCCAAAGATTGCCAATGAGCAAAGAATGTAAGTTAAAAGCCTTTTTATATGCAAATACTTCATTATGTTTGGGGTTTTTCTTCTTTTTTTTTTCTCTTTTTTTTTTTTTTTTTTTTTTGAAACAAAACCAACNNTTTTTTTTTTTTTTTTTTTGAAAGCAAAAGCACAATGGGACATCAGTTATTTCAATTTACATATGAATACCAGGAATTCACTTTCCACCTGCAGTTATTCCAGAGTCCTGGTGGTACCTGTCAGCCTTTGAGGACTGGAGTAAAGTGGAAGTCTGCTGACTTCTCTAGACAGAGCACTCTGCAGAAATTAGGGGTCTACACTATTTCTGCAAAAACAGAAAATCTTTTTGCAAGGTATGTGTTCCCTCCCAAGTAAGTCGTGGCAACAGCATTATTTCTGAAGAAATATGACTTGAAAACACAAATACAACTATCATGTCTCCTAGTTAAACTATTTCTAATGTATCCATTATAAAAATGCTTAGCTGTCGGTTATACTCGCCGCAAGTCTGGGAACTCGAGCTGGAATTCAGCCTTGCACAGAGGATCAGCACCGAGCTTCATGCGTGAGCCCCACTCAGAACAAGGTTAAGTCCCACTCATTCGTCTCCATGCTCTGAGTGGCCCTTATGGGTTGAATAAATTCTTTACTGTCAGGGTGGTGAGGCACTGGAACAGGTTGCCCAGAGAAATTGTGGATGCCCCATCCCTGGAAGTGTTCAAGGCCAGGCTGGATGGGGCTTTGAGCAACCTGCTCTAGTGGGAGGTGTCTCTGCCCATGGCAGGGAGGTTGGAACTCGATGATCTTTAAGGGCCTTTCCATTCTATGGTTCTATGAAATGTTTAAATACTTAAAATCTGAAAATCTAAATAGGAAATAACACATTTCTTTCTTCCAAAATTCTTTTTCACACTAAAGTTATTCTGAAGGTAAGTGTATAAAAAAAAAATTACGTAAAATGCTTTGCAAGACCAACTTTGAGCCAGAAAATTAAATCCATTCAGATTTTAGCAGAACTCCAGAGATTGTAGTCCATTCCTAAAAATTTGCAGAGACGAGAATCAGAGGTTGAGAAAACCCTACTAATCTCAAAAATCAAAGGCAGCATTTTAAAAAGTATCGATTAATTATTTACAGTAGTGTGTAAGTAACCATCACCGTTAAGATGCCAAAATATTCACTAATAATTAATATTCAAAATGGCAGGTCAATTTGCAAATAGAATTTGGAAAATGTTTATCACCATTTCGTTACTTCCACTACCCACAAGTGCTGCTTGCTTTCTCGGTCAGAGATGCCTTTTTCGAATACAGCTTATCGTCAGGTGCAATTTTCAGCTCTCTCACATGGCAGCACTCAAATGCAGGAGAGATGCTGGCAAGTCCAGCAGATTTTGTGTGGAAAACTTTTCCTTTGTAAACAGTAATAACAACCTTCCTGAACAATAAATTAGAAAGCCCATGGATTTCCCAGTTCTTGGACTGTATTAGCAAATAGTCGTGAAGGTTAATTCTATTTCATTGGCTGATGTTTCCTTATTTAAGGTAAGGCATATTCACCTTTATTTTTAACTAACTGCGCTAGTAAAACACATTGGGGTTTACATGCTAAAAGCTGAGATACAGATAATGAGATACATTCCCCTTAGGGAAAATCTATGGTTTACATATGGATCTGCAGTCTTACGTGGGGAAGATGTGTCCCCATCCCACTCTGTCCCTTCTCTGCCTTCTCCCCCACACACTGGTCACAGAGCCACAGGGTGAAAGACTATTCTCTCTCAGGGTCGGTTTATCACCAGATCTGCAGTGTGAATAACTTACCCCGGGGTTATATTCACCCACATTTCAAGCACTCAGCCTCCTGCTCAGCTTGCTTCCTTGCACAGGCTTGTCATAACATAAACTGGCAAGTCAGTCTGGGATATGACAGGATCAGGCCAGTGCTTAACCAAGAGTACAGGCTTTTGGTTCCTTCAGAATTGCACTCCCTTCGTTGTCCCTGTGGCTTTCAAAAGCACAGAGCAGGAACAGGAGAAAGTGCGTGCTGCCAAGGCGAGCTTACAGGATACACCTTACGGGTTCCTCATAAAACACAATGTAAAGTGCTGTAAAAGAGCACTGTACTTTGCAAAACGACCACAAAAGTCGTTTGCACAACTACTGCAGTAGCAGCCACATGAAAGTGCATGGTTATATCACTGCAAATGTGGTCCCAATCTCCTGTCCCTCACCATTTATGCAAAACTTATTTGAGAACAAAAGATGGCTAGGAGCCTGAAACACTTCTAGGAATAAAGTAATGCTCCCAGTTCAGAAACAAGGATTTTCACGTTCCCTCTCTTCAGAGAGTTTTGTGTCCACTGTGCCTCAAACCTTTGTGCGTCTGCCAGAAACCTTTTTTTTCTGGGGACTTGAACAAACCAAACAAGGGCTGCTCCAACTCCTTCTGCAGCCAATGGGAAAAACTCCAGTTGACTTCCCTCAGATTGGCTCAGGCCCTTAATCTCCCGGAACGTATTTCCATTCGAACAAGCAGCAGAAAAGGAGGGTGACATGAATCTACTTCCAAACAAAAGAGATTTACGGGCCAGTTGGAATTACAGCACATTTATTTTCTTTAAAGTTAATGAGCGGCATGATCCAATAATAATTGTATCTTGTGCTTTTCATAAAGCTCTTAAAGCATTTCATAATCAATTAACAGCACAAGCACGTCATCATTACAGAACACTTTGCAATAATCCATTAGGAATTAATGTAGAGTGAGCTTTCCATCATCACTGAACAAACTGCTACACAGCTAGGATCCACGCCAAGCAGACAGGCTTTGAATTTTCTAACGAAGATTATACATTCCCTGCAAGCATATTGCCAGGACTTTCTATCCGCCTCCTCCTCACCACCTGCGAATTTTTTTATGTTTAGCCATTTCTCTGTAGTCTGGTAAGATTAATAAAACCCAGTGCTTCTGCGCTGCGCTACCGTTAATTCAGACATTTAGGATAAGATGGATCACAGAAAATGCAACATGGAGTAGTTACACTCCTGGATTGAAAACCAGTCCCTAGAGTGACTTCATGTATTTCTGAAGTCTTTCTTACTCTGATGTGAGTCAGACTGTCAAATAAACTTCTGCTGCCTCTTCTTAAATCTTGCTACTCCTCTATTTCTTCCAGTTAACAGTTTCGGACATATCCCTTCCTCCTCAGATCAAACGCAGCGAAGGGGGAGAGTGGGCCTGTGTAGGTTTCTCCCAGCAGCTGTCAGACCCAGCAGTGAAGTGCCTGGCTCTCACAGGTGTTTTAGGGCAGCAATAATTCAATCAGGCTCCTTACAATTCCGGAAATAATGTCTGGGTCTGAAATCCAAGCTCGCACCTAAACAGCTCCCTCGCCTGGCAATCGCGGGCTATTCCCTCTCCACCGGAGGTGGTGGTGGCTTTCCACGATCATCTGCCCAGCAACAGTTCGTCCCTTCCCATCCGCAGCAGCACTCTCGTGTAAGCATCTTGCCCTGAGATCAGCAGCAGGAACTTACAGTATGATTTGCAAGGCAAAAAAAAAAAAAAAGAAAAAAAAGAAAAGAAAAGCTGCTTCTTCAAAGCTTAAAACTCCTTCAGATGTCTGACATTGGGCCCCCACACTGACAGCATCACGCGGGATGTAACTTTTAAGCCGTTTAAGCCAGACGTGGTTTTGTTTTACAAAGGCAGCGCGCAGTCTATTATTAATCTTTTGCATGAGAGACATGGCAGTTTCCCCGCTGTTACGCCAGACAATATGGTTTGATTGCTTCTGCCTCCTGTCACGGCTCCAACTGGAAATGTGTAATACGAAATGAAGTGCGGCAAAACAGACAGGGCCGGGCTGAGGTCGTTAAAACAATACTGGGGTAATTAAGGGTCGGTATCTACACTAGAAATAAAATAAGCCCACCGTTTGGATGGTTGGATTAACACTGCAGGATCGTAAGGCTACCCATGGCACATACTCTGTACAAAGCAGAAGGACAAAAATCATCTTAAAACTGGAAAGTTTGGCACTAAATGTTGCTTACCGGGAATATTTAATTTACTTAAAGGTTTTCAGGAAAGATCTCCTCCAAGCAGAAAGAGGAATAGAAAATGGTTCTTGCAGCAGCTACGGCAGCAAGTTATATAGTGAGAGGCCACTCTGATTTTTGGCTAGCATGTACCGCATCGTTATTATGCGCTTAGACCCGTGGCAAATACAGCAATAACAAAGGAGACTGAATGCCAGTGGCAGAAAAAAACTAGCAGCAACCGACTACATAAAACATGAGGAATTCCTCCTGCGCATGCCACATTTTATTTATTTTTTTAAAAAGCCAAAAGCTCCTTCTTTCCCTGCACCAAAAAATGATGAAGTGCTGCCTAGAAGAGCAGTGTTGAACCAGGAATTGCTCTTATTAATGCTATATCATGCAACTTCAAAAAGCAACCTGCTTTGCTCCAGAAGGTGCCAAAATCCAAGCAATGGAGAGAAGTTTACTGCTGGGTGTCTGATCCATAACTTCCCTTCTTTTGCATCTCTTTTAGAGATTACATTTGCCCTCAGCACCCTGTAACCTTAGGAGGATCCTTCCCTCCTGTGTCCAGCTGCACTTCTTTGACTATCAAAGAGAGTCGTTAATTCCTGAGTCTTTAATTCTATATTTACAAAGTAATGATCCCTCTCCTTTCGAGAAGAAATACAGTCCGTGCACAACTGTTAAGTCACACCTGTAGCTGTGCAGTCTGTGCAGTGAATGTGGGAAAAGGACGGAAACATACATTCCCATTGGCTTCAGATGGGATATATGACCAAGAAGGAAACTGAATCTCCTTCAAAAAGATCAAGGAAAAATGAATGAAACAATTCCAGAAGATACATCGCCTCTCTTTCTTTTCCCTCCTGCTAATCATGCCTTGTCTTGTACGCAGTTATCACCTCTTTTCGAGGAGGGAGATATTCACGCAGTGCAGCCTCACTCAAACTGAGAGGATTCGTACTTTATTTCCCAAAGTGAATGTATCAATTGAACCAGCTCGTCAGCTGGAAATTACTGTGCATGAGCCAACCCCAGCTTTCAGCGTTGTCAACTGAATGATGCACATTGCTGACAGGCTCAACAAAACAGGCCATTTCACAGTCATGAGCTGCGAAGTGACTGAGCCGATGCAGATTTCCAGCCGTATCTTTCCCTGAAGAGCTACTGCTTCCCATTCCCCCTGTGACACAGCAAGTGTTAGGGATGCTCGACCCTCATTCCTTCCGCCTGAAAAAAAAAAAATAAATACAAAAAATACTGCAGTGATTACCTCTAAATAACGATTAACACCAGAGGAAAGCATATTAGTATCAGCAGTGGTCTTGTGACTAGTGTACTACTGGGAGGCTGCTTAGATGAGGTTCAAGGCTCAGCTCTGCTGGGCCTGCTGGATGCTCCTGATAAGTATTTAACCTAACAGCTCACTGATAAGGATGCGAGTCTGAATGCAGGCCAGGACACAAGTGGCCCAGTTGCTTCTTTTGCCTTAAAGGTTTAAGCTTGTTTTCCCATTAAAGTGCTATAATATCCAAGTTACAGAGCACTCCGAATGTCTCTCTGGGCTACCTTTGCTGAAGCTGTTCCACTCTGTGTAGAATGATTAATATTCACAGGGTCCTGAGAAAGTATGGCCTGTAATTGAGTGATTAAGGTAGGAATCTGGAGAGGGGTTGGAGTTTCTTGTCTGTTTTCCATGGATTAGATGAGTTTTGATTTACTAGGTATGTGATTGAAAATTTAAAATGAATGTTAGGCAGGCAATGCACAATGACACAGACTTAAATTTGGTCCTAACAGTGCTCAGAGATGAACTGCCGTGGTAACGGAGCATCTTTACCACTCACTTCTCCAAAGTCTATCACGATCGGATCCTGGCACCCTCTGAAGCAACTTCAAACCGTGATCAAGTGCATTACTCCAGGGTAATCCATATTTTTGTAGGATTAAATGCAAGCACACAGGTGTAGTGCAGTGGAGTGACTTCCTCTAACTACAACTAGAGGAGAAGAGCCAGGCTACACGCTCCTTGGATGCACAGAGGGTTGTTCAAACATTTAAATCAGCTCCCACTACATTGCTGGGCAACCAGGCAGGATATGGGAAGCTTCAGTAGGTCCCTAAGATGAAGTGAAGCCCAATTCCAGTTGTTGTGGTGGTTGTTTTTTTTTTATGATCTTGACACATAACAGGAAAAATGATTCAATCTTCAGAAATTAGTAGAAGATGCCCGTTGATTTCGGAGGGTCACAGAAATTACTCACTCCAAAGCAGCAGCCTTCACCTTTAAGAATCAGTGACAAACTAGACCAGTCACGCTTTGCAATCTAAGTAATTTCATTTGGAAAGCTCAATTTCTACAGAAGTGGGGATTTGATGTGAAACTATGCATTTCAAAACAATTTCTATTAGGAAATAGTGAAAATCTTCCGCTTTCAGTATGCGCCAAATGAGAAATGATTAACTTCAAAAACTGTTTGCCATTTAGTGATGAAGCTCACATAAAAGAAATTAAAACGGGAAGAAAATATTTGGAACAGGTTAAGGTAAAACATGAGAACTCATCTAAAATTAATTTATTTTTATTTAACAATTTAACAGAGACAGTTCTCATCCCACTCATCTCCCTGCCCCTCAAAAAAAAAGGTGAAGAAGCTTTTCTCCCACTTGGAAGAAGGAAAACTTCTGTCCCATTGGGAATAAGAAGAGCTTATTTCAAGATTTTCACAGACTGAAAAAAAAACCATTTCCCAGCCACCTCCACCAAATAGACTGTAAATACAGTTTGCAGATCTCGCATCTGTTTTTTGTTTACAATGATGGTAAGATATCTGTATAGGTAACTCAGGTTTTCCATGACAACAGTGTGTACTTCTACATTTCTAGCTAGTGGTGGTTCTTGAAAACACAAGAATAAGAGAATACAGAAAAAGAACCTTAGAGAAAAAACAGCAAGAATCTAAAGAAGCAGAATTAGGTAATGCATAGAGTAGCTGAGCTTGTTCAAGTAGGTAATTGTATTAGTATTGACTCAGTGTAACCATCTCTCTTTCATAAACGAATGCTTTGCATGACTGGTTTTCTGTAAGTACAAACACATTGGATTTTTTCTTGTTATTGAATTTTGTAGGAAAAAAACCCCAGCTACATAGATGGAGGTGAAGACAACTAATCCCTAATATTTTATGAGAGGAAGCATGAAACATACGTAGCAGCGAATCCAAATGTAACTAGAGATTACTCGAACTGCCACGGTGCATAATCATGCTTATCTCCACTGGAAAAAGATCTGGAACCAGAACTCCCAGTCTACGCCATTGGGAACGTACAATTTGCAACACACCCCCCCTCCGACGGTGAGCTTCCACGTGGGTCCAGTTTCACAACAGAATTTCATGCCCACTTTGGGAGATTGCTCCTGTAGTCCCCACTCGTGCTGAGTGGCACCTGCTCGTGCAAGTTATTAGACTGAAGGAGAAGAGGGTAAGAGGATCTCCCCCCCCTTCACTTCTTGCAAGAAAAGTACAATATATATCTTTGCATTATAAATATAAAACCTTCAGGGGAAAAAAAAAAAGAAAGGCTATGAACTTGGCCTCTGGGATCCACAGCAATGAAGTGATGAGAACTTCCACAGATATAATATTAGATATTATACCCACGGATACAATGTGGAGAAAGACTTTGGAATTGAGCCCAGAAAGAACTGCTGATACAAGACAGAGGTCCTTATGCTTCTCTTAAAATCTCGAAGTCTGATATTAATAAATAAAAAGGTTTGCAGGCTGGAATTAAACTTGCACAATTTTATGAGGGACAGATCTTTACTGCCTAGTTCAATTTGCATGAGAATATTACCCTCAGACTCTGCCCAAGCTTTTGAGAAATGTGCTAGTTGGAAAAGTCTTTTCAGTCAAATGACAAACTTCTTTTCAGCAGCAGGTAAACAGGAAATGAGCATTCTCTTTTTTATCATGTTATATATGAAAATGTCTTACAGGGATATCATTAGTGATATTACTGCAACCACCTGATCTACAGTCAGAATCTCCTCCACCCAACAGTAAGCACAATCCCTCACAGAATCACATGGGGTTGGAAGGGACCTCTGGAGATCATCTAGTCCAACGCCCCTGCCAAAGCAGGTCCACCTAGAGCAGGTTGCACAGGAACGTGTCCAGGTAGGTTTTGAATGTCTCCAGAGCCGGAGACTCCACCACCTCCCTGGGCAGCCTCTGCCAGCGCTCTGCCACCCTCAAAGTAAAGAAGTTCCTCCTCATATTGAGGTGGAATTTCTTATATCCAAGTTTATGCCCATTTCTTCTTGTCCTGTCCCTGGGCACCACTGAAAAAAGACCGGCCCCATCCCCTTGACACTCTCCCTTTAAGTACTTATAGGCATTGATCAGATCCCCTCCCAGTCTCCTCTTCTCCAGACTAAAAAGGCCCAAGTCCCTCAGACTTTCCTCTTAAGACAGATGCTCCAGGCCCCTAATCATCTTTGTAGCCCTCTGTAGTCCTCAACCCCTCCCATCTGACATAAACACATACGTCCACTTTACAGTCCAAGCCTGATTGACCTCTCTTCTTAGGCCCAAAGCTGGCTGGGGAACCAGACATCCCAGCCAGCCAGTCTGGCATCTTCACCCTCTCTAGCCACCAGTCCATGCAATCCAGCATCTCACATTTAATGGTTTTGGTGGAGGAAAAGATAAATAAAAGTACATCTGTCCAGTTCTGCCCAGGCAAGTGAGGGGGCAAGGAAGAGAAAACTCCCTAAGCAAGGCCAGCAACACAATTCTGCTCACTATGCCATGACCCAAGAATTTCACTGAATTTCACTGAATTTTTTAGAGTTGGAAGGGACCATAGAGATCATCTAGTCCAACTCCCCTGCTAAAGCAGGATTGCCTAGAGCATGTTAGAGCATGTTACTCAGGACTGCATCCAGGCGGGTCTTGAACATCTCCAAAGAAGGGGACTCCACAACCTCCCTGGGCAGCCTGTTCCAGGGCTCCGTCACCCTCACCGTGAAGAAGTTTTTTCTCATATTTGAGTGGAACCTCTTATGTTCCAACTTGTGCCCATTGCCCCTCGTCCTCTCACTGGCAACCACTGAAAAGAGTCTGGCTCCCTTCAACCCACCCTTGAGATACTTATAGGCATTGATAAGGTCTCCCCTCAGCCTTCTCTTCTCCAGACTAAATAGTCCCAGCTCTCTCAGTCTTTCTTCATAAGGGAGATGCTCCAATCCTTGATTCATCTTTGTTGCCCTTCGCTGGACTCTTTCCAGTAGTTCCCTGTCCCTCTTGAACTGGGGAGCCCAGAACTGGACACGGTATTCCAGTTGTGGCCTTACCAGTGCAGAGTAGAGGGGGAGAATGACCTCCCTTGACCTGCTGGCCACACTCTTCCCTATACAGCCCAGGATTCCGTTGGCCCTCCTGGCCACAAGAGCACACTGCTTGCTCATTGTCATTTTGCTGTCCACCAGGACCAAAGAAAGCATTTCCTCACCAGAAGTGAGGAAATGCTTTACAGATTCATAGTTCCCGAGACCAAAAGGAACTGCAATGTCTCCAGCCCATAACCTCAGCACATGGGCTGTAAATTCCAGATTATTCATGCATATTTTGTAAAAAAGGATATTAAGTCCTATTTTTAAAAAAGCCTAAGTTATAATGATCTACCACCTCCTTGTTAAGGCACCCTACTGTTTAGCTATTCTCACAGAGACCATTTTATTTCTAGGTTGAATCTATCCCACTCTGACTTAAAGCTTTTGGATTTTGCAACGTCATCAAATGTGAAGGCCCATCACAAAAAACTGTAGTGACATCTATGTCAAAAAAGCACAGGACCCATCTCTCTGCTAAATACGCTAAGCACAAAGCTGGACAATACTGCTATGTGATCTTTGAATGTTATCTGGAGATAGCTACACTCCCTTTAATGATGTTATTTTCCTTCCCCAGTCACTGTAAGGTGACCATCAGGGAAGCAGGAGGAAGCAGAAGGCTCCATTATGTGCCAGAAAAAATTAAAGGACGTGCTGTAAACAGTATCTATGTGCCAAATGCCACTGGATCTTTCAACAGATCATTGAGCAGTCAACAGCTCCAGTCTGGAATTAGGCTGATTGTTTAGAGAAAAAGCCCTCAACCGAATGAGCCATTTGGGTATCTGGCTGCTGTGATTTAGGAAAAATAGAAAAGAGCTCACAGCATTACTATGTTTATATGCATAAGGGAGGCAACTGATCTGCTGAAAGTCATGGAATTGCACATTAACCTTTAAAACTAAACGCTTTTTACACTTAAGTTTCTCCAAAACATTTTGTCCTCTAACACTGAAGATAACAAGTAGTTGATGGTTGGTGTGAGAATCCCAAAGGAAGTGACAGTAGGTGTTTGCCAGTTAAGGATATTTTTATGTCAAGAAGAAAAACCAGAAAATGTCAAACTACACCTAAAAGTAACTACAAATGTGTCAGCTAATAGAATTAATTTCACCTGATTCTTTAAAAGTCTTCACTCTTCCTGTAAATAGTCAGCTTCCTTCAATTCCTAAAAGATCAATAGGAGTCAAAAGCATTTAGTAACTTGCAGGAAGTTGCTCAGCACTACACCATGGTGTTTGTAGTGCAGATTTTGAAAGTCTGGCTGGTATGACAGCTTCTTCAGGAAGAAAGACATCTTGAAGCAAGGAAAATCTTTTCTCGAGCACACGTCTTCAGGGATTCACCGTAAGTCACGTAACTGCTAATATATTTATGATGATTGAATGTGAAAATGTCATAGGTAGACATCAACTTTCAAAACAGTTGTGCTTTAGAGAGCTGCAGGTGTTGCTTTTGTAAATTTCCTATAGTTCAGTGTCAAAAGAGGAGACGGCATGAAAAATTATAAGCAGATCTACTAAAGCATTTATATCAATAGTCTGTACCGAAGAAAGCTTCGTCAACGTCTGTGACTTATCTTTCCACTTCTGTAAAACATGGTACGGATGTAACTGTCTAATCTGACTTTTAGTCACAATATTTAGCCACCTGAATGATAAAGTATAATGTAACACTATACATTTCTCCTCATTCAGTCTTTTTCAGCTTTGGAACCGTGAGCCTTTGAAAGCAGATGACATGCTCAATTATTATCAAGTAAATTTTTTATCTATCATTTGATCACTTGTGACAGCGAATGAAATGTAAAAAGACTGAATGTGCACTACAGAATTAGCCTGCAAAATATAATAGCTATTGTAGTGTACCCAACATACAAAATGTAAATTATCTGTCAGAAGTTTCTGAATAATATTTTTATGCTTTTCAGATAAGATCAGTCAAAGTTCTGGTGACATCACATATCTACAATATCTTTCAGAATATTACACATCCTGTCCTGCTGAAAAAGGAAATGTGAAGTCAAAGAGTCCCGCTGTAATCTAGAGTTCTAGGGAAACGGGGTAGTGTCTTAGTATGTTTTAGTCTTCGCTTCAAACGTTCATAGATCAGAATTTCTGCTTTTGTAAATCAATATAATTTCACTGACTTCAATGGAGCTGTGCCAAGTCAACAGCAGGAGATGAACCCAGTTCTTTGTTTTCTATCCCAATTCACATTTTCTTCTAAAGTTTATTTTAGGCTCTACACCGAGCAAACGGTTGTGATTGTGAAACTGTTATCCAGAGTTCAGCAGAAAAGAGTTGTGCAGGATGGTGACAGTGCAAACCCCCTCTTTTACCTTGTCAATATGGACCGGTTTTCTGTTTGAAAAACTTATCCCGTAGTTTGTAAAGTCAGAAGAAAGCACTGTGATGGTTTGCTCTGACTTTCTGTACGTATAGATGTCATCCCAACTTCTGGGCTCAATTCTTGTGTGAACTGCAGCAATTTTTTTAGAAAAGCATCCTGTTTCAATTTAGACATCACCAGTATTGACACTTCTTAAGTCATACCAGATGTAGATTACTCTATTTGCTTGCATGTTTTTAATCTCATTCTTAGTGTGAATATGTTGAGCTCTAACTTTCACCAGGGATGCTGAAGTGTCTGTACCCAAAGTCTTGTCCCCCACACACATACTTCCAGTTTCACAGCTGATTCGCTCCTTAAAGCATCTCTTTGATACACTCATTCTCCTGCAGTTAGATTGAGCTCCAGAGGCCTCCTCTCCAGAAGAGAAAGATATGACAGTCTCTGGGACAGCTCAGTGAGTAAGATCTATCATGAAGTCATCTCTGAGAGCACAGACTGAGAAACAGGTGGATTTCTCATTTTTCAGAGACTCCCAAACTACTTTCAGACGGTAATAACTAACGGTCACGTGTTCTGAGGCAGCTGCTGAGCTAGAAAAAGAGGCATTCATTATCCATCACCTCAGGTACCATTGTTACCAGCACAAAAAAATTCTGGGCCTTATCTTTCAGTACTGAAATTACTCAGAGCTTGTCTCTGACTTCACCGGCAACAGAGAAGTCTCATAAGGTGGATTTCATCTCACCCAGCTTTAAATGCTTATATCTGATCTACTTCTTAACTACTTTTTCTAGTCTGTGAACATAAATACGTACTTCCATGGCACACCCCTCCCATCCAAAACTTGACAGATGAATATCACCTAGCTTGAACGTTTCAGGCAACTGTAAGGGAGATTTCCATGCTAAATCTCTTCATTTGACATGAGAGAAAGAAGACTCTGCCCAGGTTTGAGGTGGAATAAAACCAATTTTCTTTTTAGTAATTTTACTTTGCAGTGAAGTCTCTTCTAACTAACTGCACCCTCTGAAATGAACCTTAACCACACTCTGATGACACGATTCAGGGGAGGTCCCACAGGAGCACAGTATGAACAGAGCATAAGGAAAACAAGAGCCCAGAGTAAATCTGAAGAAAGCGTGGAACTGAAATCAGAGAAAGGAAAAGGCGTTCTTGAAAGGTAAAGACGCCAGCAAAACCCAGAGGTGGAACTGCACAGAGGTGGGAAGGATTTGTTGTTAAGAGCCCTGTGGCTCTGGCACCCTTTGGAGAAGTTCAGAACTGCTGGAGCCTGTGAAAATCACAAATCCTAAGAGCCTTGGCAAACAACATTTGTTTCTTATTGTCAGGAAATATTTTGCCAGTTGGGAAAGATATCATCTGGAAGGTTTTGCCACTCTAAGTCCTCAGAAAAGGAAAAAATCCTCCAGGGAAAGGCCCTTGTATCATATACATATATGCATCCACACAATCACATTTTGTATTTGAACTTGTAACTACTACCACAGTTACTGCACTTCCATTACTGTTTATGTGTGATTTTCTTCTCTTTCTCTCTGTACACACACATATGTAAAAACATATGTATTTATTAGAAGACTAAGCTGCTACTGTCACAGAAGTAGGACACCACAAAAGGAAAAAAATACTGAATTCGGTCATAGCATTTCCCATCCTTTTACAGTACTACATAAAAAAAAAACCCTATAAATTCTGAGCAGGTTTAAGGGGAGATTACTGCACACTCATAGCTCAACCTGAAAATAAATTTTTCCCAGATTAAAAATAAAATAATAAAGATTATATTATAATCCTGGCAGAAGATTTTTTACATCTGCATCCAAAGGACGTGCAGGTTTATTGAGGGACTGTGCAATGTCTTAAAATGTGAACCGAACCTTTTACTGAGTTGTACTGCAGACTCTGCTGCTGCAATCAATACTCCAAACAGCCCTATTTTTCTTGGACAAAAAAACATACATATATCTGACATTTGAGGAAGCCAGGTGAATAAATCAATAGCTACACAAAAATGCACTTAATCATATCTATTCCGGACAGAGGCAGATTGGAAAATCCTATATGGCCCAGGTATTGCTTTCTGCTTAAAGCTTAGGAATGAATCTGTGTTTCCTAAATGGCAATGTCCTGTTGCTAGAGCCTTGCTGAAGCCAGAGTGATTACAGCAGCAATTAACTATGTGCCAGCCAGCATTAGATAGATCTACTGCTCAAACTTAAGTTCAGGTATAGTTTGTTGTTAGAGTACTCTAGCATAAATACATAACTTAATAACCAACAAATTACATACTTTATAAGTGTAACAGCTTTACTGGAATATGTAGCAAAGATTCACACATTCACTTTAACCTTAAATCTACTGGGCTGCATTTTCTTACCTAGAATCAGCCCAAGGAGGAATTCAATACAGACACATGCTTTATCTTTTCTTAATGGTTTTAAGCAGTGGCCATTATTGCACACCTCTCATGGCGTTGCAGGTGATCATTAAACACACATAATAGCCCTACTAAATGAGTATAGATAACTCTCATGCACAGAAGAGCTGCTATGCTTAAAGGTGCTCTTTTACTTGACATGACTTCATAAAGCCCTTTGAGATAACCACAGTGCGAGAGATGTTTTAGAAAAACACAATTTTATTTCTTCTCTGCTTTAGCCCTAAGCAGTTCAGCGTTATTTGAACATCAGCAGCAGCACTTCTTTACAACTTCAAAGTCAGATTCTAATCTGAAATTGGCAGTGCACCTCGAGATTAAAAATCTGCCCGGCACTGCAAGAAATGAATGTTTTCAGCAGCAAGAAGAGCAATAGGACGTAACAACATGACAGCCTAATATCACTCAATTAGAAGGTATGTTAAGGCTACACTAAGGTGCCTGACATGAATGCTCTTACAGAAAACACTTTAAGAAAGGCACGAGGAAAAGGATGACACCATTAAGCTTGGAAAGAGTTTTGTAGCTGTTATTAACCTGGAAGCAGGGTGAGATTCCTCCCAACTGACCTTTTCAGCGAAAACCTCCGTGTCAGCTGCTCTGCAACTGTGAAGCCCAGCTGATGTCTTTTGTTTTCAAAATGTGTAATCCTGAAAAGAAGAAGATGCAAATATATGTCTGAGGTCTCATTTTTATCAGCTACAGCTACTGTCTCTTGAGGAACATGGTAACAGGTCTCTTCTCCTCGGTAAGAAAGAAGATGTGTGGTGGAGCCAGCCCAAACCATGGAGACTGGGAAGCGGCTACAGGTGTTTCGGGGTCCTGCTGGTACAGAGGAAACAGCAGTTCAGGCTGGGTGTGATGGGGTTCCTCAGCAAAGTCAGTCCTCTCGCTGTCGCCACTCAACCCCTGTTCCTGGAGGATGTGGTGACCGCACTCCATTTTGATTTTAGGCCTATTATTGCAGTGCTTCCATCCCGCTGATACACAAGAAGGCAACTGTTGTTGTGATTCCACCCACTTTGGCATTCTCCTTTCTAATTGACTGATAAAGGCATCATCACATGACTTCTGAGTAACGCCTTCTGCGTGGCAGCGTCTGAGATTTCCACACTCCCTTCTTGTCCTGGTTTGAGCGATACGGGAGTAACTTCTCTTCTAATCCTTGGGAAAACTGTACTTTTAGGAGATTCTAATGTCTGAATTTGTGAAAATATTTACTTGACAGCCAGCCATGGTATGCAGGTTTCAAGGTTTCAGTAGTCCTCAGCCAGGAGGCGGAACGAGGAAGACAAAGACCTGGGCCTTTGACCCAAGGTGGCCAACAGGGTTATTTCATACCAAGAACATCACATTCAGTATAAATTAGGAAGTTTGCTGACGAGTTCTCTCTCTTCTGTGATGGCTGCGATCCTGAGAACTCCTTGTCCTGGTGCTGGTCCCCTGAGCCCTTCCTCCTGAAGCCCCAGCACTGTCCTGTCCCATTTGCTGTCCCCTCTGGCAACGCAGCTTCCTGCTGAGAGAATGGGTTGGGCTCGTGTATTTTATACCGGTATCGAGATCAATATTGGTTCTTTAGTATTATTAATGTTAATTATGTAGTCGTATTCTATTAAATCTGTTTATATTTCAGCCCTCGGGTTTCTTTATTTTTTTCCGATTCCCCCTCCCGGCTGGGGAAGGGTTCACCGGGTGAGAGAATAATCGTCTGCACGACGATAAATTCGTTGTGGGTTTTTCAAACCGCAACACCTCCCCGAGCCCCTCCGCCGCACCTGTCCCGCACGGCCGGCGGGACGGCACCCGAGGGCGGGGAGGATCGGGTGTAACTCACCCACCTTCACACCCAGACGGGGCTTCCCTTCAGGCGGCCATTGCCCGACCACCCGCCCGCCCTGGCGGGGGGGCTGAGGGGCGGCGGCGACTTACTCCCGGCGCTTCCGTCCCTCAGCTCCCCGTCCTGGCCGCGGGGGTCCCCTCACCTTCCCGCCCTCACGGCGGAGCTCCCTTCAGCGCCACGCTCCTACTCCCTCACGGGGGAGCTCCCCTCAGCGCCCCGCGCCTCGTCCCTCACCTTCCCGCCCTCACAGCAGAGCTCCCCTCAGCGCCCCGCTCCTACTCCCTCACGGCGGAGCTCCCCTCAGTTTCCCGCCCTGGCGGCGGAGCCCCCCTCAGCGCCCCTGGCCGCCACAGCAGCGGGGCGGGCCACCTCCCCTCGGCGGCGGCAGCGCAGCCGCGGCCGGGGTTGGGGGGGGGAACGGGTGGCGAGGCTCGGGG
>VXAK01024631.1:66003-120443 GCA_013399435.1 Arenaria interpres | reverse complement strand
TATTAGTGGTAAAATTTAATTCAATGTATTTTTATTATTTTCTTTATTCAGTTGTTGGTTTTAATGCTCTTAAGTTCAGATCCAATGCAAATGAATTCCGTTTCCAAGTCACACATATTTCTTGTACTTTTAGAAGTGATATATTGTGATAAATTATTGAGTGAAGAGTAGAAAATATACAGTTTGGAAATCCTATTTAGAATTCTGTCTTTAGGTAATCACCTTTCATAAAAATGTCAATGAAACCACATCACTGTAAAGTGAAAATTGTTCTCTAGTAACTTATAGCTGTAAAACACCAATTTAATCGTTTTCATTCACAGCACTATATCTTAAAGGATGGGCCTCTGATAAAAACATAGCTTAAAAAAAAGCCCCAAAAATACTTTGTCTTGCCATGTAGTATAGTATATAAAATGAATACCATTGACATTAGAAGGTAGAAAATCACCACTTTAAAATAGAAAATAACTCCAAACTATTGTGCAAGATAATGAAACTAGAACATTTAGGAATACAGGAATATGAATATCCCTTGTAAATTATCACTGTTAGACCTATTTTGCAAAGTACAAAGGTTTCTGTCAACATCTGTAGGGGTAAAATTTAATTAAATTTGTCTTGAAAGAGGTGTCTGCATTGTCTATGCTTTTTTTAGATTTGCCAATGTCCACTTTGTTATAATGAGAAATAAGCTTATTATGGTTGTAAACTGCAAATTAAATATATACAAAATTAGATAATGTCATAGTCGTGTATTAGCTCGTCTTGAGGTTACACATTAGGTATTTCTCTTTGAAATGTAACCTACCTATATTGTTAACGTTTGGAAGCTATATATCTTTTTCAAGAACAATCAGTTTCTATTAGGTTTCTTTTGATTATGAAACAGGTCACCTTGCATTCTTAACTTTTTACTTTGCATCTATGGACACTGATACCTTTAAATTATCATGAAGGCACTGGAAAAAAACTCAGTAGTTTAAATAGGGGCTTGAAAGACATCAGGAGAGGAAAAAAATGTACATCTGTTAAAAAAAAAAAAAAAGAAAAAAAAGAAAAAAAAAAGAATTATAATAGAGGAGCTCTCTGGTCTCTGACCGTTGCAAATTTTCCTATGTGCTCATATAAATCACGGAGAAAGGAAGAAAGAAAAACTACAACCAAAGAAAAATCCCCATTATATCACATGCACATCTTTGCTTTTTTTCCTTTTTCAAAGTAGGCTTAGAAAGAACAAAGGGCTTAGAACTCTTCAACGATATTATGTCAGGGAAGTACTGTACTTGGGGTTCCATTTTGTCACCTCAAAGAGGATTTAATTCAGCTGCCAGAAAGTGCTTTTTAGTTTGTAGACAGAGTATGAACAGGAAGAATTCTGTTTGTTCTTTAAAAATAGTCCAAACATTCCAGTCTTTGTGAAAAATTCTCGAAGCTTAAATAGGAAATAAATTCAAAGTCAAATTCCCTATTAAGTTAACCATGATGCTTGTTTTTTATTCCTCATAGAACAGTATATCATTGTTCTACTGAGGCTAAAAATAAGCAATTATAAAAATGAATGCTCAGTCTATAGAAGTTTTTGATTTTACCTGAAAGTCAAACAGGTCTTAAGGTTATACAAGGTCACTTATTATTCTAATTTTTTTTTTTTTTTTTTAAACTGGTGCCATTATTTTTTGATCTAGCTTAGGCTTACGTTACCTGCCTAGGCTGTGAAAGACAGATAAAATACGAATTGGGCTGACCTGATAATACTTACTTCTTTTTTAAAACAGTGAGGCCATTATTTAAAATTAACACTTAACCAGACATTTTTGTCTCTCAATTAGTACAGAGGCATGAGGTACACTTGGCACAAGAGGTAGGACCATTGGTCTTAGGAAACAGCAATTTTATGTTTTTAAATCTCATTACTTTTATATTTATGCTATCAGGAACTGTTTATGTTTCACTCCATAAGCACATTTTTTATTTGCATTGAATATTCTATGGTAAAACATATAGGGTGAGTGAAGGACTCATCAACCTGCATGTACTTTCCTCATGATCAAAAAATAAAAATTTCACACTTGCTGAGATGATGACACTACCATTAACATATGAGATGTTCTCATAAATAAGTATAGCTCTTAAAAACACAGCTGCTGAGTGTATCGCCTGTTGTGTGTTGGACACTGAGAGGTCTGAATGAGCATGACCAATCCCACTGAGAACTGAGGGGCTTCCTCCATGAAACTTCTCCATATCTGCTCCCTGTACTGATGGAACAACCTCTTCCGAAGGAAACATGGCTGCCAACATCAACTTTGTGTCATCTTTCCTTTGGGCACTGGGGAAATAAGACCCTGCTGGCATGCAATCCAGAACCTGTTGAGCAAGTCATCAGGTAGCAGGTAGTGCTTCGGGATCTCATCTTACCATACCTCATCTGTCACAAAGATCTGCCCTGGCAAGATCTGAATTTATAGATTTGATTTGTAAAAGCGTATAGTCATTTAAGATCAACACGACTTTTATTCCATTCCTTTCTTCTTCCCCCCTGCCCCCTCTTTTTGGCTTTTGTTTGTGAAACTGTTAGTTTTGTTATGTGATAACACAGAGCCAAAGAGTATCAAGACAAACATCTTTCCATAAGCCTTTTCTCTTTTATAATTTAGAGAAAGACAGTCTGTGATACTTTACAAAATAATGTCATGATGGCCAAGAACTCTTGCTTTGTTTTTGTACCTCCACCTTGGAAATGGTCAGGAAGGGAGAATTTGTTGTACAATCCTGCTAAGAGCTGTTATCGCTAGAGCTATACAAGTACTGTATATTTGGTTTTGTGAAGCAAGGCTAGATTTTAACCTGTTTCTTCCCTCTCTTTGTGTTTCAAAGTTTACTAAAAAAGACTTCAAGGAAAATAATATTTGAGGTGGATTTCACCTTCTATTTTATATCAGAACATATTTTGTTGTGCTTCTAGTGGAAAAATCTTTAAAGACCTTGGATCATCAGTTTGGTTTAGCAACACTTCACCATCAGTTATGACAAATACAACTGAGTTCTCATCATGAAAATGGTTGCTGGAAAACACGCTTTTATCTGTAAACTTGCAAATGGTATCTGTACATGAGATTGGTAAAACACAAACAATGTATTTTCTGTACTTAGTTTTCTATGATGTCATGTAGGCTTTTATTGTTACTACTGATGATGACAACATGTGAGGGTAAGATCACTCTAACATCCTGCTTTCAGTTAAGATAAAGGCTGAGCAACTGTTAACTTACCACATCACCAAGAATAGCTAATATGCAAGGAAGAGTTTATTAAACTTTGTTACACTGCAAGTTTTACCTGTTTTGGGGGGGCATTAAATATTTTCCTTATTTTTTCTGTCTCTGTATTTTTTGAATATGTTTCAATTGAAAAAATGTTGCACAAAATACAGATTTTCTCTTTCCTACATAGGAACTAGAAGCAGGCACCACGACCATCAGTGGTGACAAGGTAGGCGCCCATGTGGTAAGCAACAGTGCATTTACAACTTGGATTCAGTTGAACGAACATGTTAAAAAAGATTCTTCACTGGTGTAAATGGAATGTGGTTCCCACTGATGCTGACAGAAAATGCATCACCTAAGGACCCCACATCAGAATTATCTGAAATCCTACAGGGCAAACATTAAGAAATGACCCAGCACTTTCTTCATAATACAAGGAAAACTCTAATTCTAGGAATTCTTACTGTGCAGTGTCAGACTTGGAAAGATTAACATGCTTTCTATTGTGTTTATGTGCAGACTTAAAACATTACAATTTATTCCTCCTATTGGGGGATACACACATACAAGCACATACATTATAGATATAGATATATATAATATATATGTACATATTATTTCAAGTCCAGCTTTAATCCTAGGCCTGAAATAATATTGAGGTAAGGTTTTTACATAATTATATGCAAAATTAATGCACTATTCCATTAAGTTTACATTGGCTTAACCAAGAAATCTAGACCTCACTCTACTAATGTTGATGTAAAACAGAATAACTCCTTTGATTTACACCTGATAAGAGCCTGGTTCTATATCTCATTGTTGAATTTGTTGGGGGGAGGGGGGGTGTCCCTCCCAAAAGACAAAATTCTTGTTTGTTTGGTGTTCGTTTGGAGGGGCTTTTTAGCCTCTTGGCTGGGTGATACATTTCTGTTTATCAGCTACCTGCATCCCCTCAATGCATTCTGAGGCAAAAATCAAGGCATAAGAAAGTCCAATTTTAAATTCAATCAGTTCCCAAGTTGTTTGATGCAATGGTTTCCATTTCAACAGCTGCCTCTGTCTGCTTCACCCATACGAAGGAAACAGCTTCCTCTGGAGATCTGAAAATGTACAGTTGGCAGCTAAAATTCAATTTAAGTCTGGCCAGGTACAAGTTTATTGGCACTGGTCCCAGGTCTTGCGATTGACTTTTAACCCCCTCAGAGCTTTCCTTGTGTGCCTAATAGAGCTGTGTGCTGTGTGACAACTTCAGTGAAGTCCAACTGCTGCCTTTTATTGCTCTGTGTAGCAAAATATTTTGAGCTTATAAACCATCAACTCTGTATTCAAGTGGCATTTGTAAGGAGTCTTCCTATTAGTTATCCTCAGAAAAATAATAAGTGATATATGCTGTTTAAACAACAATCAACTCTTTTCTGAAAGATACACTGGAGAATACTGCTTACTTTCTCTTTGTATCCCTGTGTTTCATGTTCCCTAATGTCCAACTTTTTTGACTTTAAAAATCTTTTCCTTACTTTAGATATTATTTGCAGTACTTCCATTCACACTAATAATTGCTTACATATCTGAGCATTCAAAATGATTCACAGTAATGAGAGGTTAAACAGTTTGTCCCTTAAGAGAGGAAAAGGGTAGAAGGATTCTTTCTGTCCTTAGACATTGCTGTTCAGGTAACGAGTTCCTTTGATATTAATTTAATATATGAAGTATTAAAAAAAATTCCTTTACCGCAAGGTCCTTCCATATGTTAGGGCTCAACTTTATTTTTTGTGTCATTCAGCTAAAGCAACAGCAAATAAAATCAGATTATAAGCAAAACACCGACCTTCAAAAATTCAAACTGAAAGCACCACAGCGCAAACAGAATTTTTATATCTTCATTCCCTTGTCCTCCATCCTGTGCAGAATATTCAAAAATAAACATGTTATTGTAGCTCTGGGTGCTAGAAAGCAACCAGTCATCAGCTAAAAGCATATGTTAACTTGATTGGTAAGCAAAGGGGTTGGTCCGTGCATTGTCTGTGACAATAACCTTCTAGATTAAAGAGAAAAAATTGACATACTGAAAATCTTTAATGCTAACACACAGTGTTTAGTTCATCCTGTCACAGTAGGCAGTCAGCTAGCCACAGGTAATGGAAGCAATTTAAGCTCACAAAGGTATTTAAGCTGCCCAAACCCATCTCTGTCTAGAGAATTAGTCCCTACATCCACCACTATTCTGCAATGTAGAACAAGAAGGGAATAATGCAACAGGAAAAAGTTACTACCAGTAATTATTCATCAAAGCACTTCCTCTTCTCTCATCTGTGACTTACAGCTTGAGAACTGTCAGTTTTAAAGGTGGAAGAGAGGGGAAATCTGTTTTCCTAGGTAATGTTTACAGGTCTTTGCATCCTTACTTCCCACAGCACGGTACTATTACCCCGGTGATCTAGGGTATTTCATGAGATGAAAGAAAAGAGGGAAACTTGAGCAACTGAATTCCAGATCACTTGTTTTCAAGAAAACAGTGGGCACAAATGCATATAATATAAGTATCTGGGAATAAGTGTAATGAAAGAGGTGTTCATATTATTTTTTCACTGTGAAGATGAGGCCAAAGATTGAGGCCTTGGCTTTAAGATCAAACATAACTGAGTCAATTTGGATAAAACACAAGCATCAAAAGTTTATACTGTCATTCACTTTACCCATGTTTTTGTCTGAAATACCAGCAGAATCCAATCTCATTTTTTTCTTTCTTAACATTGCAAGATAATAAACTTTCTTAATTATGTCTAGCACTGCATAAGAAATGCAAGAGTGTCTCTAGGGTAGTTTAGTATAGCTGGTATGGGCTGACTAGAGCAAAAATCTAATTCTTTGGCCATCTCTGACTCATTTTCAGTGGGGCTGAGAGAATTCAGGTGTTTGTTATTTGATCTAAATTTTTGGGCACTTGTTTGGACCAAATATCCACATTTTCTGAAATTTAAAAATCTTTCCTGACAGAAGTAAATAGAAATAGAAATAGAAACAGTGGCTTGTTTGTTTTTAATCGGGAAACATGAAAAGGAACAAACATCAACTAGTTACACAATTAAGCTATTGAGAACTGGAAGAGTACATCTTACTGTCATAGGAACAATGGTGTAACTGAAACAAAGCTTAAGGATCTAGCAGAACCAGGTACGAAGGAGCACATAAACTTCTGTTAGAAAAAAAGGGAGATGGAGTTAGAGAGGAGCTAAGTAAGATTTAACCGTTTATATAAACAAACACCTATCTCTTGTGTTGCTTGAGGTTAATTTCTCATTACTCAAGATTTAGTAAACCTCTTTGTGCAATGTTTCACCACAGTGTTTTCATTCACACAATCTGCAACACAAAAAATTATACCAGTATTTTATAACCTCAGAAATATTATTTTCTCTTCTTGGTCTTTTGCTTTTTATAAGCATTTGTGAACAAACTTCACATTTAGAAAATGGGAATGGCTAGCCAAGGTTGTGACTGATGCAAACTAGATTCAATTGAGCTAATTTGCTAAAGTTGTCCTTCAAGATAATTGAAACATGGCACCTTGAGCAGTGGTGAGGCCATATCTACTGGCCCATTTTGGAAATGGAACGCTGTTTGTATCACAGTTGTTCTTAGATAATGTGTGCAATAATCTATGAAGAGCAGCTAGATAGTCCCTGTGAGTGACCCTTTTTGTACTTTCATTCAAATAAATACTTCAAATAAATTCAAATAATAAGCCTTAAAGATTGTTTTCTTCAGCCATTCATCAATATTTTACTGTATGCAAAAAAGTCAATACTGATCCAGTGATTTCTACAGATATATACCAGGTAATTTTCCCAGATAAAACAATATCATAGTAGTGTTAAAGGGCATGTTGATGTAGATGGTCTGGAACATGCATGTGGGTTCTATTTACAATAATGTAAGTTAGGTAAATCATCATTGTTGGGTTGAGAAAGGTATGAGTAAACATGCTAGTGTATGTTGGTCAAGTCTCATTCCAGACTTTTGGAGACTAACAGGAGAAAGAAGAAATTTAGCCAAAAGAGGAATTATGTGGTAGAAAATTAGAAAGGTTTTGAAACCATGCAGTTCTGATCTATTGACAAACAGGCTGTGAGATATGATCTACTTAATAATTTTAATAACAAACGGTCTTACTGGAATACTAGTGGCAAACTTTCACTGATTGAGGAAAACTGTTTGGAGGTACAAAAGATGTTGCATGTTCCAGGTAGAAATGTCATTGAAGAAATGAGGACAATTATTGTGTGTTTCATGGGTTGGATGAAAGACGTAGGTTGGTTCACAGATTAGTGTCTTTTACTGCCAGAATTTGTATTACAGTAATCTCCAAAGACCCTGTTCAAAGCACAACTATGCGGGGAGAAAGAGGTGAAGAACCATTCCCCAGGCAGACAAGTAGTGACAAGGGCTAGGATTGACATTGCCCAGTTTTCAGTGACCCATTTGCCGGACCTTTGTTCCACTTGTTATAAGTTTCTGTGAAACTATATTCCTTTGCATAGTGGGCTTGTTTCCAAAAGAGAAACTGGGTATATGTGGTATACCACGTGTTATGCAGAGACTTTCTCTGGCAATATTCTGCTTAGATAAAAATTACCAAATGCTTTAGTTACAACAATTTCTAATAGTGTTGATAATTGTATTGCTCACAAGAACTTAACTATGGCACTGCACAGTACAACACAGTGAAATTTATTCATAAAAGTAGTTCTAGTTTCCCTTTGATTACCATTGTCTTCAAAAGCAAAGATTTCATGTTGTTCTAAAACATCAACAGTAAATATTGTACTATTGAACTCAACTCACTGTGATTAAAGAGATTGCTATCATTGAGAAGAACAGTCATCTCTCTTAAACTTCACCAAAAATAATGACAAGCCCTTGATCTCTTTTGCCCAGTGATATAGCCTGTGGGAATAAACAGAGTTAACTTTGTTGAGAACAGGGAATACGGTGTATTAATTCGGACTGGGTTCTGAATTAGGTTTGTGGTTGGATAGCTTTTTAAAATTTGGATACAACTAATTGCTACACTGCCTATTATTTCCATGAAAATCTTGTGGTCTCAACCTTACCTCCCAAAGAGGTTGTATCTAGCTGTTCGCTTGAGTTACCTACAGAGTGACAAGAGATGTATAAAATGTAAGAAAATATAAAGGTTGTAACACAGGCTATCACAGGCCATGTCTTTCATGTCACCTGAAGGTTTTTTAATTGTGCAAAACATTACCTGAAATAACATTTTTTTCTGCACTGAATTTCCAGAGAATGTTCTTGTTTACTGAGGTTAAACTTGTTTTGCAGTCCAGTGAAGTATAATGGCTTGCAATTTTTCCTTGCTTACCATTTCTACAGGGTATCCTGCCTCAGTGAGTCCTGTGGAAGCTTACCAACCAGTACCACAGAATCACAAAATCTTCTAGGTTGGAAGGGACCTTAAAGATCATCTTGTCCAACTGTCAACCTAATTTTGACAAAAATAAACACCCACACAATAAACAAAAAACAACATCATCACTAAACCATATCTCCCAGCACCACATCAACCCGTCTTTTAAACACCTCCAGCGATGGTGCCTCAACCACCTCCCTGGGCAACCCATTCCAAAGTCTGATAACCCTTTAGGTGAAAAAATTCTTCCTAATGTTCAGCCTGAACCTCCCCTGGCATAACTTGAGGCCATTTCCTCTAGTCCTGTCACCTGTGACTTGGGAGAAGAGATCAACACTTGTCTCTCTACAGCCTCCTTTCAGGTAGTTGTAGAGAGCAATAAGGTCTCCCCTCAGCCTCCTCTTCTCCAGGCTGAATAACCCCAGCACCGCATCAGAAGATTACCTGCATGAATATTTGAGGAAACTCTTCTGTAGAAATCCATCACATTGTTACTGTTTTAAATATTCCTTTGCAAATAACCTTATCGGCCCCAGAGGAAGGAAGAAAAGCATGTTCAATTACCTTCTAGAATGCATTTTCACTAAATGCCAGGGTGAAGGAAATGATGGTCAAGAACAGATGAGACTCTTTTATTATAAACTGGTCTCAGAAGAATTTAGTATGATTTTTAGCAGGTTAAGAATTTATGCTTGCATTCTGCATTTGAGTACTTAAATTTCTGTTCAGTGCATCTTCTTTTCATCTATCGCCTTCCCTTCCTAATGGTGATGCAAACTACCATTTCGGGTTTTGGACTTTGGTGTATTTTTCATTTTTCTCCTAAAACATTTTGTTCTGACAGTTCTAATGCACAATGATTTACAAAGTTTTCTTATCCAATTCTCAGCTATCCATAGATATAACACATTTAGTCTTCTCCATCATTCTTTGCTCAGTCCCATTGAAGCTGCTGTCACTGCAACATTTTACATTCTTCTATCAAGGCAGGCATGAAACTTCCAGTGGAGCAAATGCAAATGCTAAGGCAGCTGCATGGGTCAGTAGGCAGATGGAGGGGGGAAGGATTTGGGAAAGCTAAACAGTTTGCATTCTTCTCTAAAAGACAGCAAACCACAGGGCAGGGATCTGCAATCTTATGATTTGACAGTGCAATGCCCTTTAGTTGTTTGACTGGATTTACAAGTTCTGTTTAGCTGACAGATATTTTGGCTAATACCCTTCTCTAGTTGTTTTCCTTTTTGACTATGAGAAATTCTGTTTAAAAATTTAATAAAGTTCTTGTTGTACAGCAATATAAACAGATTTCTCTTACAGTTAGGAAACACTCTATGATTTTTTTTCTGTGAATACCCCAATGAATACAAAATATTGGTCTAAACAAATAGAGTAAACTGAGGGTGCCAGTAAACAATCTGGGAAGTAAATCAGAGGATGTAGCTTTATTTTATGTGGAAACTACTCTTCCAAGCTTACAGTACACAGTCAAATATCTCCTTTTTGTTTGATTGTTTTTTCCTCTGTGTATTTTTTGCAATTAGTCATTCTCCTGACTAAAAATCAAACCATTAGCTTTTAAAGAAGCCGTAGGAAATATAGCCATAGCTAAATAAGAAAAGGGTGGAAATAAAAAGGAATTTGCACTAAGTGAAATATTAGTGATTAAATATTTTTGATTATCTGAGGTAGTATGATTTTAAATATACTGCTTCTAAAAGCTGTGTGAGAATTAACTGCCTAGAATGGTTTAAATGCACAGAATCAATGATCCTGGAACAGAGATGGACAGTTGTTTGTAATGTTAATGACTATAAGGAAGGGAAAAAAAAAGAACTCTTGTTGGGATCACAGGCTGACTCTTCACTGAATTGTACCTTGAAATCATGTGCAAAAATAATTCTGTTTCACTGGCCCAAGGTGTCCAGTTGAAGCTTTTGAAAATGGACTAACATTAGTGCATGTATTACTGAAAGTGGCCAAGATTGAAGCACTGAAAGGAGAGACTGATTTTTTTTGTTTATTTTTTTCCCTGTTTCTATTGTATATCTCAAGTATCTGAAGCTATCTGGGAAAGTATGACTATGAATATCTGAAACTCCAAAACACTGAAGAGCAGGAAGTGTGTAGGATGAATAACAGATGGATAAGATGACACCAAGTAAAGAACATGTTAGACTGGCTGTCAAGAAGAAAACAAAATAGCAACTTTATTCCATTTTAGGTGTCCTACATTCAGAGTCAGCCATCAAAAGGTTTCACCAGGTATGCCTGCATTAGTATGAGTGAGATTTTGAAGTTCATCTCCTTACCGTCCTTCCTTACCCTGTATCGGTTTTCATCATGGAGCAGCCTCATTGCATGCAAATGAGATTCTTTTCGGGTTAAACTAAACCAGAAAATGTGCTCCAGGAATATCCCTATTTTCTCTGACAATACAATGTGCATTAGGCTTCAAAATGCAGTTAGTCTGAAGTAAAACTCCCCTATGCATGCTATGAATGTATTTCAAGCCCTTAACAGCAACTTTTTTTGCTCAACAGACCCGTTCCTATTTGGCCAGACATCGACATTGAGCATTGGACTATATTTCAGTAGCAGAAGAAGGACAGGATGACTTAGTTGTTCTCATGTTTAATTTCTGTGATTATATGAAACATTCTCTGAATTCTTGGAATGCTTAGCGTAATGGAGAGGCTTTAGGATTTAGAATTTTGATAGGAGTTACTCAGGTTAAAGACAAGAGAGAGAGAGAGATAGATAGACTGGGAGGACTTGATTGCCAAAAGTTTCTAGGTATCCTTGTTTTTCTCTGCTGCTGAATTTGAATAGTCCTTAAAATATTATTAACGAAAACACTGATGAAATGTGCTAAATATGCACAGTGAAAAACACTGTTTTTGCTAGACCTGTCTGGCTTTATAATCCCAAATTCTCAGTAGTGCCACTGTGCACAACAGAAGCTGCTAATAATTAATGCCTGAAATCCACCCCCTAACCATGCTGCTGCCCTGGGAACTCCAAAGCAACTGCACTTGCACTTTCAGAAGCTGAGCACACAGTCCTCCAGCATGCACAGGGAAGCGGATGGAAACAGAAAGACTGGCACAAGGAGTTACTGGGATTGCTCAACTCCAAGATGTCCTACGATGGCATTTGAACAATAGCTACTGATCACTTTCCAGAGCAGCAGCTGTAGATGCTGCACTTTCATAAATACATCTAAGGGTTTTATGTGTGTGTGTGTATGTGTACTGCTTCACTAGAAAGATATTTCACTGTTTAATAAATAATTTGATAAATCAAGGTCAATCTGTATGTGGAAAAATATTTATATATGTTACTGTTCATAGGAAACTACAGATGGTAGAGTGAGCAAGCAAGGCTGACGTACAGCTGTAAAAAGAAAATTGTGTGTGTCTAAATTTCAACCACAGGAGAATACTACTGACATCTGGTAGTCACTTGAGCCCTTAGACCAAGAGAGATTTAGCAGACTTAGTAAGCCTGATTAGTGAAATATGGTACACACACTGATACACCCAACTAAAAATAACTTTAACCCTTTGCATTTTTATAATGTGCTCTTTACCAGCCATGAATGATGTCTCAGCAGCTGCCTCTCTGCAGCACAGGCACACAATGACTAACAAAAGTTTTGGTATTGACAAAAGGACTTAGTGATAATAGTAGTTGTTACCTGTGTTCAAAACTTTTCCATATCTGTATCTATAATCCCTGCCTATCCATATTTATCTATAATCCATTCATACATTATTTTTTTGGATAATAGTATACTGAACAAAGTTCACTTTATCTGTGAATGCATGATAAAATTGATTTAAAGCTGTAAAATTCACTGTACTTTTTAGAGCAACTGTCTGATCAAATGACAGATTAAAATTGAAATCAAAACCTAATTACTGGGCCTTCATTTTCCATTAAATATATACTATTGATGGCAGATATCCCATTTAGGAAATAAGTCAAGGACATAAGCTGGGTCTTTTCTCTGTATAATTACTGTTCTCCATATCAGTTCTTGAACAGAGTTGGTCACAAGAAAACCTCCAAGTAATGAAACTGTCTTCCTCCTTCATACGGTAGGTCTAAGCACAATGTATTAACGTACTGAAGTTCTCTGGGCAATGGTATTGTTAAGGAAGTAGGAAACAAATGCCTTAACCTGTCATATTCCTCTGTCGTGTGCAGCAGCACTTGGGGAAAATAAATAAGAATCAAAGCAAATTAGGTCTAGTAAAAGAAATTTGGCAATATGTGTCTGTTAAAAAATATTCTGTTATTTATTAATATGCTTGTGAGTATAAGTGCTCAGCATATCCGTTAAAGTGGAAGAGTAAAGAAAGGAATAAAAAAAAAATAGTTTAGTCATGATTATAAAATGCAATTCGCTGGTTTAGATAAGAATATAACAAGGATTTCTGGTTGCTTGATTGTGTTGCTTGATCCAGTTATTATCATGTACTATTGCTCAGAAAAAGCAGTACAGCAGAGTTGTAATTCTGTTTATAAATTAAAGTTATGTCTAAATTATCCCAGCTACCATATTTTAAAGAATGCAATAGTATGTAATTACATGCATTTGGTATGTAATAGTTGGTATCATTAATTATATGAGTTGGCTGTTCAATTTTCCATCAGAAAAAATAGAATAAGTGTGTGGAATGTTGACAATTCACTTATGTACTTAATAATTTATGTGTTGTTAATTATTTTGACTCATATTGGCGCATGTTACAACAACACATAAGTAAACCATCTGCTAATGGTATAAAGAAATGACTTGAAACTGTATTAATTAAAAAGATCATGATTATGCCAGCTTAGAGTCTTTATCTCTGTGTTCATGAACAGTTTCAGCAAGGACCAGCCTTTGGATATGTTCTAGCTCAGGGCTTCTTGAATGCAATGATCTTAAATTCTTCCTAGGGGAAGAAAAGGGACTAGAAGCTATCTCTCGCACACACAAAAGTGGTAAAGGGGAAGATAAACGGAAACCTATTGATTTGATTCTTGTTTATGCATTGTTCTAGCCTGTTAAGAGAAGTGGCATAGGTATTAACATAACTAACACAATAAGCTTTAAATTAAGTACCAGTAGTGACAAGCACATGTGTTCTGGGTTTGACAAGGTCAATAAGGTTTTATGTACTCGGCAAACGATGTTTTCTGGTTGCTAACTGTGGGCTTCATTTGTACTACCATGGTCTGTGTTTAAGTGGTGGACTGTCACCATTCATCAAGCAATTGATGTTGTCATCGAATTTATCATGGGCAATAAAAACATCTCCCCCCCACTGGAACTTTTTCTGAGTGACTTTAACAAAATTGGCAAAAGATGACTAGTGATAATGCCAAAGTGTCTTTGAGTAGATCTGAGTGAGAGAGTAAATTCTTCTGCAGAAAGTTTCTTCCCCACATAGGTAAAAAAGAATAGGGTGCTAAAGGACCATATTTGTGTAGGGATGAATGTGATCACAGTGTCTGGAAGCAAATTTCTAGTATTTACATTCTTCCCCATGATGACATCAGAAATGAACTTGTCATTCAGGTCCAGTTAAAGTTGACAAGAATTTTTGCATTCAAACGAGAGGTCAGAGAAGCCATTAATCTTTTGTTCTGTGCAGAACATTTGTTTTGTGAGACAAGTAGATGCTCTTGCTGACAAAGACAAATATAAGCTGCATTTTAGTACCAAATGGAGATGCCAATGAAGTCAACCCCGAGCTGCAGCTACAAGAGGAGATAGGTTCTTTCTTGTCTCAGGCTGCAGAACATAAACCTCCTACCCCTGTGTCCAGCAGTAGGGCACTGGGACACCCAAATATTGCAACTTTCCAGACACTTACTTTATCTCTTCATTTTCTGACTACCTTGTTGTTAAAAAAATAGAAAAAAATCTTATGTCTGTTGGTGCTTGGTCTGTTGGTATAATTGTTTCTTGACAAATTAAGTAGCTAAACCAAAGAATTCAGAAATCTCATACATTTATCTGTACTGGGCCAAATTTTTAGTGACCCAAAATATAGTTTCAAATATGGCTTATTAACTGGCCACCATAAATTATAATTTTGTAACCTGTCCTATGTATTTATTTATTTATAAATATATCGTTTTATCAACTATTTGAATAGTTACACCTCTTTAGACTCTGTTAGAGGTGGGGCAGGCAAGAAGAAAGCTATCATAAGGAATTTAAGCATGCAGTCCAATGTCTAAATGTTAAGGAAAGCTTTGATAATGTGGGATCTCAAATCACACATTAGGAGTCTAGTACTTTGATGGCAATAATTTTGTTAAAACTTTTTTTTTCTTTGCAAAAAACTTATAGGAAACATATAATCTTAAAAATGAAGATTCAGGTTGCCGTATGTCTGTCTATGGAATCTAGGCAAAATTAAGAGGCTTTACACAATTCATCCAGGAAGCAGATCAACACTCTTCTCACCTTTATTATTACCTAGCTAGTTTTGAAACAGGGTTACCATTTTATATTTGATAGGTACCTTTAGTTTGATACACAAACCAATGCTTTGCTAGAGGAACTTAGGTGCAGTTTATATTTCAGTGATGGGGTGACTGTGTTGTTTTCTCTTGCTGTCAGCATGTTAGATGATTTACGCTTAGACAAAGTCAGATATTTCCTGAACCCAAATCATATACATGTATATGTAATGTGTTTGAATGCAGTTCATGACTTGAATGTATTCAGCTCATCTTTGGATATGGGAAGAACAAATAATGTACAAGCAGTTCTTTTCCTGACAGATGTTGAGCACTTACATCTTATTTTTCCTAAAAACAGACTTGAAGCCTCCGTCTCCCTTTGGTGCAAGCCATTATCAGTGTAGACACTCTCCTGATAAGTGCTGACATATAAACCTGTGTTCTAATGTTGCTTCAAGTTACCTCCAAGCCTGAAACAAAGTGTATCCTTTCTCCCCCCTCCACCATGACTTTTTGCAGGCCTTATTTATTGTATTAGCTAAAATTAAACACATTAATGAGATTGGCCACTCAGCAAAAAGGTTATATTCCATAGAAAACTCATGCATTTAGGTCATGTTGAAATGCTGGTTAAGACAAATTCTCTGTAGTTTAATGCATGTTAAATGATTAAAGTAAAACTGTGTTGCCAAGACTAACACCCGAATTAAAACTAAAACTGCCTTATCTTCACTAGGATTGCACCACAGGATAATTTAATGTAGATTTTTTTTTTCCTAATTTAACAGTGACAGCATTTGTAAGGAGATGATAAGTGGTGTGTTCCCTCATGTTACTCTGGTTTGAAGGAGCTTGTTCAGCTGAAAACATTCATTTTTTTCCACATAAAGTCAAGAAAAAGCACAAGAGGTTAGCCCAGGACCAGTGAATTGGTTAGTGAAGATGAATTGGTGCTTGTAATCAGAAGAAATTAAATGGGTGAGTTCAGTGTATCTTTTAAAATGCTGCTAAGTATCTTAATTTAATTAGAAGGCATTAAAAAGTAGGATTGTATTTACCATACAGAGTTTGTAAGCACAGTTGCAGATTATATCAGCATCACTGTTGTGCTTGATAAATCGTCATCTTCTAAGATTTGGAATAACCTGACTTAAAACCTGCCTCATTCACTAAGCATCACAATTTTGTGTCTGTTGAATTCAGTACAGATTAAAGACTTATAAAAAGAAATATTTACTTTTTTCTTTATTTTTTTCTGATTGTCCAAAAAGTAATATATTCAAAAAAGGCACAAAAATTGAATCCTATAATAAAAGTAAACCGATCTTTAAAAAAATTTAAACACCTACTCAGAACAGAAATATTTATCTCCAGATTAGATGGTATTATTTCCTATTCTTGTTTGCTGTTGAGCTGGTTGCAGAAAAACTGTCACTCATACCAGTCCTTTATTATTTATAGAAAATCAGGAAGGAAATCATTATACTCTAGTACCATTGCAATAGGAATTTCTATTACCTAGTTATAGATAGACTTTTTTCAGTACATTTAGAAAAGAGAAACACCCTCCCATGTGTTTGAATGATTATTTAAAATGCTATATAAATCCAATATTTGGAAGAAAATTTATATAGGTTTTTCTTTTCAGTTTTCTCAGTCTCATTTCCTCCCCATTCTACTCTTCTTTCATTTTATAAATAATTTTATTTAAGTTGCCAAAAGAATTTAAGGAAAGTTCCACTAGGTAGTGGAAGTCTCTGTGTGTGTTTACATACATGGGGTTTTTTTGTGCAAATTTCATGCTCCTTCAAGGACTTACTGGAAAACTTCAGAGCTGTTAATTCCTGTGGAAGTTTCAGACAATAAGCACTTGACTTTTTAGTTGTTTTCTTAATTCCTTCTGGTTACAGGACCACAGAGTTACTATAAAATATGATAGCACTCATATGTGTTTTTAAAAACACAAATAACAACTTCTGTGTATGTCAGCTAAAACTAAACAAACTGTATAAGAAAAGTGTTGGCTCACTGAATTCTCAACAAAAGCTGAAATTTATAAAAGTATGCCCAGGGAGATAGCTTTTTGTGTAATTTATTGTCTCTGGGTGCTTCAACTTATTACAAATAATTATAATTTCAGATTTTCCTTAGTTTTGGAGGCTTGTGCTCTAAGAGACACACGGATAGAGCATTTGCTATTTTACAGGAAACAGCTTTTTGCTGGGTGGGAGAAAGAATCTGATTTTTCCACACTGAATATTACTGGTTTTTCTCTTCTTTTATTGAGTGCCCCTTTTCTTATTCCAAAGATTAGTGTAGAATTTTCTTTATCTCTTATTTGATGTTGTATAAATCAGCCAGTCTGTTATCTGCAGTTCACCAAGACAGACACCTTTCAATGTGAAACAAAAAAGAATATAAAAAAGTTTATTTGACATGCATGTATCAGAATTTTCTTTAACCAAAATAATCAAAGGAGGGTCTGTAATATTAACATTATTGTAACCAATACTGTGGACATATTTCTTTCAGTTTTACACTGAGATAATTAAAGTCAACACATACATAAGAAAATAATTAAACATTAATTATATTTTCCCTTCCAATTTAAAAATAATGTAAACCACATCACTGTTTCATTTTTTTTTGCATTATGCTGATTCTGTGAGCAATCAAATCAAATTTTGTTGCTCATGATGCTGTTCAAACTTATAAAAGATGGGATTTTACCTGGTTGATACCTCTGTTCTGACCTATTTTAAAAGGAAAGATTTGAAGGGTTGTTTGGGGACTCCCCCTGCCCCTTCCATCTGTGTCAGCTAATGAAGGACTAGCTGGAATTGCTGCAGAGAATCTGTGAAACAGCCAGCATGTGTCCCACCTGCGTTTGATTGCCCAAGGGGTCATGCATACCCAACGAAGGCAGGATGCAGAATGGGACAGATATTTACATTATTGTGATATAACTGTGGCAGCTACAACAATCTCAACAGCAAAAACATCGAAATCAAGATAAATTTGTTTTGTATAGGATGGAGTTCTGCAGATTCACACAAAATTTCCTTTGTGCTAGACCTCATCTATTGATATTCATTCTTTGTCATAACTACTGTAACTCTGTGTTCACTATAGAAATCTTCTTCTGAAGAACAGCACAAAATAGTGGGCACTTTGATGGCCCTGAGCCAGACGGAGAAGTACCACTCAATTAACATGCTGAAAAAATAATTCTGATTTCCACAATGACAGGGTATCGCTATAGCAATATTCTATATTCGCCAAGGAACTGCTACTGTCTGATATGGTAGTGGCCTTGTAATACTGTGTATCACATTCTTATTTGCCAGTCTGTGGCAACATAGACACTACTAATTGCAGTCGTGCAGAATTGCTTAAATCCCCACTTCTCAGTGACAGCCTCCTCTAGATCAGATTGTATCCACTCTATGTAGTAAGTCAGCTTTAGGCTATGTGTGTCTTTTGCTTTTGTTTTTTTCTTTGGGTTTGTTTTTTTTTTTTAAATGTAAGAAACAATACAAGGACCATGTTGCAGCTTAGCAGAATGCTAGTTTATAGCATGAAATTGAGTGCATATGAAATGCACTAAAGGGTGTATGACACCATGTGGGAAGCACCTGAAATCGTAAAACTTGATCAGACTTTTTGAGTATTATGTGCGGTTGAGAGACCCAAACCTAAAGCAGTTGCATTGTATTGTGCATTTGACAGCCCCTAGAGCGAAGAATGTAGGATACACGTTTGGATTTTGCTGACAAGTCCTCTGGTTTATGGGAAAACAAATTGTATATGAGACGACTAACATGTTGCAGGTGGTGAGGGACTGTGACCCAGGACTGAACTAGGCAACGGCGTCAGAATAGCTTTTGGTCAGCTTTTTCCTCTCACTGTTCCTGCATCCTTCATTTCAAGTGATTTTCAATTGTGAAACTACTCTCTCGTACTTTCTGCAGCAGCCACTTAGGCAACACAAATTTCAAAAGCCTACTGGCCATGTGGAAGTGTAAAATTGTATAAATCTCATTAGCATTCCTGAAAAGCTCTGCTGTGTTAGGCAGCCCTTTGCTCCTCTTCACAATATGATAAAGAATTCAGAAATCATCTCTTTCTTTTTCACTTGAATTACTTGTGTCAGGGCATTGTCTGAGAGTTGCAGTTAGGCGGTTATACATTTCCTATTTTGATGCAAGGAAATCTGACTTAATTTTGTTCAGAAGCCTATTCTTCACAAACTACACCATACTGGATGCTGAAGATTGTCATCTGCTCTTTTTTCCTCTAGCTAGATGTAAAGCTTCATACAGAAGGTTGCAAGGTTACAGGAAAGGCTACCAGGACCATGGCATGCAAACAGTCTCCAGAGCTTGTTTTTTAGTTTCTTTGTTTTGTAATATAGAAACATTCAATTACAGAATAAAATAATCTCTGCCTGTATAATTTGAGATTTGGATGCACAATGCTTGTTCCTGTATCTTCCCCTTATAAATATGAAATAAATATGAGTATTTAAGGAGTTGCCTTAGCTTTTTCAATGGAATCGTCCTTACTTTACATCAGGATACACATACCATACAATCTGACTTTCAAGGATAAACTCCTGCTGGTAACAGTGCCTGCATCTGCAGTGTAATAACACTGCATTCTATCTTACAGAACAGTCTAGGAGTTTTTGATCTAGGTAATTCTGGTAGAATTATTAAAGTAAAACCTGTATGACAGGGATAAATTCTATTCTGCTGTTGAGAAATACTGTTTTTTCCAAAAACGTCACTTGGAAAAGCATCAGAGATTTTAGACTGCCCTGAAAACTCAGTTTCATCAACAGGAATCTTTCCACTAAATTCAGCCTTGTCACAAGCAGTGATTTCATGGTGGGATTTTCCAGTGTAGTTGATTGCAAAAGATCATTAAAAGTTACTATTATGAAATTACTTATTGCCTTGAAAATACGATTTTGTTTGCCAATGCTTTGAATGCGTTTGATTTTTGAAGCTGTTACCATTTTCCAAGATTGTAGTGGTATCAACTCTCTTGCCAGATTTCTACTGAAAGACTTGCCAAAGGAGAAGATTTCAAAAGAAAAGGTCTGGAACAAATAGGAGTCCTTGAGACTTACAACCCAGCCATTGGAAAGGCTTTTCTTAGTCATGCTGTCTTTCAGACTTTTAAAGAGGATTAACCCATGATTATGAATGAGGTTCAGTAGATGGAAAGAGGAGCAGAAACTTTGCATTGTAACATCTAAACATGAATCTTTGTAATTTACCGAACTCAGGTACTGACTGGGGATATTTCCCTCTGCTCTTAGCAGGGGAAAGATGGCTGTATGTGTTCTTTTCCCATCCTCCTTTCAGTCTTCAGTTTCAACAGATAGTATGCCTCTACTGTGAAAAAATATAACTAAATTAATGTTTTTATCAGGTGTATGCCTTATACATTTATGTATACAAACATAATTTTTGTGTTTAACTGAAAATTGAATGTAGCCATTTCCTCATATTCTTATAGCTTTTCTAAGTAGAATGGAAAACTTCTGGTTTGTAATCGAAACTTTAAAACTTATATTTATGACTTTTTTTTCTACATTATATAATTCTGCCTTCGGACTAACTTTCATTTACAGGGGAACATTAAGAAAAAAGCTAATTTTTTTCTTGAATATTTTCCCTTATAAACCTAAAAAAAATCATCAGCATAAGTATTTCAATGCAGATTTTCCAGAATAGTAGTTGGAAAGGCTAAAAAGTTTGAAGACAGTATATTCTTATTGATGCTAGCAGAATCAAGAATCTAAAGACAAACAAGCTAACCAAAAGAACTCATAAACATCTAATCAAAATGCGTATCAGACATCTTTAGAATGCTTAGCAGAAATCAATTAACAATGTTAAAATAATTCTAAGTATGTTCTTATACTTTAGTATTTTCTTATGAAAAGTTACCCACACAAACTCCATTTTCAATGTGTGAAAACTGGTGACACTGTAAACCATCATTTGAAGGAACAGATTGGTGAGACAGCATGGCTATAAGCCTGAAGTATCTAAGTAGAAACATTTTAGCCTTTCAATATATAAAGAGGGCTTATAAAAAAGACAGAGCCAGACCATTTACCAAGGTCTGTAGTGACAGGTCAAGGACAATGCTTTTAAGGTGAAAGCGAGAAGTTTTGGATCGGACGTAAGGATGAAATCTTTTACCATGAGAGTGGTGACACACTGGAACAGGTTTCCCAGAGAAGTTGTGGATGCCCTATTGCTGGAAGTGTTCAAGGCCAGGCTGGGTGGGGCTGTGAGCAACCTGGTCTAGTGGGAGGTGTCCCTGCCCATGGCAGAGGGGTTGGATCATTGAAGGTGCCTTCCAACCCAAACCATGCTATGATTTTTCTGCTCTGGATAATTGCATATGTTTAAGATGAATGGTTAAACCAACATGGTCTTAAAATAGCGCAGATGTGCAGAGACCGTGAGAAAAGATTCTTAACAAGACTTCCTGTCTTGTGAAGGGAACCTGTCCTTTCTCTCCATTGCTTATCAAGTTAAATTCGTCCTGGTATACCATCTTTTGGCCCAGCATTAGGTAAAATATCCTTGTCGCCTTCATAGCTGTGAGTGCTGTAACCGAAAGCCATGCCTACTGAAACTTCTACAATTTCCTCATTATTGCTAACTAGATCTGGATCTTTTTCAATGTATTCAAACATTCAGTAGATGATATTCTGACATCTCAGCAATGCCTCAAAACTCTAGGGAAACAGAGGGCTAACATGGTGATAAGCCCTTCTGACTCTGTGCTGCCCTGATAGCTTTATGTGCCTCCAGGTGTCATTTAGTTGCCTGAGGGTGGATGAAACAATACAGCTACTTCTTAAAGATATTGCCTGAGTGCTGTAACTCATCTCTGAATCTGATCCCAGGCTCTCATCTAGGTCAACATTCCTGGCTGGGTGCCCTACCTCCACTCCATTTTTCTACCAGAGATGATTTTGCATGGTTCAGTTTGGGGCTTGCATACACTACTTATGCTTCATTAGTTCTTGTACCAAACATTGTCTGGGCCCCAGCATCACTAAGGATTTTATTCAATGTATATGCATGTGTTTAATCAGATTTATTCAAGTCGGTGACCTGAAGTGATTATTACACTGCTGTTTTAGTAAATATTTTTATCATGTTATAAGCTAGGTGAACACATTGGGCATTACTGTTACTCACTCTCCTCATTATAGTTAGCAAATAGCCTAAAAAGTTAGTGGGATGACAGAAGCAAAGAAAGTAAGGAATATCTAAAAGTGGAAGAAGATATAAAGATGGAAGCTACTTTTTGGTCTTGGACAGAGAGGTGGCATTTCTACTACACTTCATCTTTGCAGTTGTTTTGGGTGGTAACATATTGTCATCTCCTGTATTCCCATGGCTGGGATCAGAGAGAGACTTGTCTCCCTGGAATATGTTTCCTTCTTTGGGCTTATGAAATTGTGCCAGACTGCCCAAATGATTGAATACTATATTTTCTTCTCAGTTGTCAGTGGTGGTTTTAACCAGTTCTTATCCTTTTGCTTAGATTTTGTCCCAAAATGACCTCCTCTTCCAACACTTTCCACCCAAGCAGTTTTCCATGCACATGTAGGATCATGCTGTTCTCAGAAGTGCAAAGTATAAACCAGTCAACAAATTGTTACTTGTTTCTCCCAGGCTTTACACTCCATTTATTCACTGTATTTGTCTTACTTAAACTGAATACAACACTTTTTGCCAGACACAGAAGCAAAAAAAGTTGATAACAGTGATCTAAGTTATTGTATACAATGCAAACTATCTGTATTTATTTTGCTTTCCCAGTTTCTTTTACCCCACCTTTCCACTTATCAATTCATCTATTTCTGTTTTCAAGTCACTTTTTAAAGAAATTTTCTTGATGCACTTGCTCCCCTTTGGGAGACAACTTCTTGGTACCATCAGTTCTTAATTTTGTAGTTTGTATTTGCCTTCATTTTTTTTCTGCTTCTTAATTGTTTTCAATTAAGCTAAATGTGGATTGAATCTGTTTATTTAATCTTTTTCAAAACTCAAAACCTTTAGTTGCAGTATTAATTCCCACTTGTGCAATGCAATTTCTTACAGCATGCCATAGCTGTGCCTAGATATAAACAAATGTTCCTATTATTGGGAAACAGTAACTTGCATGTTTTCAGTGGAGGTTGGCAAAAACATTTCATGGGAATGAACCTTCGACTTAAAACTTTAACTAACCTAATGAAACCATTAAAGTTTAGACAAAGCATCTTGTTCTTTCTAGATGTCTCATGAGAACAGGTTTACCTCAGGAAATTCACAGTACTGTCACGAGTGTGACATATACATTTCTCATCTTTTAACTTGCTACTGCACAAAGAGCACTTATGAAAGATAACAAAGGAAAAAAGGAACTAAAAAGTATCTTGAGACACAGTTGGTTTGAGTTCTGACTGAAAATATCAGCTCGTTTCCATATAATAATCATTGTTGTCTGGTAATACTCCATGATTGCAAAAATGTTGTTTAAATGTTGCAACCACACGTTCAGTGGTTTTCTGTAGGACTGCTGGTTGTTTCTCTTCTTGGAAAAGCAGACTTGTCTCATTCTTCTTTAAACCCACAGGACTGGGGTTTTTTTAGGAGCAAAACCCAAGCAAAGATTGGTAACATTTTCTAAATTTCAAATACATTTCTCTTTGCCAGTCATGATTATCACCATATTGTATTACACTGTTACGTTATGTGAACTATATTTATCATTATTATTTTTAGTTGTCTAGTAATAAACACACCTGGGGTTTTATTTTTGTTTGTTAATTTGGTTTTGATGGTTTTTTCTCCAGGACAAAAGGCTAATTTTTTTTTTTTATGTTTCTATGAAAGGCTATATTCTGCCACATATAACTTACTTTGCAAGTAATTCCATTGGCATTGGTTGAAATTTTCATAAAGATTATCATCTTACATAACATGAGTTTTTCTTTAACTGATTTCACAGGTAGTCCTACTGCTGTCATTTATGATCATGACTTAAGAGCTATTGAAAATAAATTACTTTATTATTGTTTAGCATTATGATTATGGAAGTTAGCAAAGCGTGAACAAACAATTGACCATTAAATTATTTCTTAATGTGTGCTCAGGTTGTTACAGAATATGAAACTGGGACCAGATTTTGGTAAGTCTCTTACCCAGCTTCTCTGAAAGAATGAACTACCACTTCTAACTGGTAAATTGATAAACTAAACTGACAAACTAATGCAATTTTACTAGCAGAAGAAACAACTCTTGCATTTGTAGCTTCTTTGTTTAAAGCAACATTTTATGTTTGATATTGCCTTTCAGATGTGTCATCTCTCCAACTGATGTTTTAGATGTGTTACATAATTTTCTAGACATTCAGTTTCTCCCTATTTAGAAAATAAAATGCAGCAAACCCAATCACAATAGCTAAAAAATTGTTAGTTTTTTTGTTTTCCTGCTGTTGAATTAGGCTTACTGAATTTATAGTCCAGCTTGAACAGAAAAATATATGAATATGCTTTTAAATAATACTGTAAAAAGTCCTCTCTGACACTAGCTAATTCAGTCTCTGGTCTTATCTTCCATTGTAAATTCATGCTTTATTTTTTTAGTCATAAACTTTAAGCTAATCTTGTTACACAATGCTTCATCTACCATGAGCTTGCAAACTGTCTCTGATGCTGACTACATTACTGGCAATTGCTGTTTCTTTCAATTTCCAGATCCTTTCTTCTGTTAAATGAACAATAAAATCTAATGCCTGCCACTTATCTTTTACACCTGTGTAACATGTTACCTAAAACTGTAAATGAAATCATCACTTCTCATTTTTACCTTCTTGTTCTTTTTCTTCCTTTTTGCCAGCTTTCAATCTCTGCACCAAAATTTCCCATTCCTTTCCAAATTTAATTATGTAGATATTCAACACTAATGTGGAACATCACAAATTATGTCTAAGGAGGATATAAGTAACTTTTGTGTCCATATATTTTTTTCCATTCAACTATAGCTGCAATATCATTAACAATTTTCTGTAATTGGAGGTTGAGGATAGAAGTGGGATACAGATGGACGTAGCTGTCATTTCTTGGAATTGTGTTACACACTTCTGTCTTAATAAAATAGTCAATTATCCAAGCCTTTACGTCCAACATACCTTAGGCCATTATACAAGTATTTTCTGGTAGCTGTTTCTATGCACACAGGCTATATCCCATTAGAGACACCATTTACTACATTAAGGGACTCAGGTTCTTAATTGCTTGATGAATCAATAGTGCTTGGGACATTTGGGTGACTGGCAGAATCTAGAAATATGAGCTTAATTTTTTCAAGCGAAAGGGCTGATATTTGACAACTGCTTCTTATGAAGGACTGGTTATACAAACAAAATTGCTTTGCACCCCCAAAGCTTAAACTCTTTCACATGTTTATCCAAAATAAAAGATTAAATTACAGGTGTTACCCTAATTCCTCCAATGACTTGAAATACAATTAGTCTATCCCCCTCTCTAGATCAGTTCTCATGATGCTGGTTCCCTTTCATTCAAGGTCTTCTTTCATCAAATGGAAACATTACTGTGTTTCATGGAGAAGGCAGTCCAAGCAGGGAAAGAATGGGCAATTGAACCACATGTCCTGTCAAGCATGACTTGCTAAATATTGCTTTATTTTACATTAGATACTTGTTATTTTTTTCAAGGAGAAAACATTCTTAGCACGCTTTTCCTGAAGGAGGCATTTCAGTGTCATTAGTGAACCTTTAAGAGGCCCACTGTAACAGGTTTTTGTGTTGTGTATTGAGTTACTGTTATGCAAGCTGAGCATTTGGTGCTGAGGCACTAAACAAAGCTGACATTTATCAGACTTCTTGGCTCTGAGGAAGTCCAGAACGTCATACCTGAAAGAATCACACAGAACTGAAAAGTCCCTTACCTGTTAAACAAATAAGTGTGTATGATACAAAGAAAAAGTATGGTCCCAGACTACCAGCATGTGTAAAATGGTAGACTGCATGCAAACTTCTCAGCTAGAAGTGATGATGTATGCTTATTTTTATCCTTTCCATATTCACCCCTTCCATTTTTTATTTGTAATCTTTCCATCGTCTTCAATTGTTGGCAAAGTTTGTGAGACTTCTTGTTCATCTTGAAGTTGTTTCTCCTTGTCTTGTTGATATCAACTTGAAATACATATTTGATCTATCCCAACATTTTAGGGATCAAGGCATCAAGGGAGTACAGTCTATTGATAGGGAAGAATTTCAGCATGCATACTGCTAAAACCCACAATTTCAAGAGCTCCTACAACTGTCCACAGAACACAGCACTGTAATTGATGATGGAGCATCAGTATCTGCATTCTGTCTTACCTTCTTCCATTCTCTCTCTACAGCATAAAAATTGATAACTAAAGTACTTGATCATTAATGTAGAATAAGAGTGATAATACCCATAAAAGAGCACCAGCAGAATAATGATGGCATGAGGGGCAAGGAAGTATACAGAGAAACCATGCTCTGACAAGATATAAAGGGACCATGGATTGAAGGCAAGAAGAAACACAGACTCTACAGAGCCATCCAGAATCCTAGGATTAAACTGTGGGGTACCAGAGGGTAATAATACAGACTGAAGGAGCTGGGGTTGTTCAGCTTGGAGAAAAGGAGGCTCCAAGGAGACCTCATAGCAGCCTTCCAGTACCTGAGGGGGGCCTACAGGAAGGCTGGGGAGGGTCTGTTTACAAAGGCCTGCAGTGACAGGACAAGGGGCAATGGTTTTAAGTTGGAGAAGGGGAGATTTAGATTGGATATTAGGAAAAAATTCTTTACCATGAGGGTGGTGGAACACTGGAACAGGTTGCCCAGGGAGGTGGTTGAGGCCCCTTCCCTTGAGATATTCAAGGTGAAGCTCGACGAAGCCCTGGGCAACCTGGTCTAGTTGGGGGTGTCCCTGCTGACTGCGGGGAGGTCGGACTAGATGACCTTTGGAGGTCCCTTCCGGCCTGGACCAATCTATGAATCTATGAATCTATGAATAAGAGCATGTCTAGCACAGCTATAAGGGAGAGCTGCCAGGACACAATATTTGGGAAAAATGGAGGCATTGGATCTTCCTGTGACGAAGGAGGTTATGAGGAACTGCAAAGAGAGAAAAGACAAAGAGAGGAACACAACAAAAGAATGTGTGGGAAGGCTGTGCTACAAAGCACTGCAGCATCTTTATCCTGGAATTGCCATGTAAAAGCCTGGAAGTTGTGGAGCACCTAAAACTAAATGCGCTAGTTTAAAGGGGAAACCATAGCCACAATACAAATACTCTCTCAATTAGCATCACAGATTAACTACCTGCATCCACTGGAAGTATGTCACTTCCCAGGGGAAATTTTTCTGTCTGAAGGAGTTCCTGTGATTGAAGTGGTTCACTCCTACACAGGAGATGCTGGTCAAGCAATTTATGCAAATGTAAATGTATTTCAGTCTCTCTGAAGTGAAGACCTTCAGAGAAGACCACTTCCATACAAACTGAAAGGTCAGGACAGTACAGTGACTAGAAATTTTTATGGCATGAAGGGCAAAGGTTTGAGCAGAAAATAGGGATTGTTGACAATCTACTTTTCCACAATAAGAAGCACCTTTTCTCTTCCCACTTCTCTGTTATATCCACTGCCTAAAAACAACAGGTAAAACCCATTCCTGACAGAATCCTTTCATTTTCATGTGATTTGCATTTCCTTCTTACACATAATCTGTAAAAACAGCACTAGATTCCTTGTTGTTGAGCTACACAATTGTTCGTGACAGAACAGTGCAAAATGTTTTGCAAAACATGTGACTAGCATTACCTACATCAGTCTCTGCTTGCAAGTGTTTTTTTCCATCTGATTAATCCAAATCAAGCTGCATAAACCTTCTGGCTTCTCTGGAAGAAGCAAAGATTTCTGCTTTTCTTTTCTTTCTTTTTCTGCTGCTTTTCTTTCCTTTCATCAAATGTCTACAACACCATTGTGCTGTTTGTGCAGAAATATCTAGCCCCATCAGTTAAGTTTATAAGCCTAGTGTGATTGTAAAGCTAGTAATGCTCAGTGTAAAATTTCCCATGAGATCCAGACTCTTCTTTTGTTAGAGTGTCTCAACTGCAGGGGAAAATGAACAACAGGTCCTATACTAGTTCCCATTTCTGAAGGTTCAGTAACATGGTTTTATGGTAAATTAACACTAATTGTTCACAGCAAATCTCTACACTCTAATAGTAATTAGACATGAGTTACACAGATGCATAATTTCTATTCCAAGACTGTGAGGTTGGCCTCATTTGCCTCATAGTCATTTATACATATTTATAACCTTATCAAGAATGTTATTTTTGTCAGATATTGTTAACTAGGTTTAGGAAGGATTTACTATATTTAGGAGTTGAGGATCAAACAAGATAATACACAGTAATTAAAAAAAAAAAAAACCACAAAAAAACCCCAACAAAACAAAACCACCTAAACATTAGAAAGGTAAATACCTGAGGTACCACTTCAATAGTCTTTACACAATCAGTTTATTCTAAAGCACAAGAATATCCAGGCATAATAGTGATTACAACCTTAATGGATTGGTTTTTTGATTATTATTTGAGAGAGCTCCCTGTTTTACATTAAATTCTCCAGAACTATTTAGATATTGATTGAAGTCTCTCAAATGGATGCATGATAATCCCATTCTTTATTGTCTTCATTGGTTTCTAATGACATTGTTTACAAAATCAAAAAGACTAGGTTTAGCTATATTTATTCCTTACATGTCTCTGCTAAATATGCATCTTAGCGTGACTCATTTTTGTTGCTGTCTCATGTTGCAAGTCAGTGTTTTAAGGATTGGGCTTTAAAAGGAAAAAATATCCCATTGAAATTTCATTGCCTCAGAACATATGTTCAGACAGTTCTAACAGCCTTCAAACCAAAGAAGAAAATGTCCTTAAAGGAGGCACATCTCTTCAAAGTGATCATCTTGAAGCTACAACTTGCCTCTGTTTTAGAGTAGGATGTTTATTTTACACGCTTGTGGTCTCTTTGTTACCCATTGTGACCTCTGAAATGGTAATATACGAATCATTTACTATTGTATTTTTAGCTGTTACTACACCCACAAGACTTTTTATTATCAGCAGGAGTGGAGGTATTAAAGAGATTTGTGGACCTCAGAAGGCTCAAAGCACAGTAGGGATGAAATTACAAAATTATATTGTTATAAAATATATTTCTAAAACTGTGTACAAAGGCCCAGTGTTAATGAAAGTAATTGATAGCAAATACTGATTTCTTTTTACATTACCAACAAAGCATTTTTTCTGAGTAATAATGAGCCTCTTTTTAGTAACAATAGGAAAAAAATGAGTCTCATGAATCATTTATGTGGCCTCATTCATTGCTATTATTACTTCTGCCATCAAATATTTTGGGAATTCAACTCTTTTTTCTCTCTGTCTTTACATCTCACGTAATGGTCTTTCTTATGCTTTTCAGAAGGAAAATTGAACTTTCTTCTTTTTTAATGTACAGAAAAGTACCAGATCTTCCATTCTGATTCTGAATAAATGTTCCTGTTGCTGAAGCTTTTAGCTGGAGGAAGCCATAAAAGATGAATAATTGCTGAAGGAGAAACAAGATAGGGGAAGTAAAACCCAATGTGTGGAAGGAATCCATTTTCAAAAGGTCAACACCTTCAGCACAGGATTTGCCTAAATTGGCCAATTCCATAATATTTTAGCTGTCAGTAATTCCACTATACTGAAAAGACTAAGAAAGTGCACTGAAAGTGTCATACCCATGTAGTCAGTTTAATTACAAGTAGCTTTGCATAATGCTTAGAGCAGGACAATGAGTGTCAAAAGACTTAGGTTCTTTTGGACTTTGTCTAAACTCATTGAGACAAGTAATTTAACCTTTACTACTTAAAAGTAATCATCCGTGCATTTGTCACCTCTCAATAGATTCACATGTTCTGCAGGAGCCTGCATATAAAGACTATTCAGAAACTGCCTACGACAGGTATCACACTTTCACTGACTTTAAGAAATGAGTGAAATGTCCTCTTCTACTATAATTTTGTCAATGATGCCCTTCACCTTCACTATTTTCCAATTTAATGTGGAACCGCTGTTCTCACATCCAGGTTTTATTTCTGGTTCATATGTTCCTAACACCATTTTTTTAGCCTATATTTGATATAGTCCTTTCTTCAAAAACTGTTTACGTGGTCATGATCTAGAATCAGATGAAGTGGTTTTTTTATCAGTAAATATGATTTAAAATATAAGGTGGTTAGAAAAAAGGGTTTTTTTGATGAAGAGTGCTGACCTCAGTCCACTACTCCAGACTCCCAAAATATAATGTATGTTACAGAGATAATCTCTGTATTCAGGATTTTTCTAAAATTATGACATATGAAGCTGGTTTAATTTAAGGTTTTTTTTGATGATGTTACACTATGACAATTGCATTATTTTTTTTTAATATACAGAGTATTCAGTTCAAGAAAAATTGTGTTCATTGAAAAATACTTAGGATAAACTCCTTACATCTGAACTTCTCCTTTTTGAAGTTTTAATGATCATTTCTGCATTCTTCTAATGATTTTGAAGTTTGTAGATGAGTGGCATTGTATTACCACCAAGTAGCATTCTGACAGTTAACTGTTTTGCATAAAATTTTTAGCTGCAAAATCTAGATTCTGGCCCTTCTCATGAAAAAATGTGGTATCTTTCAGAAGAAATGCACATTGGTGTGAGTTTCCTGTCATTCTCATCAACATTTTTAGATTAAATAATTATTTTAAACATTAAAAATTGGTGCTTTTTTCTAATATAAGAAGACTGATAGCAATAATAACCATCACGCTTTTGTGTGCAAAATATGACAGCAAAGTCAGAAGGTTTTCTAGTCTAAGCAGAGGCACACAGTAAGCTGCTTCTAAGATGTAGCTTCATTATAAATAAATAATGTTGATGAAAACAGACATTAAATATCTAAATGCCACCAAATAAGAGCAACTTCTGTTTAATTAAACAAGTTGTTCAATTGTGTTGATTGAACATCACTGGGAACAGTTTCATGACTGTAAATCCACACTGCCTTGGTGATCAGAGTCTTTACCCCTTCCATTATGTTGATTTACCACTTAAGCTACTAGCACTATTGGTCACTAGCTTAAAACTAGTCCAGCTACAAAATTTCTAGAAGAATATTTTCAGGTGGATGAATACCCTGATCTGGTTTCTGATGCAACTGTAGAAATGCTGGGTGCTGGCACAAAAGCATATGTGGGTGACATGGAGGATGAATAACAGAATTGCGCCATGACATCTACATTGATTCCTTTAAATAGATTGTGAGACAAACACCTTTAGCAGGCATTGAGGGAGCCAGATTGCTGGAGGCTGATTCTTATTATGTGATAATTGTGCAGAGTGAAAAAAGGAGTCTGCATGTGGGGAAGGAGGGACTAGTAAGTGCAGAGCCCCATAGCTCTGTTCAGATCCTGGGATCACATTTGATGCTGTTTTGTTGTTGTTTACTTTTTTTTTTGTCTCTGCCTCTTCCAGAGCTCATTTCTTCTATTAGAAATGTGTTAAGGTCAAGATTAGTAATAACTGAAAACACTAAGTGGAAGTTGTTTTCAGATATAGCAGTGAACTCTTTATCTCTTAGAAGTTATCATAAAATATGCACTTTTAATCTATGATCTATTACTGAAGTGCTTTCTTAGTGGACTTATCTGAAGGAATTAACATCTCTAGTAAATGATATTTATTTTTTTCTACATATTGTATGCTATGTGATAAGTCACATGATTCATAACAGAAGTATGACCTGAACTAGATGAAAAATAATCATTGCAAATAATTGAATGAAAATGTGTAAGTCTATAAAAATGCAGAAGTGATGTAATTACCATTTCTTTCCTTCCTGACCAATCTTCTAAAAAGAAGGGCCTGCTCTTTTCTTTTAAAATATAATTCCAATAGCTATACCCAGCTCAAAAAACTTGAAATATAGTTCACACACCTGCTATATTTATGTTTAAAAAATACATACTGAAAAGTTCAGTCACTTAAATCTATATTGTACAAATCCCTTCTTTTTAGTCCCCTCCTTTTTTTTTTCTCCTTTTTTTTTTATTCTTTCTTGGTCAGCTGGAGACAATATGTTAAGTTACCAGATTTTCATGCTCTGGAAAGCTGCCTTGCATCTCTATTCCAAAGCATGTTTCCTGTCTTTAAGCAAGAAACAAGCAGAGAAAGAAATGACCTTTGCAGCTGCCATTTTGAAAAAAAAATCTTCAAACCTTGTTAAGGGAGAAGCCAGGAACCCAGGATGGTGAAATAGAAAAAAATTCAAACCTTTTGTGCTTCAGGGAGAAGTGTTTTACCAAAAGATGGTGGCAACATATCCTCTACTGGGTTTGTGTGGACTCTCTGTGCACAGGGAGCAGTAGTGGCAGAAGGTCCTGCTGAGCTTGCTGGATGACTCACTGGAGAGCAGAAGAATGACTTTAAGGCAACAGATTCCAGAATCTTAATCTTCCCACTGGTCTCCCAAAGACTCTTTTTGCCTTTAGCACCGTGTGGGGACACAGTTCTCTGATTTCCTTTTCCAAAATAGGCCCTCACACAAACTCAGCAGTTAGATGTTAAGAATTTAGAGAACAAGCTGTAAATTGTGTAGAAGAGATTTGCCACAAGAGATGAAGTGACCGCAGCTGTCAGAGACAGATGTGCCTCAACAGACGGGATGCCCCTGTCAGAATGCAGCACCCTACACATCACCCCAGCTCAATATTCTAGGACAGGGAAACCACCTCAGGTTAACATTTTAAATAAATAAATTATCAAAACAAAACAAAACAAAAAAACCCAACCCAAACTGAAAAAAAACCCCAGAACTCGGGAAAAGGATAGATAGATAGATATTCCCAGACTGCCAACACTTAAAATAGCAATCCTGGAAACCTGTGCAAGGAAGATCCTGTTTTATTAAGGCCAGATGGAAAAGCAAAAGCCACTATTAGAAATGATAAGAGAAAATTGAAGTGAATAGTATTGGAAAGATAACAATAGAAGCAAAAAACAAATATCCAAGCCATATAAACTTTCCCAACACATACTGGGGATGGACCTGTTAGTAGTTAACTGTGGGTTAACTATATTTCTTCCTGGAAGTTTTTCTGCAACAAAAAAAAGGATGCCCACACAAACCTCAGTATGCTAACAGATTTCTTGTAGCACACCAGCAAGTGATCTTGTGGTGTAGACCGTTCTCTGTCCTTAGCCTCAGCTATAAAGTGCTTAAATGTGACCCCACAATAGCTTCTCCTTTCATGTGTGAAGAATCAAAAAAATTAATTCTGGTTGCAAAGTTCAACCTACCTAGGGATGCTTGAAGCTATTGTTATTCAAAACATATGTTCTATGCTGTGCCTGAGTCACCAAATATAAATTTGCATTTCATTGATATCAGTATTTGTTTTTTGTGGCTCTGAGATAGCAAGTACTCTTTCTCATGGGACAGAGGGCTCCAGAACAGCAGAAGGGACACCCCTAGAGAGTTTTGAGTAGAATAACATGTTTCCCTTTAATGTAGAAGGAATTGAACAAGACAAGTTAAAAACCATACTAGAGAGTATAAAAATATAATGATTCAAACTACCATTGTTTTACCAAAAAATGACAACATGTAAAGTAATTAAAACAAAACAAAAAAGCACCAAAAAAGGAATTTCAAAACGCATACTAAAAGCTGAGCCACCCAAGCACCTACTTATATGACTGTTCTGTTGTCATAACAATGATCTGTACCTCAGTGTCACACCTCATACAAGCACTTGAATGTGCCCACCAAAATAAATCTAGTTGCAAAGAAGGACTATTGATTCACAGTTGTGAAAGATATACAAATAAAGAAGTCTTACAGGTAAAAGAGACATCTGTTCACTCTACAATAATATGACTCTCTTTATGGAGTACTCCTGCAGCCTTTAAGCAGAGCTCAGTAATGTAGGGATAAGTCTGAAAGTGCGTTGAGGATTTCAATAGTGAAACTCAATATCTAAAGGTAGTATTCATCCAGGAGTTTCTAAAAAAATTTAGGAACTGCAATGAAGTCTCTAATGTTTGCAAGACAGTGCCGCAGCTTTATTCTTGACCTTACCTAAAAGCACATGATCTTATTTCAGTTTGGGATATGATTCTCTTCTGAATCTGGGACACAAGTAGCACCCACAGATTGAGCCCCAGGTTTAAAGTCACAAGGAGTAATGGGTCCACAAGAGGCATCTTATTCTGAACACTCCTGACAGCTTCATCACCCTGGTCTTCTCCCTCTGGCTCTTCCACTTTGCACAGTACGAGAATGCAGCACAAGGTACCCTGCAAGCAGTTCCAGGGAAACTGAACCTTGACTGAAATAGATATTGTATGTTACAGCCAAGGAAGGGAAGATAAGATCAAAAGGTGCAATTGCAAGTAGGATTAAGCGCACAGATTTATACTGAAGAAAGACCCCAGGAAAAAAATAAGGAGGGGCTGAGGCTTAGAAAGAATTAAGGAACAGCTGAGTGCTCCAAAAATACAGTATTAACAATCTCTAGCAGCAGCAGCAATATTCATGTGCCAGAAACTCAACTTCCTGTTATAGGACCCAGTTGCTATAGAAACTTACAACTGGGAGCTAAATAAAGTAATTTCTATGCTAGTGTTGGTGTCTGTAACTTCAGCACCTGATGCTAACCAAATTGTGCTCAATAAACAAATTTAAACTCTAAAAGCCTGCAATGAGTTCACAATGGTTTCTATACAACTGATTAATCCCAATTGATCTTGGCTTAGGACACAAGAGCGTGAGAAATCATAGAAATAGAGAAAAGACTACTCTGGACAAATATGTCTCCCCTTTTTTTCTTTCTTACCTGATTTCCTCCTTCTCCTGTGTACCTCTTTATTCTGTCTTAACTTTTTTCTTATTTTAGAACTATCTTTTTCATGGCTAACCTCATAGTTGAGCCTGACATCTCTGATCCTCTTTAGACAAATTAATTTTGCATTAATCTGCAGTTGCTCTTGCATTCTTTTAATTTATCATTAAGCATTTACTTCAGGTTAAAAATGTGAGAAGCGATGTTAACAGCTGAGTGCAAATCCTTCCTAGACCTCCAGTACAGGGTCTTGGGGATGAAGCACAAGGGGAAAGTTTGCAGAAGTCTGCCCAGGCAGCTCTTACCATGGGAACCATGGAAAATGCTCATGTCCCAGGGAACATGGGCACAGGTAAGTCTGGTGAACCTGGATCTAAGGTTAGAAACATCTTCTCTTTAGAAGGAGGATTTTTTATTGCTATTGCCATAACACTTTCCTGTACTGACTAGGAAACAAGAGATCATCCAAAGTGTTTCAAAATGCAGACTTTTATTTCTGCTTTACATTAAATCCAAGTCCAGCTTATTGGAATAAATAACACCAGTGCCATGAGTAGTCACATAGGAAAGATTTAAAATTCTTTAAAATTTCTTTGTCACTGTTACAGAAGATGCTTGGACATTTCTGCAACATCTGGCAAGATGGCAAGAGCTGAAGCTATGAAGGGTGTCACACAGCCATAGTGGTGACTGCCCTCCCTTTGGCATCTTGGTCAAAATCCCTGCTCACGTTTGAAGTGCCTAAAGCAGTCCAGGGCAAAGGAATGGGTTAAATACATGAGATACATGGCACTTCTGGGGGAATAAAGCAGAAGGGGAATGCAACAGTGGTGGGAGGGAGAGGTTTTTCATCATTCCCAGGAAAGATGAGCAGCACTAGACATTGACATATCCCTGAGAGAGAAGCTGAGGAGAATGACTGGGCAAAGGGGTATGTAAACTCCTGAGGATCATTGCACTCTAACCCAGCACACAGGGTGAAAACAAAGCTGAGGGAGAGGTGAGTAGCCACTGCAGGAGACCGGTGGGCTTTTCAGAAGAGGCAGGTATCAGAGCTGCTGGGAAGAGGCCAGGACTGCCACACCATCGCACTCAGCAGCCACCAGCATTTGCTGGGTTGAGAGCAGAAATGGCTACTGGCACAGGGTTGTCCAAGGCCTTGGGGACCGGCAGAAGCAAGAGCAGGGCTTGGGCAAGTTTTGGGGGAGGAGGCTCTGGGAAGCCAGATCTTACGGCATGTCACTGACACATGGAGAGTCGCTGGGCTTGGGCAAGGGGTGGCAGGCAGATGGGGGTCCCACACCAGGTGGCTGGTGGCACACAGATCCCTCACAGGCTTTGGCAGGGTGCACAGGCAGCTGCCAAGCATGAGCTGCCCGATGGCTCCCACACAGCAGCAGACAGGCAGCCAGGCTACCAGCCAAGTCTGAGGATAGTGGGCTCCTGGCTGCAACAGGAGAGCAAAGTTTAGATGGTAGAGCTACTTGAAGGACTACAACAACTCCTCATTTGAGAAGATCTGGCCAGTGAAGTAGAGAAAGTGTATGTTTTATCAGTGTTCATATAAAAATAGGCATGAGGCCAAAGTCTTTGGAACAAACATGGTGAATTAGGCTAGGCTGAAATGTTTCTGTTGGTATTTTGTTCATTCAAGTCAGTCCGATGATATCTTAAAATAAAATTATCTGGGCCTTTGGAAGAACTACACTCCTCGTACCTTGCCAGAAGCAATGCATGTGGGATCTATATGCATTCCAAATATATATATATATATATGCATGTATATACACATGTAACATATGTAATGTATATACACATGTAACATACGTAATTCTGAGTGGCTGCTCAGAATTGAACTGAGTCCTGCTGCTCATGCCAAGACCATGCATTAAGAAGATTATGCTGAAGTAAGCAGTCCAGCAAGGCACTTGCCTAACATAAAAGATACGTTTGCAAGCCATTGACTTCAGGGTAACTTACCTATATGCTGAAATTTCCAGGTATGCTTGAATGCTGTATTGAAAAACAATGAGCTGAAATTCACAAACAAAATTAGACCATGCTTAACTGCTACCACATGTAGGGGATGCTTCTAAGCCTTTGGATGACAAAGGAGTCCATAAGGAGAGGACAGGGAAGTATCATTTTCTTTCTGTAGGGAGGGACTTGCCTTGGGGAAAGGAAGAAGACAGGAAGGCCATGATCCTCAGATGAGGAGGCCAAGCTTTCTATGCACCATAGGTTGTTAACTGACAAGATGTAGGCATCTCAAGAAAGGTTCATGGCAGGGAAGTAACTTTGGGGGTGATCTGGAGTGCCTCTATCACTGGGGGTTGTTGGAGAGCTCGCAGGTTTTAGCCCCATACATCGGTAGTGCAAAAATAAGGAATACAACTCCACTCTCTTCCTTGCAGAAACAGAGGCGGTTTTCACTAGCTCTAAAGTGCAAGTAAGCAAGCTGAAAATGGAGAAGACTTGATTGGTTGGTTTTTTTGGTTAGTTGTGGTTGGTTTTTTTTCTGGTTAGACTATACTGAATATATACTTGAGTCCTCAGGAAGGCTTTGAGAGACTTGCTTTTAATGAACCATAATTTTGAAAATTCTTTTCATGTCAAGAATTGGCAATCAATTCTGATGTCCATTAGTCTTTATAATGTCTAGCCTGTTTGCATGAGTTTATGAAAGACTTTAACGGATACTTAAGTTCAGTGATATTGTTACAAAGCTATGCACAAGTGTTTTCATAGAAGTGTTAATTTTTACCTTACTGTTTCAAGAAAAACAAGTCCCTGTAATCTACATACATAGAGAGTCACAGCTGAACTTCCACACTGTATTTTTTTTCTGTGCTATATGTTTTGCAAATAAGAATACAAAAGACAAAACAGCCACGTCTTGCAGAACTGGAAAGCAAACTTTCCAGTTTTTAACCCCCTTGCATTACTTCCCTTCCTCTTTGTCCTTCATTGTTTCACTCTGTCTCTTCACTTATCGTGATATCCCTCAGTGAGTGGGAAACAATATATTTATTTCTTCTTTCCAAAAGCTTCTGGTAAATTTTGCTTGTCTTTTTTTCTTTGTCACTTATTTCTTCCTTATGGCACTATTTCATGTTACCTAAGGGCTGTTTTAGAGAATATGTTTTTTAATTTGCATTCCTGACAGATAAGTTCTGACACTTGAAGTGTTTGCGTTACTTCAGTTCATATACTTCCTTATGATGGCTCTCCGTTCTGGCAGGATCCAAGCTTCCAAATAATCACAAAACTGGAAAGCTGCAAGCTGGTCTCTTCCCTGCCGTCTATCTTGGGATCCATGCCAAGCCTTCAGGTCTTCACTCCAAACCTGATGTCTTTTTCTGGTGAAATTACACGGACAGACGGAAGCATTTAATTTCCAAAGGTCCTGCTTAGGCTGTAAATGTGCAATGAGTTTCACACAAGGAGATCTCTACGTTTGCAGAGACTAACAAAATTTGGTGGGTTCCTGCTGAAGCTCAAGGGACTTTGCCTGTTGAATTCTTTTTGTAAATAGATGACCAGACACGTTTCTTAGTGCATTATTTTAGTCATGATGACCATTTCTTTTAGAAATGGAAACACTTTTAATAATTAGTATTTGCTCATACATTGTAGAAGAAGGCAGGCCAAAACTGACAACTCACATGATTTGTCCTTGTCTCTAATTTCTCTGTTTCACAAAAGCCTGCTTTTTTGTTCTTGGTTGCTAATCTAAACAAAGTGAGTAAAAAAGAAATTGTGTGATAAAATAAACTACGGCCTGGAACTTGCTAGGATATACATGCCCACTTAATTTTATATGCACTAAGGGTCATCGCAATGATTACTTACAGCACGTTAAATTTAGCATGTGCATAATTATTTCCAGGATCAGTGCATAACAGGTCATCTTTCAATACACAGGAAACTTTATGAGGGATCAAAATTTAAAATCCTATATCTGAACTACTCTGAAGTGTGGGACTTTGGTTTGCAGGTTGCCAATAATATTTGCTCTCTAAATTTCAACAGAAAGCTCTAGCTAAGCATTTTAATATGTTGGCTTATTGGTGTCACTTTTCACAATAATCTAATGTACATAAGCATAATTTACTTTAGAGAAGTGATTGACTTTTGTAAGGAGGAAATGGTATTTTTAGGGTATAAAATTGATCTATAAAACATGTTCAAGTTCTTAAGGGGGAAGATGGTACGAAATTGTCAGGTCTTTGGGGGGATAATTTCTTTGCTTCTTCTTGCTTCTCCTTTTACATCAGTTTTTGTTATATTTACATCTCAGCCTCACTTTAAAGAAAAAAAAAAATAAAGACCTAGAGAAACAATATCAATTTTCTGTCTGTTCATGAAAGAAACACTAATGTTTTATTAATGTCTTTTATACATTTGACCAAGTATAATTTCTCTTCTTTTTAAAGCCTGTATGCTGTTTATTTGGAAGAAATTTTTAACATTTTCTGAAAAAACTGAGAAAGTAATTGCTTACAGAGGACTTTATAAACTCTTTGTGTCTCTAACGGGCAAATTGAGCTGATAATTTTCATTCTACACATGCTTGTGATGAGATAACTGGCAGCAGCTGTTAAAGTGGGAAAGGGTGTACCAGAGTATGCTTCCCTCAGAGCAGCTGACTTTTGTCTGCTGCCTGGAATATAGGAGGGTCCTGTAGCTCTGGACATTTGGAGTGGATTGGCAGCTGGCTGGGTTGGTAACCCTGTAAGTGGAAGGAGGTGAGGTTGTCTGGGTTTGTTTTCTTGAGTTATATTAGTGAGTTTTGGGAGGTTTTTTTTATTATTTTCCTGATGTTTATGTCTGCAGAGGTGTACCTGTAGCCCATAACTTTGATTTTTAAAGGTGTTCATGAATATGTTCCCTATGGAAAGAAAGTTGTTTGTGTTTTTTTTTCTTGAATTATTCAAGAGTGTGATTTTTGTGAGTCCTTTTACTGTAAGGGTAACTTACCTGCTCAACTATTTCCTTCTTGACTTCTGTTTTGACAGACTTCTAAATCTCTCCCTGTACACCGATTCCCTTGTCTCCTGCATTTTGATGGCATATGGGGTTTGGGGATTTTGGGGAAGAGGAAAAGAAGAAAAAGGTGAGAGAGGTTACCTTTACTGTGGAAATGCATTAATTCTAGAAAATGATAGTGTGTGTCTTAAAACACCTAATTTTTCAGTACAAAAATGCAGTAAAAGTCTCAAAGAAATAAACAGGTAAAATTACTTTTCTAGGGATTTAGAGAGGTAACTATTGGAACCCATATTTGAATTCATGACCACTGAACCTGAGACACTTCTAGCTTTAAAAAGAAAGTTTACCTTGCTGAAAGCCAGTATCCCTATTGTCAACTGACAAAGGCTTTTTATTACAATGATTTAATGTAACTAGATATGACTCTAGGAAATTCAGCACTCCCTGAAACCTAGGTGAAGAAAGGCCCCTTTGCCTAAATTTTGATGATATTAATATCTATGATATTATATGGTGTTAATTACAGTGTAGAGAATATTTCATGTGGTTGATTCAATGTGCTAAGAAACATGGGAGTAGAGTTACTTAAATCTATGTTAATTTAATATGGAAGGTTGGTAGCAGGGGACATATGTCAACAGCAAAAGAGAGTAAAATGAGGACTTAAGTGGCAACCTGACTCACACCAATGCAATTGCCAAGTTTCATCAAGGAACTGTTGGGGAAAATTTATATTCCCTAAAGGATCTAAATCAGCCAGAAGTGAAAATATGTGGGGTAACTTAAATAGTAAAGGCAGGACTTCATTTATATCTGAGTCTGATGAGGGATATCATACTTGTGGCTACTTAATACGTATGAAGCAATATTGAACATACTTGGTTCTTGGAGCATTTGAATTCTTAAAGTTCTTAGTAGGCGACTGGATGTATCACAGGCCTATGAAGCATAACAATTACTCAGCATAGTTATTAATACAGTGAATAAGAGAGGCAAAAGGGGGTGATTATAACTTTAGTAACCTTTAAAAAATATTTCCTAAAATCCTTGTGTAAAACAAAGAACGAAAAGCAGGTTTTAAGAATTTGGAGAGTAAATACTTGTGTTCAGTCAGGTACAGTAATTTTCCTGAAGGCCTTACTGATACATGAATGACTGTGTTTTACACAGCATGGTAACTTTCACATTTGCCCATCCATGGTTTCCATTCATAGGAAAGAGATACCTGGTACTGAAAAACAGGCTACTCTTAGAAAATCCCTACAGACAGCCTAGCTGAGATGTTAATTTTCCTTTCAAGAACCCAAGGCTTGTCATTTACATTAGGGGAGTACTGTAGTGCAACAGCAAACGTTCAGGCAAGTTGCTGAGATGGTCTCCTCTGCTAACCAAAATACAAAGAGAACAACAGTTTGTGTGTATGTGTTATCACTACTCATAAGCGTTACTATAAAGCAATAACAGAGTGACAGAGAACATAATGCACACTGTTGCATACAAAAAACAAGACCTGAAATAAGTGTGCTTAAGGAATATGAAACCAGAACTCATATTGCAGCTCTTCTAGCTGGGACCTTGCACATGAAGCATGCGAACTGCTCACAAACATACTAAGGGAGGTTGTCCAATTTCCCTGCGCTGCAGATACTGACAGACAACACAGGATATCAAAGCTCAAATTCAAAAAGTCACTTTCTCCTAGATGGATTTTACTTGATTTTTGACAGAGCTGGCAATGTTCTTTGTCTTCTTAGACACTTATAAGCCCTGTATGGCTTGTCAAGCCAATAAAGCCTCACTGAACTGAAACTGCTTTCTAATTATGGTATATGACAATACCTGTGGAAACTCATTGCCTTCAATAAAATTGCAGAGGTGGAACTGATTGGGAGTTAGTGAGGGATCTGGTAAACAATGCTCAAGAAAAAATACGATTCAGCATCCTCACTCTTAGTTCAGTTGTTTGCACAGAGCTAATGAGAACAAAACCTAGTAAAATGTTCTGTGTGATGTGAATGGTGATGCAATCCTGCTGAATATAAAGATGCCATTGCCACAAAGACAGCTTTCAGCATAGAAGTATGTATTTGTCCAATCAAGATAGCCTCACTGCTTCTCTTGGAATGATTGTCTTTTTTTCCTCTTTTAAATCTAGCTTTCAATTATGTCATGCTGCTCTGATAGCGTGACAGGTGAGGTTTCAATCCATGCAAGAATGGAAGTCATTACTTCTTGCCTTTTTCACATTATCATTTGACTTTTTATTTGCTGTCTTTTTCTTCTCCACATTCTTATATTGTTAGTCCCTGATGATGCATTACATTTTTTCACTAAAGGTGCAGCATGTTTGTTGGCAGATTTTGTGTAAAGAGTAACATATCTATACATCATATAACATGATGTATAGAGTGATAGATAACAACATATCAACAAATTTATGAAGTTTATCTGAATGGATACTTAAAAATGCCAAATGTGCTTTCAACTCAGTTCTGATGAGTCTTTTGAATCTCATTACAATGCAACCTTGAGGGAGTTTGGAGATCTGAAACAAAAGTAATTAGCTCTTTCTTTAAAGGAAATTTGCCTTTGCTCACAAAATATGAGCCAGGACCCTTACAATTCTTGCCATGTTTAGTACATAGGGACTACTGCAATTCTAAGACTAGGTTTCCCTTCAGGTGCATTTGAAAAGGATCAAAATCAGAAAAAGGATGGATGATTTGCTCCTGATGTAATGATGAAACCCAAACATCACAATGAAGAATAAAAGTTTCTCATTGCATATAAAATTACAAGTATATTGACTCTTAAGAATTTCCATCCCAACATATTGTTTGACTCCACACATGGTTCAGGTGTGCTGTTATAATCACAATACAGGGAGTGCAAGTAGCATGTGTCAGAGCACACATGACAGTCAGGGATAGAAAATGGCAGTGTTTGCAAGGTTTTGCCTTACTTGTGTTTTTTCAGTGTAAAATTAATATAAGCCGTATTTTCTACTTGACATTCATATCAGGTTTGCATACTCATCTGGGGGAGTTGGATTTTGCTGTCAGCTAGAGACAATTCCCTTTTTCTTGACATTTACCTCTAAAGAGATGCTGAACTGGGATAAGGGAGAAGTGTGGGATATGCTGGGTGCTTCATTCTAAATGGTCATTGCCAAGCAGAAATAAGCCAGCTGAAGAAAATCTGTTCCCAAGACTTTGTGATATTCCCCAAGTCTGCATTTCTGATGGCTCAAGCTACAGCTTCCCGCAGAAGCTGCAAATTCTCAGCCCCATAGGAGTAAATAGGGCGTCACACAACAGATGTCAACCCAAGTACACTGAATCCATGCTGATATAGCTAAGGAGTGTTTGGAACAACCTGATCAGTTTGTGCATTTTGTATTTTCCTTGCATCCATTAGAGAAAATAAAAGTTTCTGTGTTTTTTTTTTTTAACTGCTTTAGCATTCTTCATTGCTATTCTCTCCCTCATTCAATAAATGCACCGTTAATATTTTCAATCCTTAAATAGTAATGTTTGAACTAACTTGGTGGGGTTTTTTTAGAAATCTTTTTGAGGTAAGGCAGTACACATGTATGCATGTCATGTTAAATATTTCACATTGACTAAAAGTGTATAAGCAACATCTGATCAGGTGACAAAAAAAAGACAGTTTTGAATCAACTTAAAATAAGCATTCATAGATTTAATTATTTTTTTTTCCTGCCACTACAGTTTTAGAGTGGTGTAACTGATATTCATTCTTTTCCTGTGGTTTGGTAAAGTTTCTAATGCTTCTATGAGGTGCATTGAAAAGACCATGTGGATAAAAAAAAATTGTTTTATCTGTACATAAAATTCCTCTTTTTTTGACTATCTGCTAGTGCACCATTTTACTATCAACCTATAAGTTTGGCGCTACCTTTCTAAAAAACAGTCTCCTAGAATAAAACAATGGTTTAAAATCCTAATAGAGTATTAAAAAAACTTTAAAGAGTACTGAGTGAATGTAATGACAATATGCATTTTTTGAATGCACACCTGAGGAAAAAAAGTACACTTCTGCAGTTCTCCTCTTAAAATTACACATGGCTACTTTGCCATTTGTGCTCATGAAGCTGATTACTTGCATGTCCACCAAAACTGCTGCTGTCATTGGAAAAGTGAGTGAAGTGATTCTATTGGTTACTGTTCATAAAGGAGCAAGCGGATTATGCACCTGTAAGAGATCCTTCTCTTTTACAAATATCTCCACATATCTTCTCATGTCCTGTCTTATTCACTCTGATCAGATTTCTTCTGCATGTTTTTTTTTTTTATCCGTCCCTCTGTTCTCTCTCAGTTGTTATCTCCTGCTGAACATTATTTTTCTAAAAGCCTCACTCTGAGTGATGTTACCGTAGAAGCCCTTTATCTTCCATTGCTGTTGATATTGTAACTTTGTAAATCTAAGATGACTGTGGTCTTAAGTGGTGTTGTCTGTCTCTGTAATGTGAATCCTAACTAACTAGTTAGAGGAATGTTGATATCAATATAGTTAACAGCACTTAATTCAAAGAAATTTGAGTCATGTGCCTATTGCAAGTTTTTTTTTTTTGCCTGTCAATCATTTCCTAAAACAACAGTGCCTTCTTTCATAATATTTTCACTTATTCTAGTAATATATCATGCAGTCTCATATTTTGCTATGATTGAATTATATTTAATATTAAAGGATAACTCCTTGAAAAAATCACATTTTATGAAGTGGTTTATAGTGCTTTTATAGTGTGTACTGAAGTTCTGCAAAAGAAGTCTTGGGCTAGTACACTTATATACATGTATGTGTACTGTCAGTACGCAGGAGTGTGTGGCAACACCTGCTCCAGCCCAGAAAGCATGGTAGCCATGTTAGTATAGCATTGCACCTACCCCAAATAAGGTCTAACTCTGAGCAGGTCTTCTTGCTTCCAATCCCAAAAGTTTCTCAGGCACAGGTAATTTCAACATCATGCTGTACTGTATGACTGCTCAAGCGCACAGTCTATGTGCTACGGCATGGTTGCGCCTTTGGGTTCTGAGGATCCTGCATCTAAAAGGCCAGGCTGCTTCTGGAAATGTGCTACACTGTGGAAGTCATGATCATGAGGGTATGCTGGCAGTCACCATGTCGGTAACCGAAGAAGCCGATGACGGAAAATGCTAGGGAGCATAACCTCTCTGCAGACAGATACAGCACACCATAGGCAAAGTGTGAAACTCTTTTTGAGGTTGTATTAGCAGAGGGTAAAGTAGCATGACCCTCCTATTTTAAGCCTGTTTGTCTCCAAATTGTAATCATTCCTGCACAAAGTCACAAGGACAAGTTGTATTGAGAGAAATAAGAGCAATCAGAGAAGATTTGCTGGACTTCACAGAAGCAAGGTACATACAGTAATCACTGCCTCATGAATGCAAAGCCCTTTGAAGTCATTGCTCTCCATCTAATTAAGCAGTTCTGTCTCCGTCACTTCTTGTATTAGAAACTCTTAGGATTTAAGTATTGTGAAGACAATTATTTTTTTTTTCCAAAATGTCGGTCAAAATTTCATGCAATAATTGCTGCTTTACTGCATTTTGAGTTTTGGAAGGGAAACTGGGAAGCTAGTGAAAACATTATCAAAGATGCACTTAATATTTAAACCAGTACTGGGAGCAAATGTAGCTGACTCAGTTCAGATGTATCACAGGAGAAGGGAGGAGGACTGATGCTTTGTTTACTTTGCAGTGTTGGACGAGGCATAAATGGGTGATATGTAGAATAATTTAGATGAGAAGGACCTTTGGAATTCATCTGGACTAGTCCCACATTCAAAGCAGAGTCAGTTTAGGTAGATTGTTGGCCATGACCCTATATATGCATTATAAATTCTCAAACTTAGACTGATTTAATCGTTGGGAGGCTGGAACAGTATTCAAAATGTATTTATCTCATTGCATTTTGCAACTCCTTGACAATATTTCACTAAGTGGTGACTTGGGGATTTTTTCCTTAGTCTGATGGAGTTACCACTTACTGGGCATGTCAGAGTCTTGCTATTTAAATCTTGGAAAAGGGGTTTGGGAACAAAGTTATTAAGATAGTGAATTTACTACAGAATAGGACTACTGCTTTTCATCAGCATACAGATGATGGAATTCTTCTTGAGCCCTATACTCTTGCTTTTTGCTTCTTAAATTCATTGTAAGAAGCTCTCATCTGTGATTCCTGCCTGCTTTCATGTATGCATACTGACTGCAGGAAGCTCATGCTGGCATTTGGCTTCCTATTTCCTAGAACAGGAGAAATAAGGTATATAAAAACCCTCTCTTTCTGATCTCCGCTGACTGTGTTGCAGCTATATTATTGCCAAACTGTGACTTTACTTCTATGTATTTTGCATGGTTGATGTGGTGATTAGTAGCAGTATTAAATTCCTCTGAAATCTTGACCTATATTGACTCTTCTAAAGTGTCTTTTAATTCTTAAGGTAAAGAATTTTTTCCTGTTCTTGTAGCTTTAATGTATTATTGTGTATATTAGATATTAATGCATTATATTAGTATGAAAAGTCTCAAATGTAGAAGAATCAGCTGTACAAAACCTAACTTGCCCTCACTTCTCAGGGAGGTGGTTCTATCTATTAAGTCTTACTTTTGCAGTGTGAGGTTCAATTTACTGAAGTAACTGTTTAAACCATCTAATGGTGGAGTACATTTAACCTGATATGCTATTTGTCTTGTTCTTAATGAATCTTTGATCAGTTTACACCTAGTTCGCAATTTTGTCTGTGTTTTACTGTCCGTAGGAAAAAAAAAGTGAGGGTTTAATTTGGAAAGGTCAAAACAGTAAACAAATTTAAAAGGGTCAATGTACTTCAGAGTGTAAAACAATGTCAGATCACGGAAGGGTTCCTTTGATCCTAATTCTCTGCATCACATGAAGGTGTCGGTCCTTCTTAGACTTCCCTGATGCTAACAAAGCCAGACAAGAGCTTTGAGACAGGGCTTTGCTGTTTTCGACTACTTCTTTTTCCAGCAGAGTATTTCAGTGTGTCACAGTATATAAATAGCCCTTACAGAGCAATAGCACACAGTTGCGTTATTTGTTATATGCACAGCAGAGCCAATTGTAAGTGATGAGTCTATTTGGTCAATTTCAGTTGGGAAGAAGTTTTTTGGGTTGGGTAGTTTGGTTTCTTTCCCTCCTCACCTGCACCCTGCAGTACACATCTACTCCCCACATTAACAGCATAACTGTTAACATCAGCAAACTCTTACTTGTACCATGAAGTAAAAAGTTTGCTTTTATCTGCAATTTTGGAGCCAAATCAAACAGGTCCATTGGCAAAGACAAATTGGATTTTCAAAGAATTTTACCTTGGAGGATGGGGAGTTTGTTTTTAAAAATAAAAAGTTTCCTTGGAGAAAAAGCTCCCAGATCGGTGCTTTCAGCTAGCTCTGTAATAACAAGCATTGTTGGTATGTTTTTGGCCAGCAAACAAACCCCATGATTATTTCAAGGCAGGGTCAATTAAAATAAATAAATGTTTTTGCTTTGTATAGAAGCTTTTGTCAGAAATGAAATGAATTATGATCTACTTCAAAACATAAACTCAGACTACCAACAGTTTTCATTTGGGAACAAGTAACTGCCAGTGAGAGGACGAGGGGTAACGGGCATAAGTTAGAACATAAGATGTTCCACTCAAACATGAGGAAAAACTTCTTCAAAGTGAGGATGACAGAGCCCTGGAACAGGCTGCCCAGGGAGGTCGTGGAGTCCCCTTCTTTGGAGATTTTCAAGACCCGCCTGGATGCAGTCCTGAGTAACATGCTCTAGCTCTGGGCAATCCTGCTTCGGCAGGGAAGTTGGACTAGATGATCTCTATGGTCCTTTCCAACTCCAAAAAAAATTCAGTGAAACTCATGGAATGGTGTGAAAATGTATGGTTTATGTGCAATTCTTGTATTACTACTGCTCTACAACTAGTACTAGTAGTCCCATTAGTGTAATTACTCTTGAATTCAGAGAATCTGCTCATTTGTAGAAGTCCCCATTAGTGTAAAACAGCAATGAACTCAAACATAGATTAAGAGCCACAAAAGAGAAGATTGTGGTCGGCTTTTATACATATTGCAATGGGTACTTTACAGCCTAATCTACTACAACAGTGACAAATTTTGCAGTGTGCTGTCCTTCTTAGCTGTATAACCATGTGGTTTAAGTTGGAATGTATTGCTTTACTGGCATGATGGACCTCAACGGAAATAAAGAAAGAGTTTCCCCTGCAGTTCTCTAAAGCCATTAATAAATACTCTCAGGACTAGTTAAATGATTATGTTAAACTGCATCTGTTAGGAACTCAGATTTGAGGAATCATATAAGTGATGTGACTTTAAAAAGACAGAAATCTCCCCATGTGGAGCAGCCTGAGTAATTAAGGTCCAGTCACCTCTATACAATAAGTGGTCTTTTCTTATTTCTTCTGTTCCCTGTGTATGTTTAACCCTTGCTATATTTAATGGGACTATGAGCTTGTCCATGTAGTTGGCCCTACATACTGAGGTTGCATGCAAGAGATGACTGATGGAATATCAGTGAATGAATTGTTAATATTAAGGGTTTATTTCTGCCTCTCTAACTCATAGCCAGCTTTCTAACAGTACTTTTTCAGTACATTTTCAGTAATGACAGGAGTAACTGATCTGCTATCAAAGTGTGTCAGTATACTCAGTGATAGGAGAGTGATAGCAATGGGGAGGATATTTAAGGAAAGGCTTCTTCTGAGGAAATATGTGTGAAAATAATGCTTTTACTAAGAGACTCAGTCAGTGGTTTATCAGTTGGTAGGGCAGAGCAGAAAGTGGCCAGACTTATGTGCTACTGCTGTAACAGAGGGATGGGGTATGTGACTGCACCACTGCAGGTGGAACAAATAATATGTATCCTCAAACAACAGAGAAAATGTATCAGAAGCAGGCTATTTTGGTCTTAAGTAGTAATTATGCATAGGTTTTTTTCCTTCTGTTATCAGTATTTGTAAGGTATTGTAAAACTAATGTGTAACTTTGGGGTCGCTGCTCAGCATCAGATGGAATGAGTTTGTGCTCGTTCTCAGAAAGGACTGGGGGACAAGCCAGGCTCATCCATCTGATACACTCAAAAAAAAAACAACCTAGCCAGAATAAATATCAGGCAACCTTACTGATAATTACCAATAAAATTACCAATAAAGCAAAAATGGCAGTGGTAAGAGTAGTATATGAAAACAAACAAACACAGGCATTGTGAGCATGAGTCATGAATGTATGTGTTACTGGGAAATATTTTTGTCATGTTATATTCTGCAGATGTTTCTGTAACTACAAACAAATTTGAGGGGGGGGGTGTGGGGTGTGTGTAGTATTTAGAGATCTTCCTTTTTCTCATCTCCAAAACATCAGTACACAATATACCATGACTGTTTTTTTTTTGCAACATGATGATGCTTTCAAGGCTGTGAACAGAAAGCTGTTAGTAATTCTGTCTCCAGGTTTTCTTTATCGTGTTGTTTGTTTCCTGATTTATTGTATCAATCTCCTGTTTTCCTGACTTTCCTTTGTAACTCTCACTCTGCAAATTTTTGCTCCTTAGTGTGACCTAATCCAAGGGACATAAGAGCTCACATGAAGCTTGCAGCCCCACAAGTGAGTAGCTTTGCTTTGACTCAGGTCTTTGAAAACAAAAATGTAAATAACGTTAAGAGGAGAGGAGCTGTTCATGTATCTGTAGAACATGTACTGAGGTACAGAAACATTTGCAAGAATATAACACTATCTTCATCTTGGACTTTACAAATATCAAATATATTCTGTTGTTTGAGAAATGAAGCTTAGAAGCAACTCAGCTTGCAAAGTTTTACCTTTCTTTCTTAAACTAGGATGATTATAAGATTATGAGTGCATGATGTGAGATGTCCTACATATACAACACGCTGAGAACATTTCTTTGGTTCTTGGAAGGCAAAGTGTATTAGGTACTGCTTTGTGCACATATTTTGGTTACTCTGTGGTTGATGCAGATGTTGTTGATGACCAGTCACCTGCAGGAAAAATAACTGAAAGGCTATCTTAACTAACGATATCCACACCCTGCAAGCCTACCAAAGAGCAAAGCAAGCTATACTGTCCTGTCTTCCAGGCAGCTGCAGTGAAATATTTGTTGGCATCCAAGCAAGCTAGCGTATTGTAATCTTTAGGTAGTCCTTAGCATGTTACAGTGCCTTCTCTGGGGACAGAATGATACATTTAGCTGGTTGTACATCTGGTCTTATTGCAAATTTGAATAAACTGGTAATCTTCCAGTGAAAGGGAAAAGGAAGGACAGAACTGGTCTGATAAGAATGGATTATTTTTTTTCCCCTCTTTTTGCAATATCTACTGCTACTTTGAGTTTCTAGGATAATAGAATCAGCATACTTCCTACCAAATCTACAACTTACTTTAGAGAAATACTGTGTCTATCTATAAAATAAAATCACAACATAAAAGAAAACTGAGAATGTCAACTGGGGGGTGGGAGGGGTGGGGGGCAAGTTAGATTCATCCATAATTGGTTGGGAGAGAAAATCATTGTATAACTTGTGATTCTAGAGACTCATGGTTCTTTGGGAGGTAACTGTAATAAAAACAGAAGTGTTTTATTGTGCTTTGGAGAGCTTCAGTGCACAGATCTTTGTAATGGTCCAGTTGAACAGAGACCAAATCAGCCAAAGGCAAGGGAAACTTTGGAGGGAAAATGAGACAATTTAGTTTTGCATGGCATCATCAGTATAATTAGGTGGAATGCAGAAAATGTTGTTACTACTTTTCTCCAAAAAGAAAAGAGGTTATTTTAGGACTTGACACACAAAGATGCTTAAACCAGCTGTGAACAGTGGTGTTATTTTGGGGATACCTTTTAAAAATGCAAAAGGTAGTCAGGATGCTGCCTCATCACTGCACCTAGAGAAGAGAGAATTTTTAACATTAGAGTAGCATTCAGGGAGAAAACACAGTGGCATAATTTAAGAAAATGTAATACTTCACCTTAACAAGAGGATGTAAGGAAATAAAAGATTCTTAAACCCATGGATACTTCTTGCAACAACCGCTGTTTGGTTGTTTTTTTTTAATTTGGGTGCACTGGCTCACTCAGCAGAACTGTTGTAGCCAAGTAGTTGCTTGTTTTGCAGGGCACCTACTCTTGAGCAGCGGACCATTTTTATTATTTCTTAATGACAGCTCCTCTGGGCATGGCTTTTAAGACTCTGGTGCTCCCAGAGCCACTGAGGAAAAAGGAGGCTTCAGATGAGCAGATCTCCCCTTCTTTCACCATCACTCTCCTAACACTGACAAAAATTCCTGTGCTTCCTCATCTCTTACCTCACTCCCATTCTGATCCAGCTTGCTGTTTTCTTCCTGGTCCTTTCCAGCTGCCAAAGCTTTCTGTTCCCTCTCCGTCACATATCTCTTAGGCCTTTTCTTGCTGCCTTTGGCATCTTTCACATTTTTCTCCTGTCCCAGCAAAATAATTCTTGCCAAACTCAACTGTCTTTTAAAGTTTTCTTTAGTCAGTAAATGTTTGCACATTACTCAGAACAATTAGAAAACCTTTGTTGCCTATAATAGATGTGCATAACTAATCAATGTAAATGTGTAATATGGAATTCTAATTAGTGTCATAATCCAAATAAATACAATGAGCTGTCTCTTCCAGCCCAGTTTTTCTGTTGCCACTCAGATTGTTGCTGACTTTGAAATTGTTGGTGTTTCCCAGAGCAAAAAAAAAAAAGTTGTTCTGGATGTTCCAATGCTTTATATCTTAACATTTTATATAGCAATGTTGGCTATGTATCATTCTGTTTTGAAAATGCTTTGCAGCTGTTTTGCACAAGATTATCTAGGTAGACATGGTAACATTTGGTTGGAAACTCCAACCACAGCTATGGCAGTGTGTATACATAGTTAATTAGGCAAAACTTGTGGATTATAGAATAATGGCCAGATTGTGAATGTTGTTGTATGAGCCCAGGTGTTGTAATGAAAAGTTTCCTTATACTCTGTAGCCTTAACATGAGTATGAAAACTCTCTAACGCCATTCTGCATTAGATCTGTTCTGTCAGCATAAGACATGAACGTAATCAGATTGAGCAATTCCCATTCTAGTTCACAGATCAGTCTGGTAACCAGCTGACCTCCTAATTGTACCTGATGTGCACGGCAAGACTTAGCAGCATATTACTGTCCAAGAACTTGGCTTATTTTTGTTTTGTAGATCCTTTATATATAATATAAAGTTTTCACACGAGTGCCTTTTTCAAAATAGTCACCGAAATGAGGACTGTATGCCACAATGTCATTTTGGTTTGTGTTTCTGCAGCTACTGCTGTCACTTGATGCTAGGGGGCTTCTGTGCAATTAACAGAGCATTCAGTATTTTATTGTAGTGTTTGAAGCAAAACTCTAGATCGTGAAATGGCAAAGGAGGAAAAGCCTGTGGATGCCTTTCTGAAAAGTATATAATGTCAATTATGCAAGTCTTCTATCAGAAATTTATATCCTGACCTAGTGTAATTTCAGGGCATAAATACAAAATGTGCTTTCTCTGAGACCTATTGAGATCTTTCAGCATCTATGGATATGAGGATATCAGCAGCAGAAATAACTCCTGCATGCTGTTATGTCAAAAAAACAAGGCAGCAGTGATGTTAGATTTCTGTCCTATACTTGAAAAGATGAAAGCTTCATAAAGTGGATAAGGGCAATATACTCTCTCTAGATAGACAAATACAAAGATTATATACAAAGATACTAGATAGAAGATTAGTGGTTGGATCTTTGACTTTTGTTATGGAGACTGAGCTAACTGATCTTCCAGCCAGTAGAAGATTATAATAGTGCAAAAACACCAATTGAAACCGGTTGTGCCATGCAGAGTAAAAATACAGAGTAAGTGTTTGTTATGGTCCTAAGGAGCTTCGGGTTGGGTGAGAGAGAAATGATAAAGAGACAGGAGTAAAGTCTGACACTGTTTTTATGGTTGATTGTTCTTGTGCTTTTTCTGTGCATTCCTGTTAGGAAAGGATGCATTTAACTGAAAGATGAAGGGAGCATGTGTTGGAAAAGAATGTTAAAACAAAGGATTGGAAAAGTAATTCTGAATGAAGCAAAGACTTGAGTAATTTTTGCATTCTGGAGATGCATGAAGCAAACCACAGGGCGCTGTTTTGGGAAACATGTTTGATCCAGAGAAGCAAAGGTTTTGTTTCAGTTTAAGATCCAAATGATTTATGACTCGGGGCAAGGAGTAAATGCCACATCAGGAATTCCTTGTTTTTCCATTTAAAACAAAATTGGAGGAGAAAAATACTTTTTGTTTTTTATCTTGTCCCTTGGTGTTCAATTTGTGCTCTCAAGGCCCAAAACCATAACTTGTCTCTTATATTTTTTAGTTAAAACTAAAGTCTCAGCCCAGTGCAATAGTTAGTCTTCTCTCTGATTCTCTCATGGCTGCAAATATCTTCTTCTTGCTCTGCAGCCTCTGTTGAAACTGGTATAATTTCCAGTTCACTAGATATGCTATCACAGTGCAAAGGGGTTGAAGATCCATAGGGACAAAAGTGAACTTCTTCACAAAGAACAAAACGTGTGTTGTTCTGATGACAGCAGAAACAGCAGGCTTTAGGATGATCTGAACCTCTCTCATGTCAATTGGGAACATGAAAACCAGAACTTCAGACTACATGTTGCAGATGCATCTCAAAGGCCTATTTTGCTTAGCAGCAGGTAGATTTCCCACCTACCCCCCATTTCCCTGCCTTCTGTTCTTAAGGCAGAAAGTCATGCATTTGAAAAGTCATTATTTCTCTAGGTCAACACTCCACTGCATCAAACTAGTTTGTTAAAACTAGACAAAAGACTATAGGCAGACTTCCCCACTTAGTGCTCTGTTGGTTGCTTGCAAGTACTGTGATACTGCACTTCAGCAGTAGTATTCCGATAGTCTTCTAACTGGCACTTCCAAGATATGGGTGTCTGCATAATCTGGAAAGAGGATGCTTGAATACTATATGATAGCAGTATCATATAGTCCAGCTTGAGCCCTAAATCAGAAAGCTTTGTGATGGACACAAAGGGCAGAAATGTGATGTTGCAATATAATGTTGCTAATACGTTAGTACATTGAGTTATCACAGAATCACATAGCGTTAGAAGGGACCTCTGGAGATCATCTAGTCCAACCCCCC
>VXAK01024631.1:314-65763 GCA_013399435.1 Arenaria interpres | reverse complement strand
GTTCATGGTCATCCTATTGTTCACCAGGACTCCTAGGTCTTTCTCCTCAGAGGTGCTCTCCAGCAGGCCAGCCCGCAACCTGTACTGGTGCATGGGGTTATGCCAGTTGCTCCTTCACATATGCCTTCCAGACAGTATTGACTTCTTTTAATGGGCAGGAATAAGAGAGGTTATCCATCAACTGAGGAACAAGTTGCCATTAAGTAAACTAGTAAACTTTTAACTTGGTATCTTAAATTCCCCTACAATATGTGGCCAAATTATTTTTCTATGTGTACAATATATGCATTTGTATTTACAAAAAAAGGTAATTATTTGTACATCTGTCTATTCTATGCACAAATTCACTTTGCGTATGTTAAGTTTTACAGGGATGTTCTGTGAGATCAACTTAAATTCTCGATTTAGAAAATATGACCTGGAGTATATTGCAGGGCTCTGAGTAATGTTGTAAAAAAATTCATAATGAGGAACAGTTTGTTTAAGAAATGTAAAATTATGGCTTAAAAATATCAGATGATTTGAATGTCCGTCTGGAATTCTAGTTTTTGTGCAATACACATGAGAAGATACTGAAATATAAATACCACTCAAAATTAGGTAGACGTGGAATAATTTACTAACAGGAAAGATTATTGTGTCTCAGAGCATTGTTCTTTCTCATCAAGTACACGCATATCCAGCTGTTTTGCGAGGTTTGGTATTCATTATACTTACCTGGAAGTGCAGCATTCATTACTTTCTTTTAAGCATATTAGCAGTGTGGACATAGAACACATTTATAGCTGAACCTGACCCAAGTCGACCAATTGAATAAAATAAATGAAGTAGTGTTTGGGAGGTATGGGCAAACAAATATTTATGTGAGAATAAAGGATGCGTCAGTTCAGCAATCACACAGATGGGAAGCTAAATCCATTCTCTGGAGCAACTCAGGATATTTGTTTGTTTGTTTTGCTTCTGTCTTTCTTAGATATTTGAATTATTTCTAAATGCAAAGATTCTTGGACTGGATCAGAGATTTGCATGAACTATGCCCATCCCTGTCTTCTGGTTGGGTTACAGAAGGTCCCAAAATGTGTTGGTGATTTAGTTTGTTTTCTTTAACTTTTTTGCAACAACATGGGATACATGGAAGACTGCTACTCTTCTAACATTATATAGAGCATGAAAATCATTAATAGGCGATTCCTACTACAAATACAGGCATAGCAGTGTGACTGAACTGGCTCCTTTATGACTCCATATGTTTGCAGAAACATGTGTTTGCGTGTACAAAAACACATGCTCTATCCTCCTGCCTTCTTGAGGAATTTATCACTGTCCTGAGAATGCCCTTCAATTTTCCAACTTGGAAAAGGTAGCCCTGGGCAGTGCCTCTTTCTTCTCTTTTTCCTGCACCTGTATTTGAAAACAGTCTGAATATATGGTGCATGACAGAAAGCCAGGGCTGACAGAAAGGGTAGTGTGGGGAGCACATTACTTGCTCAAACAACAGCATTTCACTTTATATTTAGAAGCCAAAACAACACTTGTTATTCCCACAGTTTGACGCACAAGATATATACATGAATATTAGTTCCTTTAAAAAAAATGTGTTCCGGAAAAATATTCACAGAATCACAGAATCACAGAATCTTAGTGGTTGGAAGGGACCTCTGAGATCATCGAGTTATTGTTAACTTAAATGATCCTTATAGATATGTGTGTATAAAACATATGTATGGATATATTTATAGGCAAGAATACGATAGTAATATAGAAATTTGCTCTTTCCTTCTCTATTGAAATCTTATGAAAACCAATTCATCAAATCATTTTTTCCCCCCATGTGTGAAATAGTGTTCATTCTCATCTTTAAGCAATTTTAATCTCTGCTTAAGCATCACTATCTGGAAGCTGTGTTATTAATTAGATCCATACAAGTTCTTCCTGGGTATAATGACAGCCATATAGGCATAAATGGCTTATCAAGTATTTTTGGCTATGTGGAAAATAGAAAAGCTTACAGCTTCTTTGAGTTTTGTCAATTACTTCACAGTCTCGGTAAGACTGCAGAAAGCTCAGGCTTTCCAAACAGTAATCCAAATGGTAACATAAACAGTGTGGTGACCACCAAACCCTTTCTCCTTCATCCTCAAATTTAATGCATGAAAAAAATTACTGCATCCTGGGAATCATACTATTGGGTAGGAAAAAATTTGATTTTTTTTTTTAACCATCTGTTGCTGTAGGCATTTGTAAAAATACTGTAAGACAAGGAACAACATATAAAAAAGTGTATTTGGAATCATGAATGTTAAAGCTGCTAATAAAATCGTGACAATTTTATGGTGAACGGAAACCATAACTTTGAGAGGAATCAGACTGGATGAGTATTGAATCACCTATAGGAGAGCTCTAGCATTAATAATACTGTACTTTGGGGTATTTAAGTTACTGTAAATGGTTTGTTGACAATGTAATTTTCAGCTTTAAAATGCCTTTGAATGCGTAACACTCTTCTCTCAATCTGCCTACCCCTGCTGACATTGTCTGATCACGTTGCTTACTAAAGTCCAGGTGTTTCTTTAAGGTAGCTTTAAGTGCCAATAATGAAACACCTTAAAGGGTCTGTGTCTCAGCACAGATGCATGTATTTTTCAAGTCTGAAATCTCTTGTGGGCTCAAATTCAGATTTATGTATCTATTTATTTGTATCAAGGAAAATAGCTTTCTTTGTCTAATATTAGCTCCTTTTCCCTTGCTTTTTGTAAAATCTTTGGGTTCGCTCCTGAAGAAAGAGATGCTGTTTTCTATGCATTATAGTACCTTATGTAAGATCTGTGAATCTCAGAAGCTTTTATTCTCATTATGCTACAGCAGAAAGACCTAGGAAATAACAAATCCCTTAGTGAAGCAGACTGGAAGATTGTCATCTTATCTTGAGATGTGCCAGAGTGTCTTGTAATCAGCAAACAGCTGTACTGTCAGATCCTTTAGGTGCAATTTGGTCCCAAGCACTGAAGAGGAGCCAGTGAGTAGTGAGGGCATCTGTCCTTGGAGCTGAGGGGCTCAGTGCGTTAGTCAGCAGGGACAATGTCAAATTCAAATGGCAAGAACATTTTCTGACATATTTTGGGAATATTGATTTGTTTGATTATTTTCTTTTTTAACTTTTATGTTTAAATGAAATTTTTGAGTCAGAAACATTATTGTGCTCTGTTGCATGAAAAGAATTATTATTTTTCCTTCAACAGATGTTTGCTAACAAGCGTCATCAATGCCATTTGTTATTTTGAGATGAAGTACTGTATAATGGACATAACACATAATCAATTATAGATGCATAAATAAGAGAAAATTAGTATTCAAAATAGGAATTATTCTTCAAAAACAGCATGCTAATTAGCAGGATGAAGTACCCAGATCCTGCAAATATGGGGTTTTCTGGAGTTCCTAGGGCCTGATGTTTTTCAGACGTTTGCAACTGCTTAACATTTCTAAAAATAGGTCCTTGGTTTTTCCTGTAATATTGGGTTGGTTCTCAAATTTAAAACTTCATTGCTTTCTAGGAGCTCTACTAAGTGCACTTCACTTATGGAAACTGGATAATCTGGGAACATATCTTCTGAATCAAATCTCAGATTTAAAAAAACAAACAAACACCCCTATCCCTCAATAAGGTGTTGCAATGATTGTGTTATGCCATAACATTCTGCAGTATGAACTGTGAAAATACTTATATGAGGGAGTGGTATTAGAAAAACAGTGTGCTATTGCAGAGAAAAGTTATATAAAATAATTTGCTTTAGCTGTGATTTCTTCCCTTTTGTATTTGCTTTTTGCAAATAATCTGCCATGCACAGCTAAATACTTACATGGAGAAATGGTATACAACAAAAGAAAAAGCTTGCAAAGGAAGATGACTTCTAAATCCTGCGATTACAGCTTTTTTTGTTTAACTTCAGGGAACAAAAATTTAATTTTTAAAATGCTAACGACATCTTGTATTGTATGTTGCAGTAGCACTTGAGAGATGGTGGAGCATGGTCCTACTGAGGAAGATGATGTGGTTCTTCCTCGAGTTCGCACAATATGGGGCAGTTTGCCCATATACAAATGACTTTGCCCACATCAATTCAGCCTGCGTGAGGGCAGAGGCTCCTCAGAGGAGCATGAGTGAAGGCAGTAGCCCTCTAGGATGGATGGGAAAAGAAAATGTTATGAAAGTACTAGTGGGAGGAAGACCTGAAAGCAGAATTGGTACCAATGCCAGTAATTATGCAGAAGAACAGTGACTGCAAGTAGGACAGATTTTTCTGAAACTCATCAAAGGCTTGCAAGTAATACACCATAGGAAAAATGAGCTCAGGTGGCACAGGGGACAATTTCATCAACAAAACTGGAAAAATTAAGACCCAACAATGTCCTTGGCCACCCATTGTAGCTCCCAAGCCCGCTTTCCAGCTCCATATTAATCTTTCCCTTCTATGTTGTCTGTCCTTGAAAGTACCTGTGTCCCTGCACAAAATTGGCAGCTGCAAAATAAATGCACATACAACATTAATTATGGATTGAGTGTGCCACGTAATATATTCCCTGCAGCTGATGCCTATAGGCTGTCTGAACACTTCAGCTTTACATCCAGTCTTGCTTAAAGATGATCTTCAAAAGCAGACTTATACAAATGAACCTCTTGTTATTCTCTGGGAGCTAGCAGAGCCATAGATGACAAGAGCAAGGCGCAGAGCTGAGAAAGACGATCAACCATCTTTTTGTCTGAAGATGGTGGGAAGGTTTTCTCCATAATTGCAATGTGCACCTGGGCTCCAAATTGCCTCTCAGCTAGAGCTCTTTGACAAGGGCAGGCAGGGCTGGGGTGGAGTGTGACAGCGTCTCTTGTGAACCATGTTCTTATACAAATAGACCAACAAATGTCCTCACCCAGAACAAGGTACTGATCAGCTATTTTTTCTAATTAACCAGACAAATGTGCATCAACTATCAAAGTGATTTGCCCGAGTAAGGAGGGCATTAGTGTGTCATTCAAGACTTATTCATATTTTATGAAGCATTTAAGAATCCTTCAGAAGGAATTGTGTTATGCACATATAATATCAGTTACATATAAGACTGCTTGATTCAACAATGAACAGATACAAAGGGCAATTTTATCCTTTATTGCCTTTTTTTTTTTCTTCATTTTCACTTTGTTTTCTGGAATGAAATTAATAATAATACTGTTTCCAATATGTCTGAATCTCTATTGAAACAATAAATCAAGCTTCCAAGGCACAAGTGTGATTTTAAAAATACATAAACATTAACGAGCTTCATTTTTCTTAGATTTGTTTTTTTGTTTTTCACTTTGATAGCATATCAACCATTCTTAATAAATCAGATATCCAAGTTAAATTATATACTGCATGTAGAACAGTTTATAACATGCAGACACATAAATAGGTTTGGCAACTGCTTTGAAATATAAAGAGATTCATAAATGAAATACCCAAAAAAATGTACAGTTCAAAACATCCCAATAAGAATTCAGAAAGCAGATGAGTTTTTAAATGCAATCTTAAGCTTGGTAGGAGAATCTATCAGGAGATAATTGAATCCACCAAACAGAAACAATCATTGAAAATGTTCTGCCACCAGAGGATCCTAGGGGCTATAGAAGCCGTAATAACTCTATACTTTTCCTTATGATATTTCTGACAGATTTCTACAAGCCATTGTCCTAGCTCACTGAACAGGCAGCCCCTCTTCTGTCACGCTATATTGGTCTGCTTTTGTCCTATTTCTTTCCTGGATGGTGAAGGCAGCCCTATTTTTACCTCCCTTTCTCCTCCAGTGGAGCCTGGGGAGTGCTGTGCTTCCCAGGGACTGTGCAGGACATCCCTCTGCCTCAGCAAAGGCATCATTTGCACAGTCTGGGACAGCAACACTCTGGGCTCCTAGCAGGAGCTAGGACCAGGGTGGAGGAAAGGAGTGACAAGGCCATCACTGTTCTTATCCCAGTGTATCTCCACTGATGGAAGGAGCGAAACTCCTGACACTCTAGAGGGCTTTCTCCTGATTTCTGGTTCCCTTCTGCTCTTTTCCCCACAGTCTTCCCTTCTTGTGGTGGAAAAGACCAAGTCTGGGCAGTAAAAATCAGTTTTGCTTACATGTCTGAAAAGCCCTGAGCCACCTTGCATGCTAGCAGTCATTTCGGGGTGGGGGATGGACAGTTGGTGTCTTTATGCCAAACAGATTATTTTTATGGAAGTCATTCAAAATAAATTAGTATGTTCAGACTCTGTGCCATTTCCTTCCGTAGGCACAAATTGAGCAGATCTCTGACTGCTTTTAAGTTTATAATTCCTAACCTTCATTATTTCCAAAACTGCAATGAAAGGCACAGATTTTTCCGGATGTACTCAAGTAAAGAGATATTATAGAAAGACCACATGGTTAACAGATTACTTTTTCTAGGTCTATCTAGTGGGACAAACCTAATTCTAAATTTCTCCTGCTCCCAGAGTTACTGATACGTGCTTTGATTTAGTATTCTATTTTTTTTTTTCTCTCTACCTGTACAAAGAATGTGCTTAGACAAGCCTAAAAGGAGTCTATGGAATAATTATTCTGGCCCATGTGTAAATAAGTCATATTTTATCTCTTGCTGATGCTCAGCAGTTTTACTGCTATTTATTTTTTCTCTGCCCTCTTTTTCATCAATGATTTTATTCATTTAGAGCACTTTTTAATAAAAGCCTTTGCTATACGAAAGAGGATGATTCATTGTAGGCATATGTGTGTTTATATATATATACACAAACTTCTGTTTCTCTTTTAGCAAGACTTTGTTGTAAATTTGGAATTGTGCTGATGATTTTATATAGTCATATGTTGGGTTTTTTTACTTAAAACTGTACTAGTTGCACAAGAGGATACCTCTCCTCTAAAATTCTGCCTGTGTTTGTTTATTTTTAATGTTTCCTATAAGGAAAAATAAGCTATAGTGGTTTTTTTTAAATCTGATTTTTCCAAACGGGTAGCAATACAAAGAACCCGCTCCTATCCAGAAACTATAGGAAGGATTGCTACGGTGTGACAGCAGATGACGTGGAAACCATTCAGAATGACACAGCAGGTAAACTGTGAGTTGCTGCTCATTTATAAGATAATATTCTATGAGTGGGCAAGCTAAAGAATCATCACTTTTTTGTGGATACATGTCTTATGTGCTCTGACAACAGTAATTTCAGCTCCTGCCAGTGTCTCATATGCTATTGTCTCTCTGATCCCTGACTTTTGCATCCCTAAATCCACTGAGTATCTTGTGCTTCCTGTTGTGTTTTCTAACTACAGACAGGGCAAGAAACAGCATGTGTTGCAGATGGCATCAAACTACACATTTGCTGAGTGACAGACCAAGGAGGCAGCTGAGTGTTGAGGGGATACTACAGCCTCATATCCTAATCTATGTGTCTAGTCTACAGACCATTGAAGATATCTACTCTTCTGCCCATTTGGGAGATCTTGACCATTTTTTTTGATAATTTATTTTTTTTTTAAAAGGACTGACAAATTGGCAGAGAGAGGGCGAGATCATACGTGTTTCATCTCCTTAGGTTATAAGAGTAGTGAGAAGTAGCAAAGCCATGGAAGCTGATACATTTTGCAATGTACTTAAATGTACATAATGTAGATAATTTTCCTTTTTAATTATCAAATATTCCCATGCGGTTGTTCTGCTAGTCTTTCACTGCAGTTCCACAATATGTAAACCCCCAAGTTTCTTGAATTGGCATCCTCAGCCCTGTCAGTCTTTCCTGGGAATATGAAACCTTGGAGCCTTTCTGATTTTCTCTGTTTTCAGCTAGACTTGCTCTGAGCATACATGCATGCACACGTGTGTGGATTCTCAGAGTCCAATAATGACCTCTTGCTTAGAGAAACAAAAATATTGCTGTGACTTAGTTGTATGGGTCATGCTCTTAGTCTCACAGAAATTAAAGACTCTGGTATTTTAGAGTTAAGGCACAAAATCTAATTGCTAGTGCGATGGGTGGGTAGGGAGAGAGGATTTCCAAAAGCAAGAGTTAGAGAAGCTGCTGCTAATTTAAGCCCTGGAGACACTCCTGCTTTGAAGTGTAGTAAAGATAAAATACCTTTTCCTCTCCTTCTTATAAGGCATATTTGAAACACAAGACTGCAACTAACTTCCTGTATGTTGTATCTCTCTTCTGTTTGCTCTGTTGTCCTTTTGCTCTCATCAGTTCTGAGCAGCCTTAATGTTGGGCTAATTGAAATATTGATAATTAAACTGTTTCTGCATTCGTCTTCCTGAAAAAGAAAACAAAATATTGCTTCCAACTCATCTGGCTCAGTGAAGAGATTCTGGATGATGTATAATGTCTTCTTTAAGAGATAAAGTGCCAAAGTAATAGTTATAAATAGATGTGTAAAATCATACTGGTGAATCTCAGAAGCACTGCGCTCAAGGAGAGCAATGCAATTGACAAGCAATTTAAGCTAGAGTGTGAAAGGATGCAGAAATAACAAGATTTGCATGAAAAATATTGAGATCATGAGAACATCAAATTTAAACAAGAAACTCATGTGCCTCATGATTAAATCATGAGAGCTGACATTACTGTTATAACATTCAATATCCTTAGCGTTTGAAAATAGTTTTATAATGAGGGTGGAGTGTATCTATCTGTAGAGAAAATGAGCATTGTTTGTATCTAGCTTACTCATTATTATGAGAATCAGGAACACAAGACTCTCAAATCTTAATACAGGTCAGAAGATCTCAAATGCCTCACACTATGGTTGAGCCCCCATTGTCAGGAAGATAACCCAAAGCAAAGACAGAAGCTGACCCTGCTTTCAAATTGGTCAGTCGGTCAATCAATCAGTGATTAAACAGTACCATACGCACACACCCCCTCACCAAAAAAAAAAAAAAGGGGAATTTCAATCATGTAGTTTTTTTGTCTATTCATTCTATCTTATCAGTGACAATCGTTTATCTTAGGACAGTTACTCACATCAGCCATGTTAGCAGTAGGTCTAAAGAAGGGTCATTTTAAAGAGACTCTCTCATCATCCATCAGGCTGTACTTTTGCATGACAAACCACCGTGACAGATTTCTTTCACTTTCTTTTATTGCTGTTGTGCTTTCTGATACACTATGGTCAGGAAAAAGCTAATATAGTTGTTACCTAAAGGAAAATACGGACTTCCTAAATCAATTTATGCTTTCATAATATACTGTATCACTGCAAATGTGGGTGGTCCTTCTATGGACTCCCTGTTTAATTCCATGAATGAGATCATTGTCATAAATGAGGGTACTTCAGGTGTATTCATATTTTCGAATTTTTTCCCCACAATTGAAGAGTTAAAAAAAAAAATTGGCTCTGGAATTTATTAGTGTTTTTCTTTTGGGTTTAGTGGTGCTCACTAAGATTTCTTTAATACTTTACATCTTGAGTATTTGAAACAAACTTGTAAGAAGCCCATGTGTTTTCTTCTGTTTTTTTTTTAAAACAGCTATCATCCTCATGGTAATAAAGAGCAGCATTTATATAGAGGATGAATTATTTACTTTTTCTTTTTTAAGTGAATAGAGAAGAGAATAACTTCTATTGTCTGGAAGTTGCTAGGATCAGCTGCTTCCTAGCACTGTACTGGATATGAAATACACCACTAGAAGAGATTCACAGACTGCTCCCCTAAAGAAGCAACTGACCCTTTTTTCTTCTTCCCCTCCAATTTCAGCTTTACAAGTTATGAAAGCAATTAAATATTCCAAAGTCTGCAGAATTTTGACCCATTTAGTCTAGATATTGTATGATATCTTCACCCTGTAAAGCAAAAAACCTCATCCTTGTTGTGGGTACAGCAGAAAATAAACACGAGTCCCTCCTCAAAAATATCCAGTTATTTTCTTAGATACTGGTTTTATCTTTTTGAGGTTTTATCTTGGAACTAAATAATTGGCTGTATTGTGTTTGGCATCAACAGGCATTTTGTGTGTTTGTTTAATGCAGACTTAAAATGTTGTGACAATGATATGTCCAGTGTTATAAGAATTATGCTAATAAAACTGCAGCACAGTAGCACTAAAATAAACCGTGTGGGAGGAAAACTCGGTATTGATGGGCAATTTCATGCTGTTCACCACAACTCTCGCAATTAGCAATAAAAATGAGATTATTTTACCTGGAAAAGCTATCTCTTCGCAAACAATGTATTTTACTCGTCTCATCAACATTACAAAGTTTCATGTGGAAAATTTCCCAGTAAGAGCAGATAACATGGAGCCTAGATCTTTCTACTTGTTAGAAATCACTTCTTCCTGATGGCCATGAGGAAGGAGAGGGAAGCAAATCACCCTCACTTTCTATCCTCCGGCCTCCATCCACCCACTGCTTAAATGTGTATCCAGTTGAAGCACTCATCCTTTGGGACAGCATCCAGTTCCCTTGCAGCCACAAGCCGGGAGCGATTGCACCCCTGATTGTGAGGGTGAAGGAAGGCTGGGCTCTAATGGACCTTTCCTTGCAAAAACTCACATCTGTCCAAAGATTCCTGCCTGCTTCTCTGGTCAGATCAGTCTTATATGAGGTAATTGCACTTGGCAGACTACCTATAAAATAAATGCCGAGGGGATCAGAGTCTAAAACCCTGAAAGAGCAAAAATTTTGCCAGTTCTTTTTCAAAATATGTCAGAGCTTATCTTTGATATGACTTAGCCAGAGGACTCAATTGCTCCACACTGGGAGCAGCACGCTCAGAACAGCCCAATTGGCTAAGGGGAGGGCAGCCTTGGAGGTGCTGCCTGGAAGCAAGCTGTGCATTGGGAAAGTCAGCTGCCCACAGTCTGCAATGGAGGAGTTACCCATTTAAGGAAAATGCAAACTAGAGAGGAAAACCATGCACCAAAGCTATTATTCCCAAAATATGGTGCAGAGGTACTAAAGAGTAAGGAAATTTTATGCTCCAACTGAACAAGAAAAATATTGAATTTTGGGTGTATGTTTGTTCCCCATAGGAAATTCTGAGGTTTGCTGAGGAATAAATAGACAAAAAACCAAATTTCAGTCAAAAATTCTAATGTTGGTCAAAAGCAAGCTGCTTTGGAAGGTTTCAACATTAATTATTTCTTATAGACAAAGAAGTAAGTAACTCTACCTCCGTGGTACAAAATCCAGAAAAAAAAAAAAAAATCCAACCCCCTGCTGGATACCTTGCCAAGTTTTGGTGTCTTTAGAAGAGTAGTAATGATTTTCTGCTTCCAGGTTTGTGCATTACTCAGAATAACACTGTTCTCTTGTGAGTTCTTTTCTTTGCGATTAATATTGTGTATACTTTAAATATCAGTGCCTGCAATTGGCTACGTGTTTCTTGACTACGAGATTAGAAGCAAGGCAGAAGTATAAAAAATCATTCCAAGCAAAGACTTATTTGTGATTGTCTTTTTTTCCATCTTACAGAACTGAATGCATTTAATGAACAGTAATTTAGGGAAAAATCCAGTTGTGGAGAAGCAAAAACTTATATCCAGTTCTCCAGTTACGGTGAAGCAAAAACACAAGAGAAAAAATATTGTAGAAGTTTTAAAATATTTCAGTTCTGAAGTTTTATTTAAGGCAAAGTAATTTTGGAAGTGGAATGCAGAATTGTTTCAATTTTTTTTTCCTTTCACTGTTACAAAACGTCTTTCATGTTAGAATGACCTCTAAACTAAAGTGTATAACTTTCAAAGCTATTTAATCATATGCTCATTGTTAACTGCAGGTCAAAATGTATTATTGTTCTCTATTTTGTTAGAAAATAAGGTAACTTTACAAAGCTTTTCACTGCAAGCAGTTTCTTTTCCTCTCCTCACTTTTCCCCCTGGATCTTCAATTCAGGGAACAAGCTGGAAATATATGCCTGATTCTTTTTACACCACCCTTACTGCTGTACTCCTCTGTCGCTGGACTTTATATGCTAACCAATGTGACTAAATATCTGTCAGATAAGGTTTGTTCTCTCGTTACCTACTCAGAGGAAGAAGCATGGACAGTGAAGTGTTATGTTTTGATAGGGATTTAGGTTTTTTTAAATTACGCAATGCTGTTCTGTATTTACATTGGTGTGTACAAGGTCTTAAAAATGCACTTTGTGCTTCAAGGGGAAAGTAGTCCTTTCTTCATACAGAAGTTCTTGTCTCAATGACCCAAGAAAACTGTTTTCAGCATAGGTCAGGCTGGCTCATCCAGTAGAGCCTGCCTGTCAACCATTGGTTTCCATCCTGGAACTGGAGGTAACTTTTCACACTTTAGGCCATTAAATGTTCAGAGTCGCTATCCTTCTCATCACAGTTACTTCTCATGTGGAAAAAAGATTTGTAGTATGTGTATTCATTGGTTTGTGTTACTGGGAAGATGAACTACAGTGTTCAGCAGCTGTTAGAGCTTGCCAAGAGGTGATTTTTAAAGTAAATAAAAAAATAAACAAATCCACCCACACATTGTTGTAATGTAACCAAAAATTTGTGATTAAATGAAACAGAGGTCAGATACTCTTTTTGTTTTGTCACAGTGAGATCTAGGCTACTGTATGGAAGGAAATAGTAGGTAATAGAGTATTACTATTCCGAGAACTTAGTTTCAGTGAGAAATCCATATTTGTTTCCTAAGTAACTAAACTGAGTAAATGTTGCATAACGTCCATCATCTGAGCCTGTTTCCTGCTACAGGCTCTTCAGAGCTCCACCCTACACCTGCCAAAAAGTCATCTTTGTCTGCTGAAGTTCAGTTTTAACCTTAGCCAGTTACCAGGCACCCGTGGTCTCAATTTTCCAGCCTCTCTGCTGTCCCCAGGGAAGGCAAGCGACCATTTGTCAGGGAGAACACACCTAACCTTTGCATATCATGAGCTATTGTATCTGATGACTGTTTTGCCTAGTGATTGTCTGCAGATGTTGACAAATTATGTCAAATTAGGATTAGCTGTGAACTTGTCACAGACAAAAAGCAATTCTGTGTTTTGCGCCACAATTCTGTGTTTTGTATTTTTGTTAGATAGTTGTCTTGATTGCCTATTTGGATGCTAGAGAGAAGCAGGCTGTGATTAGTCTGATTTATTTTAGATGCCTACCCTAAGTCAAGGTCAATCACGTCCCTCACTCTCGTGATTTCCTTTAAAGAAATTCCAGATGAAGAACTCAAATACAGATACCCAAAGGCTGGGAAAAGTGAACTTATTATTCATCTGTAGAAGAGATCTTAAGTATCTTACTTGTGGCATAGGCTGTCATTAGATTTCTATTAGTTATCATAGGACTTATTGTCACTTGATTTAGATTTCTACGATTCAGAAAACATCAGCCAACGTGTAACTGAAAAAAAAAACAATCTAGGAGGCTACCATCGATTTGTAAGAAAATGCCAAAGCATCTGTCTGAATCCTTATCTATGCTCTTAAAGAGAAAAATACTTTTTCTAGCAACAGTTTTTTCTTTCTTTTAAAGCCTTTTATCAATTTGAGGTGCAAAAAGAACAGGCCTGAATCTTGGGAACTCAATCTTGCTTGAGTATTTTGCTCACTATATTGATGGAAATTTTGATGCTTTTCACTTATCTTTTTGCCTAATTTTAGTTCATGAGGGAAAACACACCATTTCTTTAAGCTGAAGGTCAAGGAAGTGTGTCTCCACTGCTCTGTGAAATAAGAGCATGATGATTCTACAGATGAATGCCCAATTATACACATACAATGAAAACAACCACAAAGGCAAAGTTTTCAGTCATGAAAAATTGTCGTCTCATAGAATATAGGAATTATAGTAGATATTTGTATGACCGTAAGGAAATATATTTTTCTTTTCAAAATGAGAAATATTAATACAGAAGAAAAACCCTGATGTGCTACAAGTATAAGTATTCCTGTGAGGTATCTTGCCTCTACTGACATTGTTCAAATTTGTGGCATTGATCTGGATAGACAGAGTTAGATATTAAGTAAATTTAATAATGCATATTTCATTGTAGGTATATCTTTGTGATGTCATACTGTCAAGAGATACATAGTAGACATTTTATTTTGCAATGGGTTATTACAGACACTTTACTGTCACAGCATATTATCATCCCTGTTATCTACTTACATTCCTGCAAGTAGAGGAAGATCAGTTTTGTCTTGAAAATGACCTTGAAGCTTTCCTAACTCAGTGCAATAGAGACAAAGAAATGTCAGAAACCTCTTAGCAGCAGCAGTAATAGTGTCAGGTTGTTTTTTTTCATGATGAGTCTTGTTATGAGGAAAGAAGTCAGAGAAACAAGGATGAAAAAGACAAATAGCAAACCAAAGACCTCTCCAAACTGAGTTTCTTGGATCATACAGTAGAAACTTATATTCCCACTCTCATTTGAAATAGATTTTTCTTTTTTTTTCAGGACTGTTCATGCCCTTGCACATGCCTGTGAGTGGGAGGAGGGCACCTGTGGCAGCTGTTTGAGATTATCTTATGTCATATCCTTGTTAAAGCTGATGGAAGTTTTGGCAGTGATTTCATCGGAGCTGGCATTTCTCTCTCTGTCTCAGTGTCCTCTACTGGTTACATATCACAGGCAAAAGGAGCTTGAAAAGAGTTAGTCATCCAAAGTCAGGAAATAAGTTAATTAAAAAAACACTTGCAGTAAATGTTGCATGTTAAAGCCACATGTAAAAAACATTTTGTGATAATTTTTTTAACATTCAAGAGTTTAATATTGTATGAGATAGCATAACAACCAAGAAAATCATAAATTCAGAGTCTGAGTTTTGAAATAGTTGTTCTTTTTTAAAAATGGAAGTAGGAGATTGGTACCAAAGGAATTCTGTTTAGACAGGAGGAAATGTTATCTTCAGCTATGCCTGCAGTGAAGAAAATACAATAAACCAGTCACGCTTTCCTAAGCTTGTTTAAAAGTGAAAAAAGGAAAGGATGGAGAATATGCTTCAAAAAATAATTCATACCAAAATACAAAGTTTACCACTTAGAAGTCTTAGATATTTTTTACACTAGTGAAACATCTTTGAGTTGGTGATATTTCTTTTGTTAAGAAAACTATGTTGCAGTGTGTCAAGCTATACCTGATGCACCTAAAATGTTTAAGACGCTCTGCATTATCCATTGCAAAAAAACATCAGACACACACCCTCATGCATTCACTCTTGTCCCACTTATCATATCGACAAGTAGAAAACAAATTAACCACCGTAAAAATGATACAGCGCATTGTGAAGCAAGGAAACATGACTTGATGCACTACTTAGCTGACAGAAAACCAAATACTTGACAGCAGTCACAGCGGTAGATGTTGCTGTAAAGGCTTTAAAGGATCACCTGGTAGTAGCAGAAATATTCTTCCAAACCTGTCCTGAGACACACAGACAACATATGTGAAATAAACACCAAAATCTGAAAGGGTAGTCTTTAATCTTCTCCAGACTAAATTCTGTCTTTTAATTTGGTTGTTTTCTAAATTATTTTGATGGTATGGACAACCGTAAATGACTGGGAAGTATAGGGTGCTAATGCCAAGGACTTCCAGTTCTCAGGGAAAGGAATATCCAACTGCCTGATGAGCTCATGGAAATGTAAGCACGTTGACAGTTTTTTCCCAAATAAATGTAACTGCATGTCACGACTATGGAAATGTAAAATAATTATGCAGGTCTATTAGATGGATAGTTATTTAAAGAGTATGTGCCAAAAAAGAATGCTCTTTTGAATATAAACCACCTTTATGCAGTCAATATAGCCATTCTGGTGTTACAGTGTCAATACTAAAAGAATGTAAGACGTGTGAGGTATACGTTCTATGAGACCTATTGATATAAATACTTACAGCGGAAGTTGCAAGACTCAGGCTTAAGTACAGTTTGGAAATAATTTCTCTGTGACTGTTGAAAAATAGATTCTACCTGATATCCTATGCAGCTGAACCTTCTTCAGTGATCATTTGCTGATTTGTTTTATTTTTGTGCTTGGAACATATTAGTAATACATAGAATCATAGAATATTTCGGGTTGGAAGGGACCTTTGAAGGTCTTCTCATCCTGCAATGAACAGGGACATCTTCAACTAGATCAGGTTGCCCAGAGCCCCATCCAACCCGACCTTGAATGTTTACGGGGATGAGGCATCTACCACTTCTTTGGGCAACATGTTCCAGTGTCTCATCATCCTCATGATAAAAAAAATTTCTTCCTTATATCTAGTCTAAATCTACCCTTGTTTAGTTTAAGACCATTACCCCTTGTCTTCTTGTTACAGGCCCTGCTAAAAAGTCTGTCCACAGCCCCCTTTAAATACTGAAAGGCTGCAATATGGCCTCCCTAGATCCTTCTCCAGGCTGAACCACCCCAACTCTCTTCAGCATCTCCTCATAGGAGAGGTGTTCCAGCACTCTGATCATTTTTGTGGCCCTTCTCTGGACCTGCTCCAATAGGTCCCTGTGTTTCTTATGTTGGGGGCTCCAGAGCTGGATGCAGTACTCCAGGTGGGGTCTCACCAGGGCAGAGGAAAGGGGCAGAAATCCATCCCTTAACATGTCAGCCATGCTTCTTTTGAAGCAGACATTCCTTGTAAGAATGATGTAAGAATGGAGGGATGTGCACAAGGTATGTACAGCAACATCTGTAGCCTAAAGAGAGTGAAGGACACTAGCAGGAAAATGAACCAATAGAGAAAAAAATTTTTTGAACCAAGAATTGAAGCAGAAAACTGCTGAGGGATGGGAATGAGCCATTGCACTGTAAGGTGCTAGCACTGATGTCCTCAAAAAGATGCCGTCTCTGTCTGAATATCCAGGCTGCACAGCCACTACACAATGTGCTCATAGTCTGCACTTCTGCAGGTCCACTGCTAAAGCTGCTTTCCCCAATCACTCCCATCAGGTGTTTAGCATGTTCCCAGGGGTGCAAGCATGGGAAACCTACAAACATTCAGTTGTTTGAGAATGAAACACCCAGTCAAGGTGTTCAACAGCGACGTCATCTGAGATGCCTGGATGTACAGCATTGCTTGGTGACAATGTGTTACAGTGTGTACACACCCTCAGTACAACAGATATTCAAAATAATGTACCAATTCATAAAGAACACAGCTAGCAAGCAGCCAGTAGTCTTGAGAAAACACCCATCCTCCTTCAGTTCCCCAAATCCACCTGAACGAAAGCTACATGACAGAATAAGAGAAACTAATGTGGGGAAGAGGGGGGAGAAAAGCAATAAGGTTGCCTGTGATATATTTTATTATGTAAAGTAAGGGACATTGAACGTGCAGTAGCACTAAAGAGGACCACTCTCCCTACAGCTGTTAATTAGCATTGCCAAGTTAGTAGAAATACTGCAGGTGATGTGGCCCTGTTCTTTTTTTGTTAGATCCTCTTTGGGGAGTGGAGAAAATGGGAGAGGAATGTAGTTGTTCCCCTGGAACAACCAGCAGATAGCGGAAGCAACATCTCATTGTCAGTATGTCACCCTGGCCCCGGGGGAGCACACTATTTCTTCAGTTTTTTCTAGAGATACTGTTCCTTCTTTGATGCATGGCTTACCTAAGGAATAAAGTTGAATCAGTTCTCATAGTCTATGCATCACTGATATAATTTCTTATCTACAGCAATGTGATAATGGTCATAGCCTGCTCAGCTGGAACTCTCTGGTGTAGCATTAATAACACTTGAGATTTCTTATCAAATCTAAAAATATTTTTAGTTTTTTTCTTAAAACCTCACTTTTCACGTTAAATGACTGCGTGAGGAACCCTCATGAACATTTGAGATATTACATAGTATGAAGTCTTCTTGTTTTTCAGAACCTCTGAAATGATCCACGGAAGGGTTCCACAATCACAACGTAAAATTGCCTCCCTCTTTTTTTTTTTTTTTAAATCTTAATAATCTAATAATTGTTGGGGGAAAGTGATAAAGAGATGAAGAAGATGATGCTAACCTATTTTAAAAATATATAAGGTGGGAAATTCTGCTGATGTACTGTTACTTATTTATTAAGGTGAGATAATTCCTATCACAAGTTTATAGTGTGTACAGTAAGGAGTGTTCTACTCTTTACAGTTTCATGTAAATTTCTACGTAGATTGATATGACAGATCATCTGGCAGGTCCACACTTTGCTGCCCACAAATGAACTGAGAAGAGCACAAGGTTACACACACATATGCAACAGGTACAAAATGTCACAAGACGAGGTACAAGGTGTAACGCATTAATGTATTTAGACTGGTGCAAAGTGAACTACTCTTAGCTAGCTAGGCATGAAGCTGGTGTCAACTCCATGTTCAGAGGCTGGGGTCTGAATAGTTAGAGTTCCTGGGCTTTTACCCAGAGCTGTTCCAAAATCCTTTTCAATAGCAAAACACAAGTTCCTTTACAGAAAACATAATAATATTAACTGGACTTTTAATGCTTGTATAGCACTTTGAGATCAGTGTTTTGAGAGAAAGTTGCTGCATATTTACAAGATAACGATTTGTTCCCACTAAATGGCTCTGGGGCACCTGAGTACAACCACAGAGATGTACCAGAACAAGGGAAAGCAGAAATTGGTCTGAGGGCACTAGCTGCTGTTTTAATAACACTAGTGACCTGTAGAGAACATCAATTGGGCTCCTATTCTACTCACTTCACAACAACTGGTTTTGGTGACATGTTGTTATTAAGGTTTTCTGGGATTTAGTTGTTACTGTGGTCCTAAGTATCAGAAGAGGGAGTGTTTAGTACTAGCAAGTGTTAGCAAACTATCATTACTAAGCTCTTTCAGAAACAATTTATGATCTATTTTATAGATCCTACCACACTCGTGGATCCAAGCTTCATTCTTGATGCAATTGATCAAACTAAGCCTTGTGAAGGCAGTAACAAGGCAGAAGAAGAGGATGCCTTTTAGAAGACAGAAGCAAGTGAAAAAATGAGAAGAAACAGGATGACACCGTATTGGTGTTAGTAAACCCAGCCAATCAATAACCTTATTATTAGAGAAGGCTAAAATTTCCCACTCCATGAGTTTTTTGTACAAACACCATTATAAGTGAGCAAGTGTAAAAACTGGAGCTTGTGGTATGCATAAGGGAAAGAGAGATGATGTTTGGGATTTCAGGCCATTCATTATTTACAAAATGCTTGTGGCTGGTGATGTTAATTACTTGACTTCTAAAGAAAGTGGAGGTGTTGTTTTGTTTTTCAGTTTAGAAAAAGCTCTTTACTGCACAGCATTATTTATGTGTTTCTGAGGACATGAACTTGTCAGTTGATCTCCTTATTTTATTTAAAAGCTAAAATCATTACAAGTTGATGAAGCAATAGTTCTGGTGAATAATAGCTGTTGGGGAGCCCGAGATAAGAAGCATTCAAAACCCCTGCCAGAGCCACAATTGCCATTGAAAGGAACTGAGGGAGCCTGACAGTCCCATGGTGAATTTGTGTTGCACTATGGGGCAACGGGCTGGCTAATACCAGTCATGGTCCCTGCTGAAGTCTACACAAATAGAAAACGGGAGGGGGGTGCCAAGAAAGAAAGTGTTGCAGTTGTTCGACAGCCACTGGTAAATTATGCCTCTTACCTGTAAACTCTCTAAATCCCCTTTCAGCATCTCACAAAGAACAATAATTGTTTATTGATCTAAACGTTAACAATGTATTGCTTGTTCTTCAATAAGGTCTAGAAATGTAACTCAAGGGCAATAACTGCTCTGGATAAACAACAGACTTGACGGATGTGTGGCTTTATTTTTTTTATTTTTTTTTTTCTAAAAGATGAGCATACAGCTTAAGCATTTTGCTGTTATTTTGATGTAATCTGTGTACACATGTGTACCTGTGTGGACTAGTGACTGTCTTCTGAAGAGTCATTTTTCCAACAGTGTGTAATACTTCCCTGTAAATGCCTGTTTTAAAGCACAGCAAAATGCAGAATTGTGTTTCAAACCATTCTTCTTACCTTCCTGCAACATCTGTGCTTTGTCAGCCACTCAGATGTTATATACAAAAATAAAAAGCGCAGTGCTACAAGATAAAACACATGATGGCATAAACACCAGTGGAGAAATTTTCCATACGCTACCAGTATTTGTGTGTAGTAAGCAGGCACACATAAACAGAAACAGAATATGTTTCTTTGCATAACAACCAGTCACACTTAAAGAGGAAATTAATAATATACAGGTGTGTGTTTGTATATTTAGTGGATTTTTATGAGTCTATTCTGTTTCACTTCTAGCTTGAAGTGGTAAGTTTAAAATGAAAGAAATTGCTGCCTAGCAGAACAGCAGGCAGTTAATCATCATGGTCTTAGATAGTGACACTGACAGAAATAGGCTGTAACAAAGTTATAATATAAAACTGTCTCTCATGCAGAATGAGTAAGAAAAAGTTTCCAAGCGTAGGGCTTTTTCCAATTTGGTAGATCTGGACAGCTGATAAACCCTCGGATATCTCAGTGACAATTAGTTACTTATCTTTCAATCCTGGAAACGGAGGTTGAAAGTTAAGTAGCAACATAAAGCTAAATGCCTCTGGGACAGGTCTCGAGTCCAGGCTAGGCAGAAATGACAGAAAATCATTGAGAACAGAAGACATTAAAAGGTCAGAAATAAATTGTGATCAAGCCCTGTTTGACCATTTTATCAGTTGGTATTTTTCTCTCCTTTTAAGATCGAAACTACATTTTCCCTCCTCCGAAGCTGTTTATATTGGCATTAAGGATTTACCTACCATCTAAGTATGTCATCTTATTTAGATGTGTTTCATACTGAAGGAGGGTCATGATATTAGAGGAAATTTTGATTTGGCAAAACTTTTAGTGGAAATATCAGTAATAATGTAAGAAATAACAGAGGCAGGGGACCAAAAAAATGTGGTTGCCTGACTTAGATACACTACATCTGTGTATGCTGGAAATTTCTTCTTACAGGATATGAGTGAAATTACGGCCATGAATTAACCATAATAAAGTTCTCCTTGATTTCAATGGGATCTGAGGACTTTATCCTATTTAATTTCTATCCCATTAAGAAGAGATAATAACTTTAATGTAACAAAGATTGTAACTTATAAATCCGTTGTTGAAAACAAGAAAATATAGGAGGGTGTGTATATATAGTAGATTAATCTTTTAACTCATTCATACTTGTATCTTTCTTAGATTTTGATCTTTGTGGGGAAAGATCACCATTAAAAACAGTTGCTCTTCTTTCATCTGCTGTGTGTGTATTTACAGTTTTTTCAGTGGTCAATTCTGAAAATGTGGGATTTTCCTCAAAATTTAAGACCATTCCCATGAATTTGGAAATATTAATTTTCTGTGCTGTTGTAGTCCATCAGGTTTTTGGTGTTGCACAACTTATGTAAATAAGTCACTAGGGCTTTGGAGTGAATGCCTGTATATAACCATATTCGTTTCGCTGTCTCTATCGTGGTCTGCAATGCTTGGCTCCCCTTAATTGCCACTGCCAGGTACCAACAAGGAGTTAGTCTCTTGCCTTATTCTACTTATCCCATCATGCTGATGGTCAGCTATACAACATACTGCACCTCAAGGGCCTTGTCAACCAGTCTCTTCCAGGATCAGATCCTTTCCTTTGCTTGTCCCTAGGATATTCACACTAGAGAAGTCCTAATTCAAGTTTTACCATCGATCAAATATTTCTCTGTTGCATTAACTGTTTCTGAAGATACACTGTTTCTGTTCATTATTTGAGAGATTCTTACCAGAAAATCTGTTTGCCTTCTCAAAGAAAAACTTTTTTCTAGTTTCCTCAGTCGGATTAGCTATCCAGATACTTTTATATGGAGACAGCAGCTGGATATACATTAAAGCGCGAAGGATTTTTTTTAATTGTTATTATTATTTTTATTCTATTTCTTACATTTCACTGTTTAATGTGCTTTTTCTTCCTGAGGTTGGAAACTGCTTTCAGCTGCATATCTTGTCTCAATTTAGATGGTGTTTTGTTCATCACAACCGGAGTACTTGAGAAGAGTTCTAACAAGAAGCTTTTTCTGTGTTAATTCATTAAACTTCAAGATTACATTGCCCTGGAAATGCTTGGACTGAAAATAAATTAGAAAGAGAGAAAGGAAAACATAGGGAATGGATTCACTGAATGTAGCAGAAGTATTCCTGGAAAAAAACCTATATGCATTCCATAGGATGCTATGCATACTTCTAGGTGACCAATTATTTAATTTGTGCCATATGGAATCATTTTTTATGACTGATTTGCAAAACAATTGATAGGAAAACTAACACGAAGAAGATGGAAAAAACAGAAAAATAAATGACAAAAATCAATTGACTTATTCTTTGGATCTGGTTGTTTTTCATTATTGTACGCTCCTGTTTCTTTAAAAATCTTAATGCCAGTATGCCAGTATTTAAATATATGGCTTCATCCTTACCGAATTATATTTTGTAGCTGATAGCTTTGTCTTTTGCTTTGTTGATGGATAATTATACAGATTAAGACATACACCTTCATTTCTCCAGATGCTCTGAGCCTAAATATTTAGTATGTATAGCAACACATAGTTTTTTGAGAAGTGTAGGGAGACTACTGGTCAGAGCACTTTACTTTAAATCTGTTCTCTCTTTTTTTTTTTTGACTTGTGCCCCCTGAAGTACATCCTGCAGTCTCTTTCAAATCCTCTCCAGTAAATATATTTAGGTATTTCAACTATGTCACTGTGTGTCATGTGAAACTCAAAGTGATATAGAGAGCAAGTTCTGATTTTTAGGTAGAAGCTTGTAATTTGAACTCACCTCCAGATAGTTATGGTAATGGGAAATTGAATGTTCACATACATAGTTACTACTTGCTTTTCTTTCAGTTGCACCCATTAGAACTTTAATATAATTTTTTGTGGAATTTTGTAACTAATAATTTTATTTTTAATCCAGATGATACTAAATCTGCAAACTCATATGCATCCAACTATAATTTATCTCATCAATTGTACTGCCTCGTAATTGCAAAGGAAATTAGTGGACTTGTTTCCAAGAGCAAAAGTATAGAATTTGCTGTAGTTCTTTGCCTCCTTATAGCTTGTCAGTGGGATTAACTGCTAAATTGGAATCTGTTGCTAGCTTTGCTCTATTAAGAAATTCAGTGCTAGCTAGAACCCAACACAGGCCAAAATCTTTAAGTGCTTAGGACTGAAACATCCTTAGGGGTAAATGTTTTGCAGGCATTCAGAAGAGAATCTGCAAATTCTTGGTTATTTCTGTTTCTTTTTTTTTTATATCCCTGTGTGTGTGTTTACACATTACATTTGCTTTGTTTCTTGGTGCTTTGGTGCTTTGGTGCTTCTATACTGAATTTCTGGATACCTTTGTTATATATGAGCTGCAATGAATTGTTGATGGTTCTACTTTTGCATCTGAAGTCAATAAGGGATTCTGTTTCTGCTGTAATGGACCTTAGTCTGTAGAGCTAGGTCTCAACCAAAATTTATTTTGATTTATCCCAGCATATACTTAAATGCCCAAAGGTGCAAAATGATTTTCCAATGGGAATGTGCAAAAATACTTCTTTAATGACTGTAGACACTTTCATCAGCTACTTCCGATATAAGAGTAGGAGACTCTATAAGAGAAGGAGACTCTTTAAGTTTGCAAGATTATTTTAAGGGATGATGTAGGGAGGAGTGGTGTTTGAATGTATGGTTTCGTTCTGCTATACACTAGAAAATTGTATCATTCTCTCTTCTGTGTTGTCAGTGTCCCTGTTCTCGCTTCTGAGACACTGTAGCAAAGGTCACCTCATATCTAAGAGGATTAATTTTAGGGAACATCTTTGAGTGGTATCTACTGTTGGAGATTATTCCAATTCTAACAACTTGCTATTCTATACATGTGAACTGAGATTCTTGGAAGCTTTTAACTTAATGGAATAGGAGAATACTCAGTTGGGAGAACACTTTGAATATTTTCATATCAGGATGATCCCTTCAGTAAAATTAGTTTGGAAGAAAACAGAAATATGTTAAATGACATTAAAACAAAAATAAAAAATAAATAAAGAAAATCAGCCTTGGGGCATCAAGGAATTTAACTATAATCAACTGAAGAGAGAGTCATGCCATGGAAAGTAGTCCTACTTATAGCTGTTGTTGTTGGCACTGTTTATAATATATGGAGTATTTGAATGAAAACTTAGTTAGTGTAGGTCAACATTTTATAAGCACTTGATGTTTTCTAAAACCAGAGCATACTTCTAGGATGAAATTTGCAAAAGAAAAGGAATATTTCAGGCATGTGTCCTGCAATTCCTTTGGCACATGCATAGTTTTATGGTAGAAGTTTACAAGCCAAATGAAGGATATGCTATCACTCTTTTGGAGTACCATTAACAACTTCTTATTCCTACTGTCATTTCACAAGGTCATTCTGATTTTTTTTCTTTTTTCCTCCCCTCTAACTGCATTTTCTGGGATACTGTTTCTTAGACTCAGTTTGTCCTTTGTGCACAGGTCTTCGTTGTACAAATTAATTTCATAGTTTACTGCAGGTGAAGCAGGTTGGAGAAAAAAATAAAACAAAAGGAAATGCAGAGTCCTGCATCTGGAAAAGAGTAACATCATGCACTGGCAGGGGCTGAGAGCTGACTGGCTGAAAAACAGCTGGTCAGAAAAGGACCTGGAGACTCTGGTGGACACTAAGCTGACCACAGTTTGACAACACACTCTCGCTGCGAAGAAGGCCAAAAGCTTCCTGGACTGCATTAGACTGAGCATGCCCAATAGGTCAAAAAAGGTGGTGCTTTCCCCATGAGGAAAAAACACATGGTAGGTGCAGACATCTAGATCTTCAGCAGAACTCCAATAGAAGTCTTTGCTGCTCAGCTTACTGTAGCTGGATGGATCAGGTTGCTTATACTCAGAAACTGCATGGGTCTGTATTTAACTAAATTCTGTTCTAAAACAGATGGTATGGCCAAGTTTTCATCATCCAAGCACAACAAACTCACTCCAGGGTACTTTTGTCAAAGACTGAAGAGTGGAGTCCCACAATCTTTTCTGAACAGCAGGCTTTTATTTATTTTTTTCCACCTCGTTGATGTGGCAACCTGCTAGTCCCTGCTATAAAGAGTGGAGGTATTTAGTTTTGTGTACCAATTGGGATACATAACAGCTCTTCTTATAGTAAAAGGGTTTTTCCAGCTGAACTTATTCTTAACTGGGTGTGATAAACAGCTGTCAGCACTAAATGCATTGATCTTAAGCTAGTAGAATACTAAATTCATCTTCCAGAAATAAGAAAGATAGTCCCTACTGGTCTGAGATTTAAGAAACTGAAATGCGTCTGTTAAGCTGTGTTGGTCAATTGATATAAACCAGTACAATGCAGAAAAGGCAACAACTAGGGGACTGGGACTGTCTGCATATATTCTGATATGTATTCTATTGTTCTGAAGTCACAGAATTAAAACACATCCTTCTTTTGAAGTAACTTTGTACCTATGACCGGACAGCAAGGAATGCATATTGTGTATGAATACATCCACAGGCAGAAGTAGGAGCAGCTCCTGTTTAACTGTATTTGTTCACAGAGAGACAGGTTTTTTTTAAGAAAGAGTAGTTTGGCTTAATGAATTATGTAGGGATTTTTTTAAAATTTGCATAAAAACTGGATATATTATTTCGTCCTTGCTGATGGTCCTATTAAAGGAAACAGAAGGAGAGGGGGAAAAAAAATCTTGTTTTTACATGAGATCAAACTATGCCAGTTGTACAACTTTGCTACTACTTAATTCTATGCTTTGTTGTAAGGTAGCTGTAGACAGTCTGGCTCATATTCTAAAACATGCACTTTTCTTGCATCATCTTTTCATAAGAATTCACTCCCCAAATGCTTTATTTATACATAATATATACTTACAGAGATAATTGCAATGGCAAAAAATGGGTTAGGACCATGAAGTATAAATTAAAATTTCATCTGAGATGTAATGGTAAAATGGACAAGAAAACAGTGGGGTATTTAAGAACAGAGGAAATAAAACAGCTGGCCTTATTTCTACTCTATGTTTAAGACGATAAGTAGACAATACGTGTTTATTTTTATGTAAGGACTATAAAATATGATAAAGATTCACTGTAGTAAAGGTGAGAAAAGACTTTTGGTATTTTTCCCCCTATTTCTGATATATCTTTGCCTTGGTAATGAAGAAAGAATTGTTGTAAATAGTAGAGATGGAATATGAGGAAGGGTTTGAGTAATCATGGGTTTAAATTCAAACAAATATTAATCTATGTCTGGAACAATCTTTTACCCACATCTTTTAATGAATTTGCATTTCTGATCTACTAGATCTCTGTTCAACAGTCTTAAAATTGCATTGTTACTCTATATTTTAATGCCAGCTATATTTAAAGGTATGTTAACTTGTAGTATATTGCTCACTGGCTATTCCTTGCTAGTCTGTCCACTTGGTAGCTTTACAGACTAAACAAAGGAGACTAAATTGGACTGCAAAGCATGGAATGTTGATTTGAATCTATTATGGACTTTTCTGAGGAAGTTTCTTCTGTTTAAAATGGGCCACATTCAATGACCTATAATTCTGTGCTTGCTGTTAAAACTTGATTTTGAAAAATTTAACAATGGGTCATTGCAAATGATCAGCCTTTACTTGTGTGTGTATATATATATAGAGAGAGAGTTATAGATATGTAAACAATGCTAATTATGAAGTTTTAGAGAATATTTTTTAAAAATTATGAAATCATCACGTACCTTTCTTCTTGAAATCTATGTGAAATCCCATGGGCTTCCTTGGAATTCTCTTTGGATATACGTGTTCTTCTGCACAGATCAAATTGCTTTACTGGGGCTATTTAATGAGATGACACAGTTTTTAATAGAAATTAAACTTTAGATTACTTAAGATAAAAACAGGAAATAAAAAACCCTAACTCTTTAGTTTCAGTCTCTTCTAAGTGTCTGACAACTTCAGATTTTCACTTTGCATTTGAAATCTCATTAATATCTTTTCAATTTTTTGGTCACATATGCTGCTTCATTCTGGCCCTTTCTTCCAGTGACCACATCTGTGAGCTAACTGCATAAGCAGCACTCATTATTTGCTTATTCAAGTATAGCAGGATATTCAATTTCAGATTTCTGAATTAGAGATGGAAGATGCCTCCCAGTCCTCCAGGTGACGCTTAAAAGAGCTCAGAATTTTATAGTTCACTAGTTAAGATATCTTTCTGAGGTTAAGCTAATGACTTTTTTTATACCTTATTAGCTATCTGACGGTGCACTAACAAGAATTTATTAAACCTTTTTAAAAAAAGAAGATAACTAATGCAATCACATAAAACACCATTTAATACTGAAAGCCCCAAGCAGTATTGCAGAGCTACAGTGTAAGTTTGAATGTAATATATTAGGAAAAAATAGAATATTTATGATCTACTGTTCCTGTAATCTTCTTTCCCTCTAAGTATTTTTTCTTTTTTTTTTTTCCTTTTTTCTAACCTTTGTACTATAAGTGGGTTAAAAAGGAGGACAGATCTTCCCAGCCGTGATTCCTTGTCCTCAGCAAGGAAAACAAATATACAGAGGGGAAAAAGAAAGAACCCCAAACAATTACAACATTCGTTAAAAACCTACAGACATGGCTATTTATCTTGTGGTAGAATGCAAGGATTCAAACTTTACAGCTGCACCATGTTCCATATAATCGTCATACCAAAGTATGGAAGGAAAATAAATTCTGTCTTGCAAGCTTCCAATCTAAATATAATGAGAGATAATTTGATACATCAAAGTAAGTAAGGAAGAATAAGGTGGGAATAAAATAATTCTGAAAAAACATTTTAGTCCATGATGATAACATACAAACCGCTTTACAGCTGTGAGGTTTTCATGGGTCTGATGAGGCAAAAGAGCATAAAGCAACAAAGAATTTCTACCTCACCAGTAGCTGCATCTTGGTTCTGAGTGAAACAGAAGCAGGGATTCTGAATGAAATTTTATACATTACAAATTTTTCTCCTTGATATTATTCAAATAGTTACTTTTACCATCCTACCTTCAGCAGCAGTAGCACTGGTGATAGTAGGTATAAAATGGCTAACTGATAAAATGTCTTATACTCAGGAAGGAATTCATAGAGATGAATAAGGGAGATGGAGCCAGAAATGTATGAGCCAGAACAGTTATTTTGGCAGAAAAATTATAATAGATCGAAGTGAAAACGTCATATATAGGCCAGAGGAGTGGAAACTGCAGTAGCTGAGACACAGCAGAATGAAGATTTGGATGAAAACCTGTTTCTCCTCGCATTCCAGACAGCTCAAATGCTTAAATATCTTGTGCCTGAGGAACCCTTAAGATCTATATAATGTTGTGTGGGATTACATGGACGGACAACTCAAAAATGATTACAAGTTGTGTAACAGAGTGGGAGGAAAGTTAGGGTTGTCCTGAATCTGAGACTAGGCTAAGGGAACAATGCTTAGGGAAGAAAAAGAAGGAGGGCTGTTTTAATTGTGCTGAGATTGTAGGACAGATGGGCAATAACAAGTAAACCTTAGAAAATAAAGCCAAGATAGGTATGGGAAAAAGAAGGAATCCAGAGTCATGTGGACCTTCCTTAGGAAATACTACATTAATAATATATAAAATGTGTGTCTACTCCATAGTTGCAAGATTTTCTCAAATGTCTCTGGTTGTCATGGAGATGAGAGCCTAAGGACCGAAAAAACATTTGTTTAAATTTAAAATTCTATTCTGTAAAACTAAACATGGTTCTTGTCTTCAGTATGGAGACTCTTTGGGTCAAAAGAAGAGCAGTCTTTGCTCTCAGAGTTTGGCAGTGACAGGAAAAGTTTTTTCACTAGTAGCTATAAACAGCTAAATTCAGGGAGTATCTTCTTTGCTTCTTCCCTAGTGGAGAAATAATCTGAAATGGGAGATAAATTGGTGAGGTTTACCTTCTTTTCTCAAGCTGAAATGCTCTGGCACGTGGAGCAATGCAAGCTAAGTAGGATAAAACACTCTTCAGTCTAATGACTTAATCAGAATGCTCCCTCATCCATGTGTAGTGAGGCAATAGGGATCTATTCCCCTTGTGCGCAAATTATATAATCCTGCTCATCGTGTGGCTGTGAGGGGTGGAATAAAGAGTATTGCTGAGCAATTATAAAATGCAGACATCACATTTGTATGACTAACCCAAAGTGGGAAAACCTGTCTCTGAAACTGAGTATGAATCCTCTGCTGTTTTCTACAATATGCCCAAAAAGCTTATTGCTTTGAAAGTAGAATGCAGTTCAAGAAATTTCAAAAGGAGAAAAAAAATGCTGTTGCATTTGCTATTACTCATCTGTTTCCTTCATCTTCCTAATATATTACTGAAAATTGAAGACAAGCTTATGAAATGTACATCCAAAGAAAACTCTCCCTATGACAAATGATAGCAGGACAAGGTCAATAGTAGAACTGATTTAAGCATTTGTTAAGATCTGTTGTATTATTCTACTGTAAAATTTGCAAGGCAAGAACATGTTAAAGTTAATGAATGCTGAGCCAGATTCTTCCACTTAAATGTCTCTGTTGATAAAAAAATCTAAAGTTTTCTAGAAATGCCAAATTCAAGATTCTTGCCATGATGTCATTTGGCTATGATTTCATATTTGCTTGCAAGATGCTTAAGATATACTTGCAATTATTTATGAGTCACCATACTATTCTGACTATTAGTTTTGTGTCATGGTTTAATCCCAGCTGACAACTAAACACCATGCAGTCGTATGCCCGCTCCCCCACAGCAGGATGGGGGAAGAGAATCAGAAGGGTAAAAGTGAGAATATTCATTGGTTGAGATAAAAAGCGTTTAATAATTGAAATAAAATGGAAATAAAATAAAATAATAATAATAATAAGTTATAATGAAATAACGAAGAGAAACAAAACCCAAGAAAGACAAGTGACGCAAATGGAATCATTTGCTCTTCACCGACTGATTGATGCCCAGCCAGTCCCAAAGCAGAGCCCCCCTGCCAACCTCCTCCATAGTTTTACTGCCAAGCACACCACCATATGGTACGGAATATCCCTTTGGTCAGTTGGAATCAGCTGTCCCAGCTGTGTCCCCTCCCAACTTCTTGTGCACCCCCAGCCCACTCACAGGCAGGGCGGTGTGAGGAGCAGAAAAGGCCTTTACTCTAAGAACTGCTCAACAATAACAAAAACATCCCTGTATAATTAACACTGTTTTCAGCACAAATCCAAAATATGGTCCTTTATCAGCTACTCTGAAGAAAATTAACTCAATCCCAGCCAAACTCAGCACACTTTTGAAGCAGAATAAAATGTAGATTATTAAAGCTCAGAAAAATGGCAGTAATAGCCAATGATGATTGCTAAATTATATTACATTTACACTTGTATAAGAGAAATTGGATATATTTTTTCATTATTTTCAAAATAAATTACCCTTGAGTTGAATAAAAGGAATTTACATTAAATGATTGGCTGAAAGTGTTGATAGCAATAGTAACAAACACAAGCAAAACATAGTCCTTTGGGGATATTATCACCACCATGAAAAGATATATATACACGTTGAGAAGGAAGGGAAGGTGGAATGAACAAAGAAAAAGATATGTAAAATAAAAGTACCTTTACATATTTGAAAATTATAGTTACCTCCTCCAATGAAGTAATGACTGAGAGGTGGTATGAACAAATTTTTCTTGATGAAAGATTATTACCAGAAAAAAGTCTCCATGTAGCACAAACTCCCTGTAGAGTACATTTTTTATTATACAGTCTGTTTACTATAGCACTGTGTTTGTAATAATTGCACTAATAGATTTTTGTTTCCTGGGGTGACCAGAGATGTCTTGGCAGGACTCAGACAGGCAAGAGTGTTCAGGTGGCACCACCTATGACCCTTTCCAGCCCTCCACTGGCCAGGAGTAACCAGGCCATGGGCCAGAAATTCCTTTGGTGGGTCTGCAGGTTTGGGAGGAACTCCCTGTGGACTGTTAACTTCCTAGTAATCAAATCTGCTAGTTTAGAATTTCTTTGCCCTAATGTTTCAGGAATTAAAAAATTATTGTGCTACTGTGAAAGTATTTTAATAAAGGTTTTATCAATATTTAATGCATATTAGGCCTTATATAGAAAATATTTATAATGAATAAATGATGTTAAATTAAGAAGTATAATTTCTAGTAACTTCTCTTTTTATTACTATTTAGAGAATTTCTTTTTTATTCCTTTTTAACAGACCATTTTGCTTGAGTTGCTGTTTCAATAGTGCTCCATTCTTGCTCCTATCATTTAAGTTCCTCATTTAATTTATATATAAAAAATTCAATAGGTTTAACGTTCTAGTTTCTTATTGTTTTAATTAAAATGGAAAATGTGTCCCTTTGTATTCCAAAATATGTGAGCCATGTAAGGCAGCTTTAAAGAAATCTTTTTGTAAAATTTTATCTTTCAGTCTTGTTCCTTAAGATATAGTGGGCAAGACAGGTAAAATGAGAAACTTTCTTGAATAGAATGTTCATCCTATTAGAAGTGTGATGATCAATAATAAACAAACTTTACTAAGGCATTTATAGGTTTTAATTTTCTCTAAATTAACCCAGCCCACTGATTTCAGTGAATTTTGTTATCAGATCTCCAAATTTACTTGCATATTTTATGGCACAGGTTGCTCTGGTGGCAGGTCACAGAGTTTATAAGGTCTTTGCATTCCATAGCTGTTGCTAATGCTGTTGTGTTATCTTTGTTTCTGACAGTGGCAGTACTGTATCTTCACAGCGCCTGCTGCCTCCAAGTGGGAAGCCTTGGTTTAAGTCCAATAAAATCAAAGGAAAGAATGGTGTTAACTTTCTGGAGACGCAGGTCAGAACCTGTGAGACCAGCAAATCTGTTTGCCCATAGAATGCTCAGAAAGCGCTCTCACAGAATCTGGTTACACTTTTTAATTTATTTCCATTCAGAGCTTTAACAAATCAAGTCTGAAAGGCAGAAACTACTTCTTGTTCAAAGAAGTACTGAAATGATCAATTTCAGTCAGATAATCTAGCACTAGATCAAAACTCCTCAGGGAAATATTTACATTTTGCCAGTTTACTCAGAGGAACGGCTCTAGGGATCTGGAGATATTCTCTGCATATATATTTTTAATTCTTTTTAACTGAAGGAAACATTGATGCCAGAGCTGAAGCTAGTGATTTAATCATAGGATTGCTACAGGCTGCAGTACCCTATCTGTTCAAAAATCAATATCTATGCTCTCAGTTATATTAGAGAAATGTTTACTTCTTTGCCTGACCAAGATATTAATTTGTATATGCTGTATTGTCTGATTATATTTTTTAAGTTAATGATTTGTGCGGAGGGTAAACTAATTTATTTTGAAATCCTTTTATGCTGCACAATTTTCCTGTTATTGACTGATTATTTTGTGTGTATATATAGCACCATTCACATGCACCAAGTTGCTCTACGAAGAATTTTAAATGCTCTGTACGTAGGAAGCAATGCACTTTGCTAAAACACAGCCATCAGCAGGGCAGCATGTAGTAGCAACCTTTGGATTGCTTGTGCTACTGATTTCAGCTCAAGAGGTGAATTGGAGAATTCAGCTGGTGCATCAGAGGAATTTAAGTAGGTGAAATGCAATTACCGACATGGGAATATGATCAGGATACCGGTGTTAAACCCCAGTCTGGTAAAAAGCGCTGTGGGATTTTTAATGACCGCAAGTCAGATAATGTTTTATTTCTCATCCTGAGGACAAAACTTCTATTAGCAGAATGCCTCCTGTCACTTGCTGTGACGTTCGTTTAATATGGACCCATAGGGAAGAGTGTCACCTCCAGCAGCAAGTTGCCATCACCATGTCTGCTGCCTGCTCAGAGGAGGGTGAAGCAGAGGCAAGAGGGAGGTGCAGAGATTTACAGACTGTCACGGGGGAAGTCTGTGGCAGGACACAGGGCTGGGTGGGATGGCAGGGGCTGCTTCGGTGTGACTTCCTTAATGACTGAACATATTTCCTGGCGGCAGCATGCTACAGCATCCAGCTGTCCCCAGAGGTCTCCCGTCCACAGACTGACCCGCCTCTGCTTCATTTGCCTAACAAGAACTGACGAGATCGTGGCTCAAGGTGGTTGGCTACAAAAAGCACATTAAACATGTCAGTGCAGGTGATTCTGCCACTATGTAAATTGACAGTGTAGGATTAGATGGTATTGCGTTGGAAATCTATTAACATTTGAAGCAGTTTGCTTAAATTAGAAGCCTTGATAGAATTACAATTACTTTCCTTCTCCTCTGTGAGCTTTGTTGCTACCTTTGTGTACCTTGTAATGAAAATACTTATAAACCAAGGAAGATGTTTTCCAAAATCTTATGTGGAGCCATATATTTATTTTAGATTTACAAGCCTGTATGCATAAGGGAGAAGACACAAATGGGCGGAGGAAAGATAAGCAGAAACCCACTGACTTTTCAAGTTTGACAGTGTATGCTGAAGCATAGAAGTGGGTAAGAGGGGTCACATAAATGCCATGGCCTTGGGAACTGATGTGCATCGACAATGTTCAGAGTTGCACAGGACACAGGTAAGAGTATTTTGTTTCCTACACACTCAGTGCAGGGTGATACAGGCAGAATAATAACAGAAGGCATCATCTCAATCAGGGAGCTGAAGGCATGTAACTTCTTCTGATTGAGATTCTGTGTCCTCCTGGGTGCAAACCGGCAGTCGGGAACAAACAATGTGTGCTAATGCAACAGGTTGAGGATATGCAACTTTTTCTTCATAACTGCATCTAAAACATTAGGAACCTGCAATCTGCCTTACTCCCCTGGTGAATGGCTCCTAGTCAGCCTCATAATAGCAGAGTAAAGAATTACTACTAGTAGTTTTAACACCATGTGTGTGGAGTGGTACCAGAATTAGCACAGCATAAGAGGACGTGAAGGCAGAAAAGCAGGAGGTGGACAAGTGAAGCCACCTGGATGGTGATTTTAGGGCAGAAGCCTAGGAGACAGCTGTGAAGGGAGCACAGGTTGGAAGGCCCTGCTTAGTGAGTAGCCACAGAAAAACAAAATGGAAGAGAGAAAATAGGAACTAACATCACTTGGGGAAAAGGTGAGTGGTCTATCAAAGAAGTAATTCTTGGGCCTTTCAGCCCCACTGCAGGGGAGAACGATGATGTAAAGGAGTAATGTGGTGATCTGTAGATTAAGTGTAAGCAGGAAGGAAATCAGAGGGAACTAAGAACTGGTCTTGGGAGTCTGATCCAGAAACAGTGAAGTGAAATGCAGATTATGAAACAATCTTGCCTGCTGTATCAGATTTGCAGATGTGTCACTGCATATTTTTTACCAGATCAAGGGCTTATTTAAAGTAATGAGGTCAGAAGAGAACTGACCATCCCCATGTGAACTGCAAAAAAGAGGAGCAGCATTAGGTGACTATGCATTATTTACAAAAATAGCCTTTGTTTCTCAGCCTGTATTTCAGATCTCTTACAGCAACTCAGAAGCATCCTAGATTTCATTTTCATCAGTTCTACTATTTACTTTTTAATTTTCAGAATATTTTAGCTCAACTTGTAATGCACCTCTTTTCAGAATTTGATCTGCATGTGCTTTAAATAATTCATCCTCAGGCTTAGTTTAATCTTGTTACTTACACTAGTACAGTACCTACGTACTCAGGTGAGTCCCTCTTTTAAATAATCTGCGTGTGACTTCTGCTGGTGGAACATTCCAAAATATTCCAAATTATTTTTATGTTGATTGTCTTGATCTTCATCTACAAACATAAAAATACCACTTAATATGTGTTCCTATAATGTATTTTAATCCTTCCCCTGGCATAGCCATCTTCAAGTCATACCAACAAAAAAATCATCTTTTATCTAAATATAAAAAAAAAATCATCAGTGGACTCATTCCCATTGGATTCTTTGTAGCCTCTGGTTGGTCTGTGGACATTATTTATGGCAGACAGTGTGACATTTCATCTGATCTTCACCCTCTTCTCCAGCAACGTCTAGGTTGCCCGAATTCCCTATTCTTTTAGCTCCTTTCGGTAGCACTTCATAAAAGCTTCTATCAGGTACTTATTCAAGGGTGTCCAATATATATGTCACATTGGAATCCAGTTATTTTAGTTCATAATTCTTTTATCTAAGTAGCAGTTCATCTACCGGTAGTGTCTACAGTTTTAATGTTCGTGCAGTTCATTGCTTAAGGGCTATATTTCCTGTAGCTGGTGAAGAAGAAAAAGCATCTATGATATCAAAATATAGGATTAACATTTATTGAAAATAACACAGTTATGACAAAGGAGAATTTTTAAATTTTGGAAGCTCAAATGTATCCTGATTGTGAGGGAGGGAAATTTAATTACCGTTGTCAATAACCTAACAAAATGTTCAGGGAACTAATATTTACTAATCACTAACAATTTAGTTCTTCAAATATTATAGATTTTGATTGTTCCATCTATCAATAAATTGACTTTGATATTATTAAAAATATAGGTGATAGTGCAGACCTGAAAACACTTCGATTAATTAAAAGCAATAATTCTATTACATTATATAGAGTTATTAAATTTATGTTGATCTTTCAATATACTTTTTAATCTATATAAGGAATAAAAAGATTTGATGTTAATTTATGCAATCCACCATTAGACAGATAAAATAAGCCTGTAGTCCACAAAAAAATATCCTGTAATGCGTTTTATGGTACTTTCTAAAAAAAAATTAATTAAAAACAGTTCACAAAACCGAAGCAGTTCAGAGAGACAATCTTCTTGAAATCTGTAATGTTAAGTCTACTATTAACTCCAACAATCCAGAACTTTTGAGGAAGAATGGGAAGGAATTATGTTTAAGTTTATCCTAAAGTCCAGAGCAGCAAGGAAATGTCAGGCATGCATCATAGTTCGAAGTTAGAAACTCCTGTGAGTACTGCACTACATAAGCAAATAGAATTAATAACCACCTTCTATAGACAGGTCTGGGGAGATAAATGTCTCAAAATTTGGATCAAAGGAAACACTCCTTCATTTTAATCCTGAATGAGCTTGGAAACTAGCCGTGCTTACCTAAACAATTTTTCCTTAGAGTATCTCTTTTTTAGTATAAAACTGATTTGGGTTTGATTCTTTGGGGAGGTTTTGTGTTTTGGTTTTTTTAGGAATTAGTTCAGTTGTTTCAATATTGTAGGTAAAAATGCCTTGATAATATTAGATAAACCAAAAGAAGTAGCGTAAGCATAGATGCATGAGGCCTCTCTTTTTCCTCTAGAGGTTATAAATAGATGGAATATTTCTAAGTGTGGATGAATGGAACAAATGATTTATCAATTAGATCAATACAATTTGATGTATCTAAAAATAGAAACATAGGAGGGGGAGCAGCATTTTCAGGATTTTTTTTTCTTTTTTTTTTTTCTTATTTCTAAACTTACCAATAGTACACTTTGCAGTCCTACAATACTGTAGGATACAGTATTTGTATACATACAAAAAATATGCTCAACATACTTACCAGACCAACTGGCAGGCAATTTGCAAGCCATTTTCTACTTATGGCTTAGCTTCAAGCCTACAAAAGAGAGATCCAGCAGAACATGGTACAGCATATCACCTCTGCTTTATGCAGTTATAGCCACATAAACTGAAAGATAGAATCATAGAATACTTTGGGTTGGAAGGGACCTTTGAAGTTCTTCTCATCCTGCAATGAGCAGGGACATCTTCAACTAGACTAGATTGCTCGGAGCTCCATCCAACCTGATCTTGAATGTTTCTGGGGATCAGGCATCTAACACGTCTCTTGGCTACGTGTTCCAGTGTTTCACCACCCTGATTGTAAAAAATCTCATCCTTATATCTAGTCTATAGACTACCTTCGTTAATTTAAGACCATTAACCCTTGTCTTCTTGTTACAGGCCCTGCTAAAAATTCTGTCCCCATCTTTCTTATAAGCCCCCTTTAAGTACTGAAAGGCTGCAACAAGGTCTTCCCAGAGCCTTCTCTTCTCTAGGCTGAACCACCCCAACTGTCTCAGCCCCTCCTCATAGGAGAAGTGTTCCAGCACTCTGATCATTTTTGTGGCCTTCCCCTGGACCTACTCCAACAGGTCCATATATTTCTTATGTGGGGGGCATCCAGCTCTCACCAGGGCAAAGTAGAGAGACAGAATCTCCTTCGTCTACTCTGCCCTGGTGAGGCCCCATCTGGAGTACTGTGTCCAGTTCTGCTCCCCAGTTCAAGAAGGACAGGCAACTGCTGGAGCAGAGGGCCACAAAGATGATTAGAGGCCTGGAGCATCTTGCAAGGAAATGCTGAAGGACTTGGGTCTTTTTAGGCTGGAGAAGACTGAGAGGGGGATCTGATCAACACGTATAAATACTTAAAGGGAGGGTGTCAAGAGGATGGGGCCAGTCATTTTTCAGTGGTGCCCAGTGACAGGAAAAGAGGAAATGGGCACAAACTTGAATGTAGGCAGTTCCATCTAAACATGAGGAGTAACTTCTTTACTTTGAAGGTGGCAGAGCACTGGAACAGGCTGCCCAGAGAGGCGGTGGAGTCTCTTGTCTCTGGAGACATTCAAAACCCGCCTGGACAAGTTCCTGTGCAACCTGCCCCAGGTGGACCTGCTTTGGCAGGGGGGGTGGACTAGATGATCTCCAGAGATCCCTTCCAACCCCGTACCATTCTGGTTTTCTTTGATTCTGTTATGAGGATTTGGTCCATAGTCTTCCCAGACAAACAGGTGAGGCTGACAGGTCAGTAGTTCTCACATTCTACCTTTTTTAAAAACGAGTGCAATGTTTCCTTTTTTCCAGTCACCAGGGTCCTCATTTGACTGCCATGACTTTTCAGATATCATGAAGAGTGTCTTGGCAACTACATCATCCAGTTCCCCAGAACTCTGGGATGCCTCTCACCAGATCCCATAGAATTCTGTGTCTTTAGGTTCCTCAGGTAGTATTCAACCCAATCTTCTTTTACAGTGAGAAGGACTTTGCCCCTCCAGTCCCTGCCTTGCAGTCCATCCTTTTGAGAAGTATAGGAAGAGAGGTTGCAGGTAAAGACTGAGGCAAAAATGTTGTTGAGTACCTCAGCCTTTTCCTCGTTTTTTGTTGCCACTTTGCCAGTCATGTTCATCAGTGGGGTATACACTTTCTTTGACCTTAATACACCAATGTCCTGGTGAACTGACCTGTAATAATTGGATAATTCCGATAAAAATAGGAGAACCAAGCTGAAGAAAATCAGTTTTCATATGATGCTCTAGGGTGTGGAGGGTGGTAGTATGTGTGACCAGCATTGTATTACCCTTTTTTTCTCTTTCTCTTTTGAACTATTTTATAACAGAATGGCCTAGTTAGTCTGCAGTATTTTACAACCTCTCTGGCTTTCCTCCAATGACTAAGCCACTCTTTCTCATCTTTTGGTAGCCCTCTGACCTTACATTCCTTGATTAGTCAAAATCGTTCTACTGGCCAGTCTTCATTTATGATGGATAAGCAGAAGGGAAAAGGACCCTATTTGAATTTATAAGGTTGCCAAAGACCAAACAACACACAGGAGGTAGAAAAGGAATTTATTCAGTATCACCCATTGTACTTGCAGTGTGAAAGCAGGTGTCTCTAGTTTTAGAATATTCAGACTTTCTCAGTGCAATTCTTTGGTCAAATGCCAGGCTATACTGGAGGAATACGTGGCTCAAATTTTAACTTTCATTGCAAACTGTGATGCTGACCACAGGGAAATTTCATTTGTTAGTTCCCTCCTGGAGAGCATGAAGGCATCTTGACTTTCTCGCCCTGGGAATGGAATACTTTTCACTACATACAACAGTAAGTGATTCCATCTCCCCCCAAAATAAGACTATCTAAGGAAGCCTTGTGTTATAAACATTTAAGACAACTTCTTACGATAAAAGGTTTGGGCTGAAGAAACAAAAACTAATTTTTCTTTGCCCACCCATCCCCTTCTCCCTCCCCCTGAAGTCTTGAAGAAGATGACAGAAATCCAGTCATCTCTCAGATTGCTCAGAAACTACCATGTATATAAAGATCAGTAAGGAGTGAGAAAATCATGACCAGAACCAACAGAGAAAGCACTTTAATACATAAAAAGTGCTCTCTTATTCCTGGAGACTGTAACTATGTACATATGGTTATATACATATAGCATGTGCAATGTAAGTACATACATATATAAATACACACACTATATAAAATAATTTTAATATATATAGATAAGCTATATGTATGTTACATATAGTTACTTATGTATATATTAAGAAAAAAAGGCTATATGCTAATGCTATAGAATTAATACTTTATTTCTTGTGGTACTTACCACTCAATGCCAAAGTGACACTCAAAATGTGTGTTACGGTTTGAGAAAACCCATAACAATTTATTGTCTCTTAGATAATTATTCTATCACCTGATGAGCGCTCTGCACCCAGAAAGGGGAAGCAGGGAAAGCAAGGAAACATGAGGGTTGAAATATAAATGGATTTAATAGGATACGACTAAATTAATAACATTAATACTAAAGAACCAGTATTAATCCTGATACTAATATAAGATATACAAGAATTATACTCAGTCAATTATATCAGTAGGAATCTGTGCACTTCCAGCAGCAGAGAACAAATGTCAGACACTACAAGCACAACATCTTTGTGAGGAAGGGAAGGCCTCAGGGGTCTGGCACTGGGACCCGGTCCAAGGACTTCTCTGGACCACCACCAACAAGGGAGAGAAAACTCCTTAGCAAAATTTTCGAATTTATATTGATCATGACATTCATGGTACGAAAAAAGGGAGGTTGTGGAGTCCCCTTCTTTGGAGATTTTCAAGACCCACCTGGATGCAGTCCTGAGTAACATGCTCTAGGCAATCCTGCTTCAGCAAGGGAGTTGGACTAGATGATCTCTATCGTCCCTTCTAACTCTAAAAAAATTCAGTGAAATTCAGTGAAATAATCCTGTCGGCCAGCCTACGTAAAATGCCCAGGCCTTGCTCCTCCTCATCCCTTCACCTGACAAGGCTCAAAAACACTGAAATCTTGAATCCCACATAGCCTAACTGGCTATAAAGTAGATATTTTCACTAATTCAGACCTTAGAGTTTTCTAAAATTGCAGTTTTCCCCAGCGTTAGAAGAAAAGTCCCGTGTTGCTCAACCCATGACAATGTGTTACATAATATATAAACACAGACACAGGGTCAAATTCCTTTCCTGATAATTGCATGTTTTAGATCAAGCCACATCTTCTATGCCTCAAGTTAGGGAAATTCTCTTATTCGTTCATGTCAGTGGAAAAACTCCCACTTCAGCAGGATCAGGGTTTGATCCTGTTGATCAGAGTAGTAAACATGAAAATAAATGAAATGGCTAAACAGCAAGTAACACATAGCCCATTGTGGTTTTCAACACATATGGTCCTTTGGCTTAAAAATGGTATCAGCTTCTCCATTGCCATGAACACTAGGTCTGTAGTCCGGAGATCATTCTTGTCCGTCCTCCTCTTGAAATATTATGCAAGTGTTTTTTATTTTTTTTCTATCAATATTTATGTAACCTTATTTTCTACTTCTATGTGTTCAGGTTGAAATTTTCCATCCTGACTGGAACTGAAATGCACATGCAATCGTTACACCAAAATGTAGGGCCACAAAGATGATCAGAGGGATGGAGCACCTCCCCTATGAGGAAAGACTGAGAGAGCTGGGGTTGTTCAACCTGGAGAAGAGAAGGCTTCGGGGAGAACTTATACCGGCCTTTCAATATCTGAAGGGAGCCTATAGGAGAGCCAGAGAAGGACTCTTTGTCAGGAAGTGTAGTGATAGGACAAGGGGTAATGGTTTTAAACTGGAAGAGGGGAGATTTAGATTAGATACTAGAAAGAAATTCTTTACTGTGAGGGTGGTGAGGCACTGGAACAGGTTGCCCAGGGAGGTTGTGGATGCTCCATCCCTGGAAGTGTTCAAGGCCAGGCTGGATAGGGTTTTGAGCAACCTGGTCTAGTGGGAGGTGTCCCTGCCCATGGCAGGGGGGTTGGAACTAGATGATCTTTAAGGTCCCGTCCAACCCAAACCATTCTATGATTCTATGATTTTATGATTCTAATGTGGTATGTGTCTTCTTCCCAGTGAGACTAAGACAAGAGCTATAGCACATTGTTCACTCCTCACTCCTCATGCAATACAAATGTAACCTTACAGTGTGTCATCTTCAGGTTGAGGATTTTGGAAGTAAGGAAATATGGAGATTTTAGCCTTTTTGAGCATGAGGTTGGAAAAAAATGTCATGTTCTTTTTCTCACTTTATGACTTGAGCAAGCGAATAACTTCCATGCTTTGACACACAAGATCCAACTTTGCTGGAGAGGAGAATTTGATGTTTTACACCTGATGTGCAGTGTTTGTTGACTCTATGGAAAATCAGGTTGACTTCTAAATAGCTGGAAAACTATCTGCAAAACAGTTGCAACAAACAAAACTCAGCAAAATTAATGATACTTTTGAAGCCATAGTTATGTGAAGAGCTATTACCTTGCTTTCGTCATTTTTCTTTGCAGCCCCAGCTCTGGATTTTTGATAGGTGTCCAACCAGAGCAAGACATCAAGGCAAGGAAGAAAACTGTCGTTCCTGTTCTCTAAATACCTCCCTTAACTTCATATAGTACTGACAGTTCCAAGGAGAGGTGATGGCTGATCTGAATGCCATAAGGGTAACAGCTGAAGTGGAGACAGAAGACCAAGATTTTGGGAAACTGACCAGAGAGAAAAGCAAAACTTGAGGGTGTGAGGGAGACTACAGATCCTATAGGTGGGAAAACTAATGCTACCAACAGGAATAGGAAATGATGGGGACACCAACAGAAGGTTGAAGACAATCCAATTTGTACTTCAAGTGGTAAGTGGATATGGCATGATGGGAGACCTGGGTTTAGGTGAACAAAGTAACTGTGCTAAGGACCCATTTGACAATTTGTTTTGCTATTTTCCATCTTTTCCTTGCACAAACGATTGTGTTGTTGTTCACTTCCCACCACTTGCCCTCCCTATTTCAGAGATTAAAATGTGGAATTTCTTTTCTGGGAATAAGCTATGTTTTGAAAGGAGGGTCATATAGAGAGAGGATTATGTATTCCAGTGTTGTTTATGTAGATAGTTTGGTACATGTATTGTGAAAGGGTCTGTACTTGCAGGACTCACGTTCTGAAGCAATTGAATGGTGCCAGGGAGAATGCACTTCTCTTTCTCTCTCTCTCTCACGGATTCCTTGTGTGATGCTAATCAGAGCAGATTTAGAGTGTGCATAGTAAATAAAGCCTGAAGAAGGGGATACATCCTGAAGAGAAGTAAAGAAAGTATTGATGAGTTGTTATGAAGAGTAAAGTGTCTATTGTGTACTTTGAATGGCACGACTATTGTAGGGAAAAGGAAAATCATAGGATTAAAGCCAGCCTGTAAATTTAGGCATAGCGGGCAGATTTAAAGTTTCTGGGCAACTGCAAATGGTGTTTTCCTAGTTTTTTTGAAAGCTTTATTTTGAAACATTAATATTCTCTAATCAGGAGATTTTTGTTTTCACTCTGCATAATTGGGTCTATGCTGATTTGTAAGTACACATATCTGATGATAACAGCTCACCCTCCAGATTTCTGAAGAAAACTCTCTTGGCAAAGAACCTAAAGTTAATGCCTGGTGTATGAAGCTGTTATTCCCAGCTACACAGTACGCAAAAACTACTGACCTGCTTGAATTAGATTAATATTTTAACACTGGTTTATTTGCTGGCAGGATAGATCTCTTTAGCTTGTTTAAGTACTCTTAGAGCAATATTTTTTTTTTCTAGCTAAGGCTTAACAGTAAATCTACAAGGTAAAATATTTGTGCAGAGAAACTAAACATTTGAAATATCAGGGTGGATCAAAGTTGCCTTTATTTCCTAAATTATAGGAGGCCAGAGGTTATCTAGTAAAGTCACAACCAGTAAAAGAGAGATACTGAACAAACGTTTTCTTATAGGTGTTGAAATACTATGTTAATGAAAATCGCACAATGAATTTGTTTACCACAGCAATGCAGCTTCATTCCCAGCTGGATAAGCATTGTAATGACAAAGGATATGGAAAGACTTGGTGCCTTCTTTGGCTCAGTCTTTACTGTGTGCAAGGTTGGCTTTTAGGCCCTTGATGTATCCTGTGCCCAGCAGCAGAGTTCATGGGAATGAATGCTACTAAGGCTAGAGGATGACCAGGCAGGAAAGGGACCACTTAAGCAAACTGGAGAAGCATAAGCCTATGGGACTGGATATGTTCAAGGATGCTAAGGGAACAGTCTGGAGTCACTGCAAGGCTGCTTTCTGGCATCTTTGAGAAGTTGTGGGTTTTGGAAGTCAAGTCATTCAAGATGTCCCTGATGACTAGAAAAAGGTAAATCAGTCTACGTTCATGAAAGACAAGGAGAAAAATTCAGAGGACTATAGGCCAGTCATTCCACCCTTGGCCCTGAAGAAGGTTATGGAGCAAATTCTACTGATTTGCCATTTCCAGGGACACAAAAACCACGGTGACTGTTAACAGCTATTTTGCATTCACTGAAGGAAAATTGTGTCTGACCAACCTAATTGCCTTTGAGGATGAGATGACTGGTTTGGCAGATGAGGGTAGACTGGAGGATATTGTTTACTCTGACTGTAACAGAACCTTGGATGTGGTCTTCCATAGTAGTATTTCTGCAGCTAAAGTGGTAAAAATAGGCTGGACAGCTGGAAAACTTGCTAAACTGCCAAAAGATTATGATCAGTGTTGCGAAGTCCAAGTGGCAGGTGACTATTAGTGGCATTCCTCAACAGTTGATACAGGGGCAAATACTGATTAATGTCTCTATTGATGAGCTGAATGGTGACAATGATAATAAATCCTCATCAAGTTTGCAGATAACACCACACCATGGGGGAATAATCAGTACATTGGAGGGTAGGAGTGTCATTCAGAGATATTTCAGTAAGCTAGAGAAATGGGCTGACAGAAATGTCATGGAGCTCAATAGTGGCAGACTGAAGAACATGAAGCTAGGGGGAGATCTAAATGTCACTTTCAACTTCTTAAAAGGGATTTATAGAGAAGATGAAGCTAGACTTTTGCAGAGGTTCACAGCAAAAGGGCAAGAAGTAATGAGCAGAGGCTGCAGAACGGGAAATTTGAATTATATCTAAGACAAAAAATTCTTCACCATGAGGATGGTCAAACGCCGAACCAGGTTACTCAGCGCATTTTGGATTCTTCATTTCCAGGGGAAGCTAGATTTGAAATTATCCTTGCATTGAGATGAGAGTTGAATACAGACACTTCCAAAGCCTTTCCAACCTGACGTATTTAATGATATTGTGAAGAAGTAACTGATGATCACAGAATTCGAGGATCCAGGTTTACAATGTCAGAAAAGGCCCGTTAGATGTTCAAGTCTATCTTTTCCCAAGAAGAGGAAGAGATTATTGCTTGATACATACATAGAGGAGTTGTTAGAGTGACTTTCCAGTTCGTGCGAATGTCGGCCAGGAGCTACCACAGCTACTGTCCTCCACGAAGCGTTGTAGAGAGTCTTTTGATATTTGAAAGACAAATTGTAGCAAATCAGCATACTACACACATAGCTTACCTTTACATGCAACAAAACTGAGAACAGAGTTCATCCTACTCTATTTTATAGTCCTACTCATAAAATAGAATCTGGACCTTTGGAAGGACTTGAGTAGGAAGTATTAGTCACTCATTAACTGGCTGAAAAGTACACAAGCTCGTGACTGACTTCTGTCCTCGAAACCTCCCAAATCTTCCGTCCTGGAATATTATCAAATGTTTTAAATACTTTCTTTTAAGGGTTGCTGTTATCCCTAAAGATATACTGGAACAATTCTTGTTCTATGTAGTAGTTAACCAATATGTGATCATACTGATTTAGATCAGATGTAGCTAATTTTTTACATTTGACTAAGTCTGTTCTGGTAGTTTTTTGAATAGTTTAATGTGGATGTCCTGTATGCTATTCATATGATTAATGTGAAGGTTTTGTTGTCATAGACAGGCATAGGAAAGTCAGAGTTTTAAAACTTGAGGAGTTAGTGAAACTATAGTCATCCTAAGGAAAGAGGAAATACTTCAGTCATTTCAAAGAATTTAGGATGTATTTGTGAGTATGCTGATAGTTTTGTTTTATACTGGGACATAATCCCTGAGGATCATTGTGATTTTGGCATGCTTCCCAATACCTTACTGTGTGTGAAAGACTGCTTATGGTTATCAGAGACACCAAAACACATTTCTTCCTCTTTTGACCCTTGTGATACCAGTTCTCAAACCAATGCATGTAGCTGAAATGTATATGTAGATACTTAGGAGATTGTTCTGGCAGATGAGCTCATCTTCAGGAGCTCAAATATCCTAGTATAGAATCACCTTATCCCATGCTAAGGCCTGATTTGTGGTTTGGTATCTTTTTTATTTTGCTATCATCCTTACTTCCTGTATTCTGTAATTCTGTGGATGTGCAAATGTCAGTTTGACAGATCAAATATTACCTCCTGATCTTAATGTGGTCATTCGGCTCCTTGACTTCCTGAAGGATGAAACTCCCCTGCTCATTAATGGTAGTGTGCACTTGACACTATGCAGCTGTTTTTATAGAAGTTTGTATACTAAAAAACACAATACTGTTGTCCACTTGGGGTAAACACATGCAACTTCTAACAGACTCTGAAGCAAAACCAGACAGGAATCTTATAGATAATTTTGCAGTAATGGGTATTTATCCTGACTTATCCTTCAGCATCACTCTTTGAAGTATGCCATAAGATGTGAATATTAAAGTGCACTTGCAAAATAAGTCAATTTAAAAGACATTATATTAATAAAATGTTCTTGTTTATGCCAATACTATATATTATTGCATAAAATCATTGGCTGCCCACACACTAACTTGCACTATAAAGTGAAGTTAGAGTTAAATATACTCTTTTTCATTTCTTCCCTTCAAGAAATAGAAAACTATTCTTTGACTAGTTTTCCAGAAAATTCAGCACATGATGCAAACATCTGCGTCCATTTTCTTGCTGGCAGTATGGCCATAAACCTGAAGAATTCGCAAGTGCCTTTTTTATAAATTTGTTTCTGCCATGTCTGGCCTTCATTATATTCAATTTGCATAAATGGAAACCATTGCTCTAAACTTTTGGGGTTGTTTTTTGTTTGGAAGGGATGCTTTAACTGTGATAATCACAAATATTACTAAAGAAGGAGGATTTATGTTCGAAGTTTCTTTTTAAAAGTCTATCCTGACTGCAGGAAACTTAATTGATTGTTCAGTCTGTACACGTTAGATGGGCATTGAAAGGAGAATCTTAATTTCCTAACATTTTGGTAGGTACATCAAGATCTATTCTTTCCAAGATGGATGCAGGACACTATATGGTTCAGGAAACTGGTAATGCAACACTGAGCCTATTATTACACAATTCACTGCCTCAGATTCAGACGTGGTGATGACTGAAAGTCATTAGCATCTGACAACTGCTCCATAAATTTCCGTGAAAGGGAATGATGATTCCAGTCTGGTTTGTTAAGGGCATCTGTCCTCTTAATAAAATCATCTTCACTATTAGTTTAGATTTCAAAAAGTAAACAGGAATCAAAAACAACCATTCAAGAAAAGACCCGAGAGCGCAGTGGGCTTGTGCAAATAAACACTCACTGCCCTTGTGCCTCCTGGGAGCTTTCTGGAATCCTTAATTGATTCACAGACCTCAGCTGCTCTTGAACACTGAGCAAACTGAAGGGAGTTTGCTTTGCTGTTTTCCTTGAGAGAGTCCATGATGCTTTCTTTCCAATAGAAAGATGTTGCATTCAATCACTGATGCCCTATGTGGGGTTGGAATGGGGATCAGTCTCTCCTAAAAATAATAATTTTCTTATCTAGAACTTAAACATCTTCTGAATCTGATAAGAAAGTCTTTCAGTCCCACATTTCCACTGTTGCACACTTTCATGCAAGAGACTTCATACCTATGTTAAAAAAAAGGTATGAAATTCAGGAATTTAGATCAGATAACTTTAATTCCATTACTAGAAAAGTATCTTCTTTATATTGGAGGAAAATGAAATTAAACAAAAAAATGTGCTTTTGTTTTTTTTTCTATCAATCATATTGTGTGCAAATGTATGGGTATTTCATAAAGTGAATATTGTGTTGCAAATGACGTGAGGATTTTTTATTATGAACTCAGATTTGATTTTTTTTTCCTTTTTTTTAGCTTTTCATTGCATTTTCAAGTGAGATTAAACCTCTTATAACATGAATTGATTGTATTCAAAAGTCATTTCATGTAGCAGCTACAGGCTAATGACTATTCAGCATTTATTTCAATGGTCCTGACGTGTACAGATGTTTGTTGCCCTACTAAGTTGCATCTTCTTAAGTTAGTTTTTCTGCTGGCATAAATTGATATCGCTCTATGAAATCCAAAGGGTATGTTTGAATTTAGCCACAGATGCACTAGATTAGAATAATGCATTCAGAGTATGCATTCTAGGCATATTCAGACCATGTAATAAAAAGCTGAGACAAGAACTAAATATGAAAGCTACAGTCTAGCATCTTCTTGAGCGAGGAAGGAAATAGTAAATGCAGAAGTCAAAAATATGTATTGTGGTTTTGGGATAGTGTGATGTGTAGTAAATGTGAGTGTAGTAAATCTGAATTTTTAGGTATTTGATTTTCCTAGCCATTTTCTAACTTTCCCATTTTTTGTTGGCATGCACACAAACATCCTCAGTTCTGTCAGGATGCTGGTTTATAGGGCCATTCTTTCAACCCAATAAAGAAATTGATTAGGGCTAATAAAAAGGCAGTCAGGGAAGGCCTTTTTCATTTTTAAGAGAGAATCCTAATCAGAACTGTAGCACAGGCTAGGAAATGATTGTGCTAGCACAGTAGAAAACAAAGTGCACCATGAAACAGGGGAAGGAATAGTTTGAGCTGCTTTGTCACTAAACACTAAGCACTTTGCACTTGAAGTGATAGTTTTAAAGGAGTTCCAATAAACATGTAAGTACTGTTGTGTGTTTTCAACCAGAAACTAAGTGCTGCCCACCAAATATTCCAATAAACGTGAAAGGAAAAGGTAAGCCGGCTTACTTATTGGAGATTCAAATTAAGTGGGAAAACTGGGTTGATAGCTGTGTGCCTTTACTTAGAAACCAGCTACATGATATTTTAGAGATTATGTTTCTAAGCTTCAGTGTGTGAGTCAAGAAATTTGACTCATAACCTGACAAAAAATAAAAAGCAAAGGGTATGAGAAAGCGGCAGACCAGAGGAATCAGATTTGCTGGCTGTTACCTTGATAGCTTTTTTGGCAGGCGATAAAGGTGACCTCTGATTTTAAGCAGCCAAAGGGGTGTAAAACCTGAACTAGGGTCAATATCACAGGAGGATATAAAAGACATGCTCTTCCCCAGACTCTAACACATAAAATTGAATAAGCTGTCAGCTTTATGTAACTATTTACTCTAGGGTGGAAATTAGTAGTTACCTTAGCAACGCTAGTATCATCCAAGACAGCCATGCTGACTCTGATTTACAGAGATGCATTTACTTTGACAATGTATTAAGTAACCTTCCTGAATGTTTTACTGTGGTTTTATGATGAATGAGATGTATTGTAGCCAAGAAAAATGGTTTCTCCAGATTTCAAAATGCTACGTGCTGGTCAGACCCTTACCTGGCATAAATCCAAAAGACTTCATCACCAATGAAGTAATGTTGATTTATTGCAATGGAAGAACCAGCTCATCATTTTGAGCAGTGCCGTGCTTTATAACCAGTCACTCTTTTTACTTGTCAGGTATGAGGAGGTTTGATTTCCTTCCCACGGCATTTGTAGCATCACAGTCACGAAAATGAGAATGGTTAACAACCCTTGATGCTGCGATATCTACTGGGGTAGTTGAAATGTGCCTTCACCACTAAATTCAGGGTTGACTTAGATTCTCCTCTGTCACAGAATACTTCAAATATTATGGACACAACAAAGAATTTATTACTGAAAGCACAGCTTCCTATCAGGTAAGTTCTGAATTTGGCCCTATGACACTGCATGGTTCACATTACATGCTGGTTGAATTATTTAATCCAATAAAGTTGCTGTCAATCCAAGCTTTCTTATATGCATACCACACAGCCATCTTCAAAAGATACATTACATTATATTGAATCCTAGTTTAAATACTCCAAGCAAAAGCGAGTCTGCCATCTTCCAGGCTAAATTGTTATTAGCTCACAACACATGGAAACTGCACCTTATTTGGACGTTGAAGTTTTAGCGATTTCAGCTCATGTATTGTGGGTGAATTCTGATAATGCAGATATTCAAGTTACTTTAAAATATAGGTACTCTGCATACACTGGGAAGGTTTATCTTTATCCTTCTCCATAATAAACTAAACAGATTGAATTTACAGCATGCCTGTCTCAGTCATTTTGAGGACCTTTTGCAGAAGTCTAGTAAAATCTCTCCTTGGAGCACAGACACCAAATGGTGAGATATGGTATCCTTCTAACCACCTGTAGACATCTTGTCCTTAGAAGCAAAAGGCTTTGCCTAATTTTGTTTCATTTTCTTATCCCTCCTAGGTCCACAGTTTACTGTATGCAAGGAGGCTAGGTATTGATTTTATTTCTCCAGTCATAAACTCTTTTCCCACCTGGAAATCTTGTCCTGGAAAATTTTGAGAACCTGTTCTTTAGCCAGGGTTTCTACGCATATGTCAGCCCTACTCTAAATGGAGGGTTTCAGCCATACTGCAAACAGACATAAGGTACATGCAGAAAGCTGTAAGAGCTACCACATGTTCAAACACATCTGAGACGTATGCAGCATAAACCTGCTGTGGATGGAAAAAAAGATGCAAAGTAACACCATTGTTTTCTGAGGATATATGAATTATACACATAGACTACAAAGATACAAGCCACACTTGTAAATAGTGGTATACTATGAAGTTCCCAAAATGTGCAATTCACAAACAATACATAGGTGTTGCAGTTTTCCAGGAAATTCCAAATTAGCATAATATGTGTATTCCCATTTTATATAACCAAGGAACAACTAATACATTTAACTGCACCATTAACACCAGAACTCATGTCCAAGGTGTTCCCTGCAATGACTCAATAGACTTTCTTTGATTGGTGCTTTCTGGAGCAAACTCTACTACCCTGCAGGGTAAAATATTCATTCTTTACTACCAAGTGCATTTCCGTGTTATTTGCCATACTAATACACGCTGTTGCTTTGACAACATCCTAACCAGTCAATTCATACCTTTCTGTAGTGGAAAATTGCTTTCATTGTTACTTACTATACCGTAACTTTCATGCTATCTGCAGACATCACTAGGCATCACCTAGACTGCTGATAAAATTACTGAATAATTTTGGATGACAGATTGATCCCTATTGGAATTTCCTAATAATGCCTTTACCCCTATAACCAAATACGATTTTTAGAGATGTCAGTGATTCAACTTTTATTCCATCTATTGTGCCTTGCTAATTTTTGTTAAAAATCTTGCCAAGGCGAAAGTAGAAAGAAGTTAAATGCTTTTAGGAAATGCTAGTATATTCCATTGATGGCATTGCCGTATAAACTAGGCATGTAATCATGCCCAGAAAGAGATAACAGAACTGTATCTTTTAATAGGACCCACTACTCATGACCAATATCAATTATATTTTTAATTTGAATTTCTGTTGATGTTACAGAGTCTTGAGTCAACTGATTTTTATTTTTGTGTAAGGTTTGAATCAAGAAAGTGTTTGTTTAGTACCCCACCAGTCCCTTCATCAGAATCATTTCCTAATATCAAAACTTGATCTTGACTTTTTAAATCCTTGAAAACTTTCTCAAATTGATTCAGGCTTTTGACTCAAGCCAAGGTTCCTTGTTTCTAGGGATGAATTCTTCAGCTATTTCCTTGAAAACATCCACTCCAGTCAGGTCAAAACATAGTATTTTTAAAGAGTTACAGATTCTGCTGCTGCACCATGTTGTCCCATTATGTTAGTGGTAATTGATTTTTTTCAATCCCTGTATTAAATGTGCTATTCTTTCCATAACATTTTATTACATGTGGAAACCTCCTCTTGCTTTGTACCGAATAAGATTGCAATTGTCAGATGAATGTTTATTTATAAGTACTTCTGATTTTTCTGTCTGTGTTTAATAATGGCCTCCTTCCTCATCTAATGTTCTTTTCTCTTCCCAATATATAAAAGATATATCTTTTTCTTTCTTCCATGTTGGTTACAGGTTTGGGGCTTGAGTTACTTTTCATTACCTAGGCAGTAATCTTGGTTATTTTCTTACTCTAAAATTAATGTTTCAAAATTAACTTTATGCTACAACAGGAAAATATGTGAAATATATTTTCAAATTATTTGATTCATTTGTAGCCAAGATAATTTTATCAAATATGAAGATATTTAATATCTATATTTTCAGTAAGAATACAAGGTTTCAACTAATAAAAATTTAAATGGAATTATTCTGTTCAGTTTGGGGTGGGGGAAGGTGTTAGTCATTTCCCCATTTTGGGTGCTTTTTTTAGTGTGGGAGAATAGTTTCCCTCTCAAAATCAGATTTCTTTTTTCTTACTGTTTTATATCTTCATATTATTTTTCTTCTTATTATTTTTATTCATATTATTTTACATATGCCATCATCATTTGATATGAGATCCATGTTTGTTTAGCTTTTATTTATTCTTTATATTTCTATTTATTGACAATAACTTGAAATACTAAATTAAGTCCTTGGTGCCGTATGGAACTTCCATGACTTGTGGGTTTTTAACAGATGCTCTAAAGATTACTAATGATACAGCATAACCACAGAGAAATGGTAGGAACAGGTGAATATCTATTTCCTTGTTTTGATAAATATATGGAAAACAAGACTATTTAGATATGCCTGCTTGCAACCTGGCTCCTGGAATTAGAGATACGGCTTGCTTTCCTCTCATCATAAGCTATTTGAAGTGTTTGTGAAATGCTTGGAGCAAAATAATTCCTGGCTTGGCTACTCCACCACTGAAACTCTCGTGAGCAAGACATCTGGTACTGGTGTTTGTGGCTCTTCTTCAGCTCACAACTTTTTGTCTTCCAGGTAAGTATAATAGTGCTCTTCACCTCTAATTTCCAGTTCAAATTCATCCCAAACCATCCAGGAGTATTCTTATACTCTTCGTGCTTTCTACTGCATTCAGCAGTTTATCACACAAATGAGATTTTGCTTTATATTACCAGATGATGGAGTGCAGTGCAGGACTGAGTACGTCATTGCTTGAAGTATGTCTTAATAAAGGCCACTTATTTCTTTACATTTTCATTAAATTTAGTGTGCAGATGTCTAAACAGATGCACATAGAATAGAAGCTTTATTTTCTTGAAATGTTTCAGCTGCAGAAACAGTCTTCAAGGTGCACAACTAAACATGGTACGCTTGAGCCATGGTTCACCACCTTGCAGCACCAAGCCTCCTTGCAGAACAGCATGGGTGCAAAGACTGGACACTTTCACTCTGAGATTTCCATTGTTGGATTTACCAAAAATTATTTTTGTAGCAAGCTATACTAAAAAGCAGCTACCATGTATTAAAGGTGTCAGGAGTTAAGGAATGACTTCCTAAAAACACAATAAGCTTGCAAGCAAATGTGGGGGAAAAGGGTTCAGATTAAATGACAGATGAAACATTTTTTTAATTGCCTTGAGAGCTGCAGGAGTGTCTAGAGAATGGATGATCATGTGAATTCTAGTGCATCTAGCTCTGCAGTGTTGCAAGGGCACAATACAAGCGCATGAAATAAGGAAGATAATGGCTAAAATAGAGAAGTATAACAGCTCTAGAAAAATATGAAATCAGAGATTTCTTTTTCTAATTGTAAATATATGGATAACACTAACAGTTCCAAATCTGAAAGTAAAGGTTAAAATCAACTCCTCGGGTGCAGAGGAAGAAAAGCAAATATTTTTTACATACATTTTTGGACCCTGTGGGTTTCTCCCATAACAGTTCCCTTGGAATTGCTTCTTTTCTGATATGAGGAACTAATCTTTATGTACAGGAGCAGTGCCTGAAGAAATCATTAGGGCAATGAATATTTCAGAAAGAGCATGGGGAGCACTTGAGGGAGAAAGGCATATCAGCAGAAAACCTGTTCTGAGGAAGTTTATGGCATTTTAAATCATTTCCTGGCCTCTTTTTTGCATGTTAGAAGATCATTATACTGGAAACATGCATGCATCACAGTTTTGAAAGCTGGATTTTTCCTTACTACAAGGGGAGAGGGTTACTGATAGCTGTGCAAGAAATATGTTATATTTCTTATCATATTTGTTGCAATAGTGCTTGGATTCTGCATTTGTTTTTGTGATGGGGGTGATGAATGGCCAAAGAGTAGGGATAAAGAGCTACACCTTGCCTGTCCATGGATATGTGGGGTGAGAATATGCTACTGAACACAACGAAAGCTAGAAGTTAGTATCTTGCTGCTGAGATCGCATGCTTGTCCTCTTTGCAGTGACATGCTTCTGGAAAGGACACCAGTTGCTTCTCTGCCCAAGTTCCCACAGACATGAAATGAACTGCTTTCATTGGAATAAACATGTGCATTGTCTCTATGCAAGGTAGGAGCTCAGAGTTCTTGTTGCTTATTCCTGTTGTCCTTGGGAGCAATGCCCAAACAGGGACTTCAGTTTGTGAAGCTACCAATGGAGTAACATTTGTTTCCTTCTGCAAGCTTCAGCACCCCACTTATAGGAACCAGTTGTTGCCTCAATGTCCTTTGGAGGCCTTCCTACAAGTGAGCTACCCTACACAGCTCAACACCCATGTCTTTCAGCCCACATGCTTCAGGAACAGCTTCAGGAACCCATACTCCTGGGTCTCCCACATGTTTAAGGCCAGGCAAGCTAAGAGGAAAAGGCCTATACTTTTTTTTTCTTTCTGGTTTTTCCTCGTTAGTGAGGAAAACAAAAGGGAAAGAGAAGAGGAGGTAACCATGGTTTGCTTGTCTGGGGTCTGCCTACTCTATGTCACTATTGATAGCAGCCTTTGTTTTGGCTCAGTCAGCCCTGAGTGCTGTGCCTGCTGTGGTGGACAAGGTCTCATCAACAGACCTCCAAGTCTCATGTGACCAATAGTGACAATGAAGAGAGTGTTATTTGATGTGTTGTGTTAAATTGTTCTATAGCCAGGCTTTCCTTCTTCATGATTTGTGAGTGATAATTTCCAGTGGAGTTCTCAGTCTGACCAAGGTTGGGCTTTTATAGTCTAGGCAGTAGCGCTGTCCTGCCTGTCATTCATGCATCATGGTACGTAGCTCTCTGTTGTGCAACTTTGTGCCTGGGTTATAATGAAGATGGTTAAAGGAAGGAGGAAATAACGAGGCTAATGCTAAACCTGCTGGCATATCTTGGAGGACTCTGAATCAGCTTTTGTGAGTCAAATCTGGTGCAAAGGTATCCCTGGCTTTAGCCTTTTGGTGCAGGATTGAAGTATGAACCTTCTTCAAGCTGAAATGTCCCCAAAAAGATGTACAACTGTGGTTTCCCACTACTCTATCTCTTCCCCCTTCCAAGCAGTGTAGGTGGTTGAGGATTTGTGGCTGATCCATAACAGCTGCTCTCTGCTCCTTCCTCTTAACAGTTTTCCCCTGCTCTAATGCGGATCCTTCCCATGGGCTGCAGTTCTTCAGGATAAACCTGCTCCTGTATGGTCTCTCCATGGGCCACAGTTCCTTTGGGAAACATCCATCAGTCTAGCATGGAGTCTTCCATGGGCTGTAGCATGAATTTCTGTTCCAGCATGATCTCTCCATGGGCTGCAGAGAAGGCTCTGCTCCAGCACTTAGAGCACACTCCCCCCTTCCTTCTTCTCTCACCTTCGTCCTCACAGAGTTGTTTCTCACACTTTTTTTGTTCCCTTGGTGGTTTTCTGCTCTTCCTTAACTATGTTTTCCTTGAAACACTGCTAGCTTGGCTAATGGGCTTAGCTTTGTCCTGTGGTAGTCTATTGTGGTGCTGGCTGTGTCCTGCACAGGACAACCCCAACCTCTTCTGTCACCTGGGATTTTCTGTCTTTTACAAATCCGTACTGTGCCTGATTGGGACGGAGTTAATTTTCTCCATAGTAGCCTGTATGGTGTTTTACTTATGAAACTGTCTTTATCTCAACCTACAACTTTTCAGCATTTGTTTTTTGATTCTTTCCCCCATCCCACTGGAGGGGCAAGTATGAGTGAGTGACTGATAAGGGGCTTAGCTGCCATCCAGGGTCAATCCACCACAAAAAGTCAGGATCTTGTCAAACAGGTAGCCCCAGGAAGAGAGCAGCTCCCAGCTTCTGCTGAGTTAGAAACCTCTGCTTCATGTATAGATAATATACTTGTCACAGCTCAAGGCAGCTTGTGTCACAGATCAGGAGCTCCACAGCAGAAGGAACCTCTCATTACAGAGGAGGGGGAGAGAAACTGTCTTGAGATGAAACCTGACTAAAAAGGTTTTAAAACAAATTTAAAAAATGAATAGGAATAAATTGCCAGGGCCAGATGTCATTCACCCATGAATATGAAACTGTTGAACTGCTAACTGCGGTTTGCAATAAATTCTTTGTGTCATCCTCAGTGCCCAAGGAAAGAAAAGTGGCAAGTATGACAAAAACTTTAAAAAAGGGCTCCAGAGCAATCCTGGTTAATATAAACAAGTAAATCGGATTTCCATGCGAATAAAATTGGTAGGAGCTATGAAATAAAGAGAATTAATTAGCAGACCCATGAATAAATATGATGCAGCAAATGAAAGTCAATAGTTTTTTTGTAAGAGGAAGCCATTTCTCCCTCCATGTGACAGATACAAGTGATACAGTCAATGTCATTTACCTAATTATGTAAAAAAGCCCTGAAAGATAGGACTTCCTGAAAAATGGGAAATTATCACTAGGAAGTGTCTTTGTTGGCTGATAAATAATTAAGGGGTTAGGTTTTATAATAGAAATTCATTATCAATGAGGCCCAGATCCTGTGTTTGAGACTTAATACACAAGCATATTTTGAACTTGGAGAAAGAAATGAATTGTGAAGTTAAAGATGATGATACAAAGCCGGCTGTAAAGATGCATTCTGTTCTGAGCAATTAAATAATCCAGTGGCAAGAAACAGTATAAATACATGCTAAGCTTATATTCCCAGTTTCGTGTATGTTTCTTTATATCTATGCATATGTGCATACATTTGCAGCCCTGATGACATCTAAATAAGATATCAGGCAGAAGAGACCTTAGGTTACCATGAAACAGTTTTCTGAGGAGTCAAAAAGCCCCAAGTTACACCCCTACACACATTTTTAGTAGACCAAGAGTTTGAGTACTGTGACATTATACTTACCCCATCTCAGAATGGGAGCATTAGATCTCAAAACAGGACGTAGAGAGCAGTAAAGGTTAACATGGCTTCCATATGAGAAAAGATTAAAAGGAGTGTAATTCTTTATCATGGAAAACAAGTGGCTGAAGTGGGGGTATGTCCTAAAGAGTCATAAAAAGGATATAGATAGCAATACCTAGTTGTTACTCCAGAAGTAAGGGACATACATTGAAATTTTTGGAAAATAAGATTAAAGCAAGTGAAAATATTTTTCACTAAGCATAAATTGTGGTGAAAATTGTTACATTTTTTTTGTGGATTTTTGCATACAAACGAGTTTGAAAAGGTCAGGTGGACTGAAGAATATTAAACTTTGGGGGTCTGCATTTACCTGTTGTCTTAGAAAATCTGTATGTTGTAGTCTGCCAGATCAGAGTAAATGTATCAGCATAACGATCATAAAGTTCAATTTAAATTTATATTAACTTACTATTTCTTCCTAATCTGTCATTTTACAGTCCCTGGCATGATGGAAAAATTTAGCCTTTCCATATTAGTTATTTCTTTCTTTTTAACTTTATTTCTATTATTTTAGGGCAAACGCAAATGCAACGTCACACACACACACACTGGAACCCTTCCTAGACTCATGCCAAACTTAGTGGAGAGTTGGGGAGGAAGGGGAAGAAATAAAATGTGAATTTTTTTAGTTAAACTTGTTCTAATATAAATATTTCAATATATCATTCCTAGTAATTTTTAAACTATTTTTTCTTCAAGTTAATTGTTGAAATGTCAGATTAACTGCTGTATTAACTAAAACATTAGTTCCGTATGAAACAAGACTTCATCCTCAAAACAGAAAAAATGAATACTACAAAAAACTGTGTTCTTGGTATTTACTGAATGTTAAATCAGCAGGCATGTTGATAATAAGTACCAAGACTCAGATGGTCACAGAGGCTAAATTTGTTATGTTTACATGCATCTCTAGATTGGTGGTTGGGAATGTTGAGATACAAGAAAGCACGTTTTGCCATTTCTTTTAGCTGTAACCGTCTTTAGGAGAAAAGGAACGTTTGTCTTGAAACATTGTGCCACAGTGTGTATATAATCTTAATGATACCTAATGTTAATATTATATATGTATGATATATTATTTTACTACAGCATATATATATTAAAAATAAAGCATTTTGCTTTACTTAATGGTACATGTATATATGTATATATATATCCCCGCTAGAAGGGATAAAGGCCAAGACTTGCCAAAGAAGCAACCTAAAGAGGAGCTTCCTAGGCTGTAGTTAAGCATCTCTCTTGCTTTGCTGTGGTGCCAGGCCCCTACAAGAAATCATGTTGAGAAGCTGGTTGCTTAGCACTCTTCAAAGCAAACAAGTGGCTAAATATGACCTTTGGGAACCCAGCTTGAGGCAGCTATATTTAAGATTCTTGTCTGAAACACTCTTCATAAGAAGTTTCTAGCAACATTTGGTCCTGGTGGTGTCTCTCATGATTTTGACTGGAAAAAAGAAGTTATATTTTGAAAATTTTTAAAATTAAAAGTTTACTTTTTCTGAAAAATCTCATTGGTAATCTGTTCCTTTCTCTCTCTTTGTGTCTTAGAAACACATCTCAACATTTAAAGGACAAGCGCCTCTACCTTGTGAAAGCGTACTTTCAATGTTGCTTTTCAAAGTTTAGATCAAGTCATGTTGCCAAGATATATCCTTCTGTGGCAAATAATTTACAGATTCCAACTCCTTGGAGAATCCAGAAGCTTTGTCTCATGCTAGTGTCTCATGCAGCATTTTCCTGGACTGAGGATTAAGTTTACTGAAGCAAAAAATTGCCGATACGTCTGATCTATTTCAACAGTATCACCAGATGTAAAGAAGATTGATCAGTGTTCCTTCTCCTATAGTAACTATCTCAAGTGGGCAGTAAAGAATGACCAAACTGACTATCAGATGGGAAAGAGCAGAAGTTGGAACACTATTTTCTTTGCTCACTTTGTACTTGACTGTGTCCATGCATTCTTGTCTAGAGTTGCAGGAGTTGCTCGAGCATTTAATTACTTGAATCCCAATGAGCTGAAACTGCTTGGTTCAGGAGATAGCATAATAAAAGTATTCTCCTGAGGTGGTTATATCATTTTTTTAAGCTTTACTGATGAGCTAGAAATAGTCATAGATTTTAAGTGTTGCCAATGATTATATTCAAAAGGCATGGAAAACAGAGCCTACATTTTCTGCTACACCCATGTTCCTCCAGGAACAGCAAAAGAAGGGACTGTGGGCTTCCCAGGGAGCTGCTTAATTATCTGGCTGACTACACACCAGCTTTGGCCTTGTCATAGCCACTGTTATAAACTGCACCAGCTGATAAGATCCCAAAAGGGGACAGTCTGGGGCTAAGCCCTCTCATTCCTGTATCACTCCATAACTAGGTCAAGAAATGGGAAGACTGCCTTCATGTTAGCTCACGTTGTTCAATGCCTGAAGTAAGTACACAGACTATAGGTGTCTTGCCAATATCAAGGTGGTAAGCATCAGAGCAGCCAAAAGACTCAGTGAAGAGGGAAATGTAAAAATAGTACACACTTGGATTGTGTATTTCTCACATATTTGTGGAAAATAGATGTCTTCCAGCTTTGTGTATGAATGGTGTCACTGGGGCATCTAGTGTCCAACTAAGCATGCAGCCACCATGTGTCAGTAATTATAAATGACATAATTCTTTCTCAACTTTGCTACTTCATGGTGTTTCTGTAGGTTTTTTCAGTTCTTTCTTTGTTTTATTTTTGAACTAGTTTTTCCCATATCGTTTGCATGAGACGGCGAAGGTTTTCCATATAGTAGAAGAAAATGTGCATGGACTTTGGATACAAATCCAGCCAGAGAAAAACATCACCAAAGAAATCCAGATAGTCAGTGACTCATTTAAAATACAGCTTGAAATTTGAGCATGCAAGATGATTCGTGGGATGTGGTTTAAACAATTTTCTATATCTCTTTATAGAGAAGGCTGTCAAATCTGGAATACAATATATGATTTATTTTTATTTCAGGGTAGAAATAGTCTTTTTGATTTTCAGTATGTAATAGATGAGCATTCACCAGTGCACATTTGAACAAAGCCAAAAAAAGAGAGCATATTTGGGCGAAACAGGAGCAGAACTAGGGTTACAGGCCCCATTTTTATTTCACAGCATGATTTATATTGATACATTCATTGTGTTAAATGGCATAACCTTGTATTTTTGCACTAGTTTAAGTAAGGAAAGGTCATACTGTTGAAATCTATATGTTCTGACTTACCTAATTAGAATGGGAATAAGAATTCTCCCCTTATCTACAAATAATTATCTTCAGGCTTTCACTTATTTATATGTTATGGACTTTATAAATATGACCCTTTTGCCAGACGGGAGATCATCTGAGCTCCAGTTTGACAAGCCTTATTTATAGCATAGGATTCTTCCACTTTAAGTGTTCAGTTTTCTGGGATTACCTCCTGCTTAAGACAAAGTATGTTCTCATTGGGTTTGCGCCTAATGATAATCAATGCTAAGTTTGAAGAATGGTAAAAAATAACAGAATAAGCTCTGAACTTTCTGCATATTTCTTTTGTTTCTCCTGGGGAGAGAGGGCAGGTATGAGGAGGCAAAAGAGGCCCTTGCAGATTTGGTTGATACTTAACCACATGACTAAATATGATAATCACACAGAGATGTACTCTTATTCAAGACATGAGACAAATTACATCCAACCTGTGTGGGAGAAGCAGTTACTACCTCCTTCCTTTTTCTGTTCTTTTAGTTGTTTAATTCTAACCAGGACAGGATCAAGCAGAAACCAGAGGTTCCCCTTTGCATCCATTAACAAATCGGACAACCCTCTGTATGTTTAGTTGGCTCCACTGAAGGCTTCAACAGAGCTGCCATCGGATGTACACGTATCAATACCCTTAGAAGCACTGGTTGCTATGTGCCATTTTTAGACCAACATAGCTATTCTAGGTACCATAGCTCAAGGAGGCCACCTATTGCTCCTAACTAGCCCCAGATTGGTCCCAACTGTCTCTTTTAATGCAAATATGTCAAACAAGTACCAGAAAGTGAGATCATACCTCTCATGCTTCTGTATTGATCATTCACAGCTGTATGGTTTATTCACTTCTTTTCTGAAGAAGACACATGTAGGTCTTGGGTAGAACTTGGCTCAAACTCTGTGTTACAGCACATAGGAACCAGTCTACAGGGTTTTGCACAAGCATGTAATAAATTACTGCCAGAAGCAGAGAGAAATGGAGGAAAAGTTGTGATAAGCCTCACATGCTCTTGTTATAATTGCCTCCTACAGTCACTCCTCTACTGATAAATTTTATGTGCTGTTTCTACCTCCGAGCTCTGCTTAAAGTCCTAGTTTAACCATATGTGCCTTTTGTTTGGTTAACAGAGTGAGTTTATTGTGCCAGTAACATTATTTTACTGTCATAGAAGTCTACATGGAGAGTGGGAGGTGATAATACTGTGCAGTGAAGCTTTGTTTTGCATAGTACTTGTCCGTTTCCTTAATATGTTCACTTTCACTTCTAATACTATTTTGGAAAAACAAATGTCATAATCCACAGATAATTAAAAGGCTAGACTAATTCTGTCATGTCAATATTTTCTTAATCTGCCCCTGATCAGATTAAACACCTTAATTTAGAGGTTATTGGTGTAGATTGCAGAACTCCTAGGGAGCTGTTGCAGCCTATCATATCATAGGGATTGTTGTGATTTTAATGGCCATTTATAACTGAAAATATTTTGTAAAGAGTAGAAAGATTATTTTTTGAATGAAGGAATCCAAAAGTGTATTTTAACACAAGGGAAAATGAAAGTACCCATCTGTCAGGATATTAGCTGTATTGGCTCACTTCTCTTTCTGAGAGAGGATTCACTAAAAGAAAGTCTTTTCTTAAAGTTTCTAATAAAATTTTGACTACTGTAATGCACAAAATCCATACAGTCTGCTATTTTTGCTTAAAAACATGAGAATTATTTTTTTAAGAACTTTCTGCAACTTAGAGTTGCTCAATGAGTTGCACTGTAAATATTGTAATTCAATACAAAATCAGTCTGTTAATTAGAGAACCCACACGCTATTTGCTCTTCATTTCAAAATCAGTTATAGTCACAAATGTTTTGGTATAGTTACTGGCAATAGCCAATGTGTAGGTGGACTAGTTTAAACTTGGAATCTATGTTTTGTAACCAGCCCTGATTCACAAAACATGATTTGTAGCTAATAAGAACATGCTTTGATCACAGGCTGATTGTATGTTGCTAATGGGATTTTATGAAATAAAAACACAAATAATGATGTATCAGGAAAAACCTTCTACTGAAGATGTAGAAACTGTAATTACAAAATTGCATCAGAAAAAGTGGCCAAGTTTTATTTTTGTATCTGCCTCAAAAGATATTTGAATAATTATCAGTAGCTTTAAAAGCCATTCCCATGTCATGATTTTAATTCTTTTCTGCCAATTTATTTTTTCTCTTGAACAGAACAATAGTTTTTTAAAGCACTTAATTTGTGAATGTGTCCTTCTGATGATGCCAGCCAGTTTTGAACACGAATTGCAACCTTGACTACGGAATATTATGACTGCTTTGTACTTAGTCTTCATTTACAACATCAGCAATTGGCCCACCATGGGTAGTGCTTATTCTCTCCTGAATCTGCTTTGGCAAAAGAGGTCATCACAAAGCATCTGTGTTCTCGCTTGGTATATTCTGTCAAGAGCTGTATTGAATTTAGTTAAAGTAATTTTATCTCTCATCTTAAGACATAAGACCAAATTTATCCTGAATGAAAGGCCTATTAAATTTGTTTTACTATGGATTAGTTTATTTCCTTGTGTCAGGTTTCAACCTAAAGCAATTGCCTCTGGAAGTTTATGTCATGACGCCTTATATGTGTTTGCAGAGATGTTTCCCTTTTTAAATAATGTCAAACAGCTGCTGTACAACACATACAGTACAGTACCTTTAAAATGTAGGCTCTGTGATTTTGAACTATCAATGGACAATTGATGACAGAACAGTGGAAGTGATTGATTTGTATCATTCAAAGAATATAATGTTATTCTTCATGTCTCTCAGACTCACACAAAGTACTGAACCAGATTTTTCCATTATTATCGCTATAAACTTTATACTGATATCTGCACAAAATGCTCTTATATAATGTATTTCAACCACAGATGTAACCTGAAAAATAATAGTTCTAAATTGTTTTAGAGAAAAGGCTACAACTTGGTAAGCTGTGTTCTTTAATGTCTTCTAAGAACTTGGGATGTTTTTACCCTTTAGGTTTTGCTCTTAAGCTGTTGACAGGAGGGGGAAGAAATGGAGAGGGCAGGAGGAAGAAAAGAAAGCTAGAACTTATTGCACTCATGTCTAGGCTAAGAAAATCTCATCAGTTTGTAAGATGGACCAGCTACAGGGTTGTAAACTAATTAGGATCTATATCACACTATGTGAAAGCATACTTACTAACAAAAAAATTGTATCTAACCTTTATTACCAAATGCATTCTGCACTATAGATCAAAATTAACATTTAAGTTCAGCCTGCTGACTCTGCTGCCGAAAGCCCAATTCTGTTTCCAGAACTTTGCACATTCTTATTAAAATAAAATTTTTAATACTATAATTTTTCTCTTTTGCTTTCTTTCACTTTCATAATTCTCAGAACTGTTTCTCTTTCATTTAGATGCCAATTACAGTTCTTCTGCTGGTTTAGATGGGATGCAATTAGAACTCTAATATCAAGCATCCACTGATTCTTCACAAATAGCTTTAAACCTGCATGTTAGCCATTCCATTATCTTTTCAAGTAGTGCTTTCCTCTTATAGTTTATATATAAAGTATTGAAAGTTGTTCATCATGCACCAAAGTCCATCTGCCGTTAAGTTTGTATGCAGACATGACACTGTAATGATCACTTCCTGAGAAACTTACCCTATTTTACTAGAAGCTGATACCTGAACCAAGCAGGTGGCATATATGCTCATAGTCTCGTGCTGCTACAGCGGGTGACATCCACAGCACAGTTGTGATATAGAAAAAAGGTAAGTCAGGAAAATCTTCTGCAAGACATGAAACAGTAAATTAATGATGCTGAAGTAGGAACAATGAAGTGATACTGGTCAAAATGTACTTGGTCATTTCTTCAAAACTGGTTATGAGATTTAATTGTTGAATCTTAGATACCCAATTGAGATGCCATAGGTATTCTGTCTGGCCTCCACCTGTAGCTTGCAGAGAGTCAGCTTGGAGGGAGTGATGTAGCTGAAAATGTAAACCAGGAAAATAATATCTAGGCTGAGACACGGAGATGACTCAATCAAAGATATTTTCCTGGCTGCAACTCTAGTGACAAGGATGGTAGTGTTAGAGTGTGTTGACATTAAGGAACCATTCATATTGAAGATGAGACGGGTCCACATTCAGAAGGGCCAAAATGGTCTCCAGACTTACTCATACCATGGGAGACACAGTGATAGTACAAGATCAGAGTGTACTAAAGGACCAACCTGAGCTTAGGTTCTGTAACAAGTTGGAGTGGCTAAGCTTCACTAGTTTTTGAACACTGTTAGTTTTTATAGCCAGTGGCCTGGAACAGTGCTGTGGGACTACTGCCATGTCCTGTTCAATTCTGACTCTTTAACTCAGAAAATCAGGTAAGCATTAGAATTTTGATTTGTAGACATATACCCTAGCAAATTGGCTGCCTTAGCTGCATAAAAAAATTAATAAAATTGACATTTTTACTTCTTGTTTTAAAGTTTTTTTGAGAGAAGACAAAGTAATGAAGAGACTTCTGAACCAAGTTGTTTTTAAAAAGTTCATTTAACCCAAAGGTTATACAAAGTACTGCATCTATAATAAGATAGTTGTCATGGTAACATTTGGTTTGTTATTGATTACTTGAGCAAAGAGCCTCCAAAATCCTGTTGACAATTTCAGACTGCAAAATAAACCATTTTAGTCTGGAGTTCTTATTACATTCATTCATTTACAGTGTTCAGTAATTAACAAACTATCACCCCTTATTTGTAATATTAGAGATAGTGTTATTTTTTAATCTTTGTTCTTGTTCACAATGTGAGGGGAGATCAACATTCAGAAGTAAAAATGTAATCCATACTGGAGTGATCTCTTTTTTTCCATCTTTTTATCCTGTTGAAAACAGAAATGTATGCAGTGCCTTCAATATGTCCATCTTCACCTTGTGCTCCCTCAAAATTATCAACCACATGTTACTGGGTATTCTGGGCTTGGATTAATTAGACTTTTGATCCTCCTGGTGATGATGAAGGGGTTTTCCTTACTATTCAGTAAGTTTCCCTGTTATTTTCTTTTTAGGCTGAAGCTGTTGTGGAAGTTGCCATCTAACTGTGTTCACGTTTCACATCTGATGTGTTCAGTTTGTCAGCACTCCTTAGACTTCCAGAAGACAAAGTACATTCTTTCCAATTTGTTTTAAGGACCTTCCTGATAAGAACAATGAATTCTGGAAAAGTTCTTCATTGCTGCAGTGTTCCAGAAATATTTCTAAAGAAGATGATGAGGTATTGGAAATTGCTATTATTGTGTCAGTGCTGGTCATGCTTCTGTGGCCAAAAATATTACAAGTTTGTGAAGAATGTTTGTTATTAACAGTCATCTTATGCCTGATGTCACTATTATGGCAGCTATCATTTTCCAGATAAGTAAAAAGACTTGATGTTTCTAACAATACTCTTGGAATATTAACAGGCACACATTTATTTTGCTTTTTTTAACAAAACCATGTATTTCTGTTGCTGATTAATGCCATCAGAAAAATGAAGGTCATTCAA